>CAUOFW020004790.1:0-29786 GCA_963454935.2 Ilex paraguariensis
ACACCTCAACATTAGAAATATATAAGGTATAAATTAAAGCCTAACATCATAGCAAATACCATGCATGTCTCGCATACGGACAATATAATCATCACACTAGTTCATGCATGACATCCCCGGAGAACCTTTGGGTCTTGCACCCTAGGGTCTCATCGCCCTTCTTGCTTTTTAAGGAGAATGTGTTAGGGCAAAACTTGTAACGCCACATAGGCCATCACCGAAAATCACTACCATAACCAATCCCCTTAGGACAAGTAGCCGCCTTGGCAACCCACTCCATAGGCCCAACCGTCTACTAACCCTCTACCTGTCATTATCGAGCATACATTTTCTAAAACTCATTATTTTCTATATCCATAAATCTTTTTAAAAACTCATGTCATAACCTTGACATTTTATCAAACATACAATATACTAAAATATCAAAACTTGCATTTCAAAGCAACACAACCAATTCCAAAAGAATAGTCATATATATTATATACAAAATCATAGCATAGTTCAAAACCCTCAAATCATAAGTTCAATCAAATACCCATAACTAAAATCAAACTAAGTTTCAAACCCACCACAAAATTATTTTTATTTCAAGAAAATACGTAATTTATATTATGTACAAGGTCATAGCATACTTCAAAACCCAAAAATCATAGATTTAATCAAATACCCATAACTAAAATCAAACTAAGTTTCAAAACTCAAAAACTAAAAATCATTTTTATGCATGTAGGTTCACAATCCATAGCATGTTCAACACTAAATCAAGGTTTATAACAAGTAATTTTGTCATCCAACACATAGTAAGCTTTAACTAAAGAAAATAAATGAAATGCACATCATAAATGCAAGAGAGAGGAAAACCCACCTAAAAATCAAGAATTGCAAGCCAAATTCCTAGGATTTTCAAGCAAACTCCAAGCTTTATGACCTTCTTCTTCCTCTTTCTCTTTCCCTTTGTCTTCTCCTAGTGTTTTAAAAGGTTTTGTGTGAGAGATGTGAGAAAAAAATGGAGAAAAGGGGCTGAAATATGAGTTTTAAACCCAGCAGTCCCGAATTTTACTGTTAATGGGCTGAAAATATATTTTCTCCGAAATTACAGTTTTTTCACTAAACATTCTAATATTGATCCATATGACTACCCTAAGATTTTTCGACGTTCCGGATTCATTTTTAATGTTATTTTAACCTAAAAATTTTTAGTTTATGATTTATCTCAAAACTAAAGTTAATTTACACCCAAAACATTAAAATTATTATTTTACCCCTTCGAAACGCTATATAAGCTAAGCATCCATTCCAAGTTTTTCAGACCTCTCGGATTCAATGACAATATTATTTTGACCTAAAAATATTAATATATTTACTTAGTTACCCTTATCAATCTTAAACACCTCCAAAAATTAAATTTGATACAAAAGTCAATACGTTCGTAGTTCAAGCTTGAACGACTATTCTTTTAACAACAATTTGAAGTTTCTCTTATCATTTTAATTATTTTAAAAATACTAGCAAGTTGATACATTTATATTTATATAACACACGGGATTTGACAGAAACATCTTCAATAGACAACGTATAGGTGACTGTTGGGATACTGAAACATCTTCAATAGACAACATACAAAGTTGAAAAGCTCAATTCTACATTCAACGACTCTCGGTTATAGAAACCGTGTGCCGCAGCACACGAGAACGTTGCAACGTCTCCAATTGGATCATCATCTGTGGGGTGTCAAGAGTCAGGCTAGCCTCTTATTTGCCGTCGTCGACTTCTTCTCCATCTCCAAAAGCCAATAAGAAGATAGCTTATCATTTCTCAACTGTTATAGACGCCCTCAATGACAGTAAACTTCCTCCCAAACTCCTTGGCAAACGTAACTTCGTTATTGCCCTCTCTTTATTCTCTTTTGATTCGAAAAATATGAATTGAACCATTCCAACAGATTGACAATTAATTGGTATAAGTACTAATTGACTAAAGCTTTGATCTAATTCACTATATCCTTATGCTCTATCTCCAGTTTGCATTTGGGACGTCAGAAATTGGCATAATGAAGGTCGTCACGCAAGGAGTAGCATGAGATGGAAGATGGCCACTTACTGGGGATGATCCAAAATTGTAATTATTTGTTTGTACAATGTTTGATTCCTATTAGGAATGTATCATTAAGAATATATTTACATTCAATGTATAGTTTAGGAATATATTTAGTTTCCTTGCTTTGAGTATCTTGACCAATCCCATGGTCATTCACGTGTGCTATTGTCTAGGAATTTTAGCATTGATTTAGAGATTTTGTCTCCTTCTCCATGTATATATATCCGGCTATATCTTTACAATAAAATATACAAGAGAATTCAAGCCTTCTTCTCTTTCTCTCATAAGTTTAACATGGTATCAGAGCCTTAATTGGTTCCATTGTATTCCACCATGTTTGATCCATCAACCAACTCTCCCTCGGATATATCTTCTTCTGTCAATCCAACATCCTTTTCCGTTACGGATGTCTCCTCTCCATATTTTATCCATTCGGCAGATCACCTAGGAGCACTTTTAATCTCAAATCTGCTCAACGATGACAATTATTCCACTTGGAAAAGGGCCATGAAGATGGCCTTGAATGCCAAAAATAAGTTGGGTTTCGTCAACGGTTCCTTAAGCAAACCGACGTCTTCTTTAGCCGAAACTCAGTTGTGGGAGCGTTGCAATGACATGGTTTTATCTTGGATCTTTAACTCCATTGATAAAACTATCGTTAATAGTTTGATTTATCATGATAGCCCTCGTGATGTATGGCTCGATCTTGAGGATCTTTTCTCGCAAAGCAATAATCCTCAAATTTTCAAATTAAAACAAGATATTTGTAATCTCACTCAAGACTCCATGTCCATCTTGACATATTACACCACTCTCAAAACCTTTTGGGATGAACTCAACACTCTGGCCTCTAATCTAAAATGTACTTGTGGTGCACTAAAGGAGTTGACTCTTACGCAAGACATTGAACATGTTTTCCAATTCCTGATGGGATTACATGAATCATATGCTTCGATTTGTAGCCAAATTTTGGTTATGGATCCCTTACCTCCTGTTACCAAGGTTTATGCAATCTTGCACCAAGAGGGGAAACAACGTCTCCTTCATCTCTCCAGTACTCAACTAGATTCTGCTGCGATGGCTATCCACCGAATTTTTCTAATACCTCTTCTCATATTTCGGATGGTAAGGGACGTGGACGTGGTTGTCCAAAGTGTGAACACTGTGGATGTGATGGTCATTGGAAGTCTAGTTGTTATAAGTTGCATGGTTATCCTAGCAACAAGTCCCAATCTCGCGTCCCTCAAGAACCACATGATGGTGGTTCCTCCCCGGTTACAAATAATGTCGTGGGATCTTCCAATTTACCCACCGAGAATGGTATTCCAGGCCTCATAAGCGAACAATATTGCCAACTCTTGGATCTTTTATCGCCCTAGAACTCTACAAACTTTGCTGGTAATATTGCCTCTTGTCATTCTGCTTCTTTTTCCCTTAACTCTGAATGGGTTGTTGATTCTGGTGCATCCGATCACATGACTTCGAATTTACCCTCTCTTGAGAATGTTCACAATCTAGAGAGGCCATGTCCTATTAAGCTTCCGAATGGTGAAGTTGTTTCCATAACTCATGTTGGGACAATGCATTTTTCTCACGACATCTCTCTCTCTAATGTCCTTTATGTGCCTTCATTTAAATTGAATTTATTATCCATTAGTAAACTCACAGCTGCTCTTAATTGTGTTGCCATTTTTTTCTCCACTTTTTGTGTTTTTCAGGACTTATCAACGAGGAGGCTGATTGGAATGGGTGAAGTACGGGATGGACTTTACTACTTCAAGCCTTTCTCCGCTTCTGCTCTTTACAGCCAACGTACTTCTGATTCTACTCTTTGGCACCAACGCCTTGGTCATCCTTCCTTTCAGTGTGTTCCAAAAAATTTAAATATTTCTAGCTCTCATTTTTCTTGTGATGTCTGTGCTCGAGCAAAGCACACTCGTTCACCTTTTTCATTGAATACTAATAAGAGCACATTTTGTTTTAATCGGATTTATTGTGACATATGGGGTGGTTACTTTACACCGTTAACTTCGAGTGCACATTATTTTTTAACCATCGTAGATGACTACTCCTGTGCTACATGGGTCTATCTTATGCGCCTGAAATCTGATACCTTTACATGTCTTAAAAAATTTTGTGTCCTAATTAACAACCAATTCAACTGCACCATTAAGAATATACGAACTGATAATGGCCTGGAATTTCGCTCTGATAAAATTCAACAATTTTTTAACGACCATGGCATTTTTCATGAGCGAACATGTGTGGACACGCCTCAACAAAATGGCGTTGCTGAGCGCAAGCATCGTCACCTTCTTAATGTGGCTCAGTGTTTGCGTTTTCAGGCCAACCTTCCCATCTCCTTTTGGGGTGAATGCATTCTCACTGCCACCTATCTCATTAATCGCACACCTTCTAAAAGTCTCAATCACACCTTATGAGTTTCTTTTTCAAAAGTCACCGTCATATACACATTTGCGAGCATTTGGATGTTTGTGTTATGCACAAAAAGGCAAACAACGTCGCAATAAGTTTTCCCCTCGAGCCCTTAGATGTGTTTTCTTAGGCTATCCTCTCCATCATAAAGCTTATCGTGTATATGACCTTGAAAATAAAAAACTCATCATTTCACGAGATGTCACCTTTGAAGAGACTGTGTTTCCCTATCACCATTTGTCTCCACCTCCGACATGTTCCCCAGTCATTCCTCTCCCTATTCCCGAGCCCCCATCTCCCTCCACTGTTGCTGCATAGACAACTACCGTCTCCCCTATTTCTCTCCCACTCATCCACACCCCTTCTATAGCCACAGACCCATCTATTCCCTCTCCATCCTCATTTTCTCCCTCGGCACAACCACAACCTAACCCATTGCCACCCTCTAACACTCTCTCACGACCAAAACGAGTTGTCCAACGACCATCTTACCTCAATGATTACATATATCCTCAGTCCTCCACGGCTTCAACTGCTTCAAGATCCTCCTTAGGTACGGTTCATTGTCTCTCCTATTTTTTTTTATCTTATCACCGTTTCTATAATCGTCACTTGGCTTTTCTTTCTACCCTCTCACAACACCCTGAACCTACTTCATATTCTCAAGCTGTATGTTACTCTCATTGGCGTGATGCCATGACTGTTGAAATTCAAGCCTTGGAAGCTAATCACACTTGGATTCCCCCAACCACTTCCACCTAATAAAAAACCAATTGGTTGTAAGTGGTTATTCAAAACAAAACTTCGGGCTGATGGATCCATAGAGCGACACAAAGCTCGCTTGGTGGCCAAAGGATACACTCAGGTAGAAGGCCTTGGTTACCATGACACTTTTGCTCCTGTTGCTAAACTCGTTACTGTTCGGTGTGTTCTTGCAGTAGCTGCAGCTCGAAATTGGCACCTTCTTCAATTAGATGTCACCAATGCATTCCTTCATGGTGACCTCGATGAAGAGGTTTACATGACACCACCACCAGGTTATTGCATGCAGGGGGAGACTCATGTTTGCCATCTTCAAAAATCACTCCATGGACTCAAGCAGGCATCTCGAAATTGGTTCTCCAAATTATCATCTGTGTTACTTATTGTAGGATTCAAACAGTCTCAAGCAGACCACTCACTCTTCATAATTTCTCGGGGTCAATCTTTCACTCTCATCCTTGTTTATGTTGACGACATTATCATGGCTGACAACAATCTTTCCACACTTAACAAATACAAGTCCTTCCTTGCTCAGAAGTTCAAGATTAAAGACCTTGGCCAACTAAAATATTTTCTTGGACTTGAGGTTGCTCGCTCTTCAACTGGTATATTCCTTAATCAAAGGAAATATGCTCTTGACATCCTCATTGATAGTGGTCATCTTGGTGCACGCCTTGCTCACTTTCCCATGGAACAAAATCTCAAGCTTAATGATTCTGATGGTGATCTCCTATCTAATCCAAGCTCCTTTCTATGTCTTGTTGGTCGTTTGATCTATCTGACCATCACACGTCCAGATATTGTTTTTCCAGTCAATATTCTCAATCAATTCATGCACCAGCCCAGACAACCTCATTATGATGCTATAGTACGTATTCTTCGGTATCTTAAAGCATCTCTAGGTCAAGGCTTATTATTTCCCACTGCCAATACTCTTCAAATCTCGGCCTATTCTGACTCAGATTGGGCTAGTTGCTCAGTCACTCGTCGTTCCACCACAGGTTTTTTTATAATGCTTGGCACTAGTCCTATTTCTTGGCGTACTAAGAAACAACCTACAGTTTCTCGTTCTTTTGCAGAAGCTGAATATCAAGCTCTTGCCTCTACTACATGTGAACTCACTTGGCTCAAAACTCTTTTACATGATCTTGGTGTGCCACATCCTCAGCCTATGTTGCTTTACTGTGACAATCAAGCAGCCCTTCATATTGCTCAGAATCCCGTGTTCCATGAACGTACCAAACACATCGAAATTGACTATCACATTGTTCGTGAAAAAATACGGGCTGGTCTCATTTCCACTTTGCATGTCCCTTCTCAGAGTCAATTTGCGGATATTTTTACTAAAGCTTTGGGTTGAGAACCATTCCAAGATTTATCGTGCAAGTTGGGCATTACGGATATCCGTGCTCCAACTTGAGGGGGAGTAATAGGAATGTATCATTAAGAATATATTTACATTCAATGTATAGTTTAGGAATATATTTAGTTTCCTTGCTTTGAGTATCTTGACCAATCTCATGGTCATTCATGTGTGCTATTGTCTAGGAATTTTAGCATTGATTTAGAGATTTTGTCTCCTTCTCCATGTATATATATCCGGCTGTATCTTTACAATAAAATACACAAGAGAATTCAAGCCTTCTTCTCTTTCTCTCATAAGTTTAACAATTCCTAAACCAAAATTTTATGTTTTTTGTATATAATCATTGTCACGGAAATGTACCAAGGAACCCATGAGAAGTTGTGTGAAGTCATTGAAGATTTGAAGCTGTAATCCTTGAAGATAGATTCCTTGGTCATGGGAAACAGAGGACCTACCACCATCTAATGTACTTTTTTCTGCTATTAGTGGTTTTCTACCACCTGAAGCAATGTATTGGGGGTAAAACCATTGCCATTGAGGATGAGTTTAGTGGTATTTAGTTTTTGTTTAATAGCCTACATGTGTCTATAGTTGGTTATTTTCATTGTTATCACAACATTTTACTTTAATCATCTGTATATTTATGTTAGTTTTTCATTTCCACAAGTAAATCATCTCTATCCAATCATGGGTATAATGGTGGTTCATGTTTTAATTTGAAATTAATGAGTTGGTTATTGCATGTATGACAGTGTTCTTTTAGGTTTTCAACATTCTGTAAGTGTGATTTTTATTTGAAAAAGAAAAAAGAATCATTTTTAAATTGTGTGAAGGGGCAAGAGGAGTTTCATATTGTTTTAATTTGAAAATAATGAGTGCAATTAGGGATCTCAAGTGTTGTTTCCCTTGCGACATTCTAAGGATTCTCATTGTCATCTCAAATTAATTCATGTTCCTTTAAGTTTATGGAAATGTTATACATTGTTGGACATTACATATTTCAATCCATTGTTTGTTTATTTCTTTTGTGTAGATTGTTCCTAATGTAATACCACTCAATTGACGAAAATTTAGTCAAGGCATCCATGGCAGAAGATAATGATGTTATCAATCTTATTGGTCGTCACTCTTACCTTTGTCTTTTGCTTGGAAGTTGGAGTTGTATGTTGTTAATCTGTGAATTAGTTTAAATCAGACAAGGATTAAATTGACATGACAGAGTTGAAAAGGTTACTCCTGGGTCTCATATTGCAATTTTTTTTGGCTAAATGTTTGTTAATAATATACTATAAGTTAGAATGTCATCCCTTGATTTAATATCAGTTGACTACTATAATTTTATTTTTTAAGTGGCAACTCGCTATGAAGAAAGCATGGGTGCATGAAGATGATTGAGATAAATGAAGATGAATTGAGTGCTCAAAGGCCATGCAAAAAATTTCTATTATCGAATCTATTGATTTTGTTGAACACATCCAGGTAAAGAAGTCAAGCAATAATACAACTTTGAACCTTATTGGTATGGACAGTACATACTATTTTGCAATCTTTGTGTTTTTTTCTTCTGAGCATCTATACAAAAAGTGAAAAAGTGCTGAAATTGGTTTGTATTTAAAATTATATGTAGTGGCTACATCAATGAGGTTTATGTTTGTATTGTCTTTTTTTTTTTATTTCTTTAGCCACATGAATGTTCCATATAACCCTCAAGACATCCAACAGAATTAATTAAGATTGCCACTTTTGGGTGAAGGACGATTGTGATATCCCGTTTAATGGTAGGAAGCACATAGTAACAACATATCGAAAGGTTTATTGGCTATACAAAATCATTTTGTTGTGATTTAATCACAAAAAAATGCAAGTATGTTTGAAATAGGTTTGTGTTGTTATTTTAATTGGTTTTATTTATTGACCTTTTTTCGATTTAGTGTTCTGTCATGAGTTCATTTTGATTTGTTATTGGGTTCATTTTGAAATGTTATTAGTATTTAGAATTTTTGGAACGTGTTCTTGATATTCACTTTCAACTTCAAGACGAGAGCAAACCAAACCTTGTGGTTGAAATGTTCTCTGTCTCTCTCTCTCTAGAAGACACTAAAAATCCTCTCGATGAACCAACCAAAACTCTACGAGGATCCTTATTTCTCAATTTTGCATTCCTTCACCCCTAAATAATCTTCTTACTATATTCTTTTGTTTATCTTTTAGCTTTTGCCCAAAGATCAACAATTTCTATATTTAAGGTTGATGTCGTAGTTCACAAATTGAAATGTAGCAACTCCAGGTATCTAAATAGATTTTGTTTTATGTAACACACACACGCACGTTAAATCACCTTACCTTTGTAGGAACTCACTACACTGAGTCAACCTACCTATGTAGGAACTTAGCGAGAGCTCCTTTTCTTCTTATCCCCTTGGAAATTATTGATTTGTCAAAATATATCACCATTCAATTATGTTTTCTCTTTAAAATTTTCTAACACCATAATCAGTATTTTGCTAATATTCTTTCGGGATGAGATATGTGTCTTGAGCAACCAGGATTAGTCTGGTTCATAGCCACTTCCAAAGTACTTTCTCTGTTCAAGCTTCTTTGTACTCATGTATGCATCCAAGTTGGTTGAGTACTATTCAATTATTTCAAGATATTTGTCGATGTTTTAAACTTTAGGGAACTCTATAAATCACATGTTGGTTTGAATTATTGTATTTACCAGCTTTTGGAAATAGGCAATCTTTAAGCATATGTTCTATGCCTATTTTATTGATTTCTCCGGTCACTATAGAATGATTAAGAATATTATGAAGTTATAAGAAAAGCAAAAGCAAGTCTACCATCTCTTCCCATTATAATGAATTAAACAGTAGGCAATTACGTCAAAGTGAATGTAAATGTCTTTCGAATCCTTATTTTTTGAAAAACGGAGGAAAAAGGGTAACACACAAGAGATTTTGTTATTTATTATAACAAATTTAGTGGTTCATTTGGCCATTCTAGACATTCATTGACTACAAAGTTGAGAGGATATTTAAAAAATTAGCTTAAAGTTTTGAGTATGGTTTAGAAAAATATATTGCATTAGATATTTCTCTTTGATGAGGTAACTTCTTTGATGTTATTTGTTATCATCAAAATTAGAATCTAAGCTATGCTTCTTGATTAAAGAAGAATCGTTCATCTATATTTTACCTTTGTACTAAGCTATATAGGCTTGAGGAACAATAGTGTAAATCTCTCAAGAACATATATAAGTCAATTATGTGTAACAATATCCATTGGCCCCCTTGGCATACTTGGAAGATATTTGTGTTCTGGTATTTGATGCACATTGCACATTATTAGCTTATACCTGACATTGAAGGTATTATTCCAAGGCCACATTGATTGCATCATGAATATTTTTTGCATGTTTCCAACAAGATTACATTAAGCAAGACAGTCGTGTTTTTTATAATTCCTGAATTTTAAAATTTTGTTCATTGTGCCAATATCTTAGGGTTTGGGTTTATTTTTGTCATTGGGGTTTTGCTTGCAAATTGGTCCCAATTTTTTCTTCTCATACTTGTTTTTTGATTTTTTTTCTTGATAGTTTGGAATGCATAACCAAATGTTGGGTTCTACTTATAACCCATTCAATGACTATACCAAGTGCAGGCCTAAATATTTGCAACTAGGTGTACGTGTTACTGGTTACCAGATTTTGAAACCATAATCTTAAGGTTCAGTGTTTCCATTTGGAAACTTCTTCCATAGTTGCACATGTATTTGATTAGCGACTTATTTGAGGTTGAAAATACTGGGACAATTCTTGCTTCAGAAAATTTTCTTGCCTTTCCACCTGCACAAGTTGATAATTTAGCTATTGTCAAAGTGGTTACCACATTTGGAAATAAGATGCAGAAAGCTTATTTGCCTCTTGAACTCAAAGGCCAAAATTCATGTATAACTTATAACGCTTTCAATTTTTTTTGTTTGGTTGTACTTCCAATTTTGTGTGAACTACACTTCTATTTAGTTACTAAAAAAATACAAGAGGCCACTAGAAACTTGAAAGTTGATTTTAAGATTCTTAATTTAGTGATATTAAACATCAGTTCCTATATTTTCCACTCAATGAGGTAATTTTATTATTACCTGTTGGTTTTTTTTTATGGAGTCTAGTTTGTATATATGATCCGGATGATGACCCGACCCGAAGTAATGTTTGTGTGGTTTTTAATGGAAATTTTTCTGAGGCTTAGTCTATGGAGCGAAGGCGCTCATGGACAAGCCTCGTGGGGTTCGGGGGCAACGCCCCCGAGGAAAATTTTTTGGGCCTGTTATACAGCCCCAGTGCGTAGGACATATAGACCCTGTTGTTTTTGTGATTAGGGTTAATCGTAGATTGTACAGCCGCTCTTTGTATTCAACTCACTCAATAGTGAAATCCCTGCAGCTTCGTGGACGTAGGTAAATTGCCGAACCACGTAAAATCTGTGTCTTGTTCTTTCTTGTTTCTTATTGCTTTATATTCTTGATTTGTTCTTCGATTGTGTTTGTTTGTTAGTGGATTTAAATCGTGTTAAATCCCAACATTACCATCAGAAAAAAGAGATAATTTTAGATCAAGTTTATTTAGGTAGAAGCTAATTTGAATTTTTATTTACAAATAAGTGAATTATTAGTGACAAGGGAAACTTGGCCAAATCGGTCGAGTTTCCCGGGATAGCTTCATGAGTTTCAGCTTTGAGGAAAGTCAGCCAATTGGCCGATATGAGAATTTTTAGGCATAACTTCAAGTGAGTGATGTCTAATAACATATTTTTTGTCTCTTTAGAGAGAGATTCTCTCCGTGAATTCTCTTTTCCTTTAAGCTAGCTATTATAAGCTATTCAAATATTATCTACGTAACTTTGCCTATAATAAGCTATTAATTTTCGTTTAGTCTAGATTACATCAAAAGATATTGAATTCTCTTTGCCTAAAAATTTCTCCAGGATAAGAGTTGTTTCCATATTATGTTGTGGGTAATGGTAAAATTACATGGAATTTTCAATATATACAAATTTTAACAAAAGTGCAACAATAACAGCCACCACTTGGACAACATACTCACAATAATTGGGAAAGATGATAACCAGCACAAGCGAGAAGTTCTCGAATGACATAAATCTAAAAATATGTGATAATTCTCTTTTAGTTTGGTTGAAATTTTCTAAATAATGATTTTCTTGGTGAAAAAGTGACTTTAATTCTTAATTATTAACTATCTTTTGTTTTTTGGTGAACATTAAACAATACAACCTAACACATCGTGGACATCTAATAGCAAAAGAGTTTAAAAACTTGTCTATGAAAATTAACAAAGACACGATCAATCTATTTAGTGTATGGTAGTTTATGATTTTTCACATCAATAAGGAGTAATATTTGATACTCATAATGGTCCACGTGCAACGCACGTGTGTACCAACTAGTATTTATATGTAGATGATTAAATTTATAATTTTATTGTGTCATTTGGTGTTAAATGGTGATATTGGTGATAAATTCATGAGTTTTATAAATGAGCAAAATTTTGTTGATTTTATTTATCGCTTAAAGATTGTGAATTTAATTGTGTTATGTTAGTATATTTTTTTTGCTTGAGATATTTATTACATGGGAAAAAAATGGATTAAAAATATGGTGATTGAGTTTATAATTACATTATGTTAATGGATTGAGTGGTGGTAAAAGTGATAAATTCATGAGTCTTATGAATAAGCAAAATTTTATTTATTACTTAAAGATTGTAAATTTTAATGGGCTATGTTAGTATTTTTTTTTCGGAGGCATTTGTATATATGATGTTTGTTTTGGAGAGTTTTTATATATGTTTACGACAGTTCTATTAATATGAAGGATATAGTCAGCGATATATTTTGAATCATTTTAAAAGAAAAATTTGTATGAATATTTTTAAGTCATTCACGGATAATGTATATACTAACACAGATAATGTATATATATTGTATATATACTAACACATATATTGTATATATATGTATATACTAACACAGATAGTCTCTTGCATATCATCCAATCTTCAAACACGGATAATCTTTTGAACATGTTACTCCATCCGTTCTTAAATATCTGTCGTTTAAGGTTTTTGCACAGGAATTAAGTAAGACATTAAATAGCTCTAGTATGAGTAAAAAATAATTGCACAAAACTAAAATATCCTTATTTAATATGTATTGGGAAGGAAAGGAATATGAAAGACACTTAACCTACACTTAATCTATTAAGTACTTATTGGAAAACAGAGATAAGGGTAAATTTGAAAAAAAAAAGTATTAGTTATGTTTTGATTTCATAAAACGACAAATATTATGGAACAAAAAAAATTGTGTAAAACGACAGATATTTAGGAACGGAGGGAGTAATATTTTTGTTGAACATGTTAATATTTCTATTTTTTTTAAATAGGAATATTAAATTTTACTATTTTTTTATGTTTACATGGTATTATTTTTTATGTTTAAATGATAATTTTTTTTTATATTTGAATGTTATTATTTTTTATTTTTAGTGTTACTATATATATATATATTTCTAACTTATATATAGATATGAAAGAAAAATTTTTTTAATGTTAATCAAATTCCTAAAATTTATGAATTTTTAATTTTTAATTTTACTTTACTTCTACTTCTAGAGGAAACAAATACTCCGGTAAAACTGAAAAAAAATGGACTTTATAACAAATAAGTTTTCTTGATGGACTTAAATTCAAATAAATCCATATAGAGGGACCAACCTCTAAATTTTCCTTTAATTTATAATATTTATTGGGTAATTGGTAACGGATCCCAACTTATAGTAGAGCCCACAATCAATTTAATAGCATTATTAATTTTGTCAATAAATTAAATTCAAGTAACATTGCTAAAAAAACAAAAAGAGTAATACTAGATGGATTTAAAAACTAAACTTAAAAATTAGACTTGATAATCTCAACCATTGAATAAGTAGTGGGTCCCAATAAATATTGGGACCCACAATAAAATTAATTGTTAAAATTATCAAGTCTAATTTTTAAGTCTATTTTTTACGTACATGTAGTATTGCTCAAAAAAAAAATTAGTGGAGACAAATTCCTTATGAATAATATTTTGGAGACCTAAATATCAATGACTTAATACGTTAAGTGATATAGTACCAATAAAAAAATCAACAATTTCAATTACAATAATATTATAGACCATATCAGCTGCCACATAAAATGGGTAGCTTAAGTCCAATTTTTATGCCACCATAATATTATTCATTCCTACATTCCTAGAATGACCAAGGGAGAGAAAGGATTGGTATATACACGTGGCAGACTTATATGGTATGCACGTCAAAGAGTAACCGATACAACACTACCATTGAGTGAGGTGATTTAATGAAATATTGACCGAACTTCTCAAGGTTGGAGATTCGAGTCTACATTGGAGCCAATGGTTGATTACTATATTAGTTTAGTTAAGTGTAACGAGTGCAGTTAGGAGTTTCATGATCCCACAAATGTAAGTCTATCAATATAGTTTTTGAACGCTCTTCTTTGTCCCCACCACTATTTTCAATAGCAGAAAAAAAAAAAAAACTGCTACAACACTAATTTGTCTAACACATAAGCTAATTTTTTTAAAATAATCTGACAAATTTACAAGTCACAGTAATTTTTCAAGAATGTACAGTACAGTAATTTACAATCCATTATACAATCCTAGACACGAGACCTTGCAATCTTAAACACGAATTGTGAAATTGATACAAATTTAGTAAATTTGGGTATAGTTTTAACGAGTTCGAGTAGTTAACGGATTAACTCAGCAGATCGGTGAAATAAACGGACCAATTTCGTGCTCCAACTATAAATTCGTTTCAACTCGTTTAACTCGTTAATAGTTGTACTATAATTTTTTTTTTAAAAAAATTAGGTTTTTCAGACTCATCTCACGCCTCTCATCTTTCAGACTTATTCGAATTTAGTAATAATTTAATATTTATTTTTTTCTTTGCTTTTTTGCTCAACCATAATTTATTGTTATAATAAATAGGTCAAACTTGTAATGTGTGGTGAGTTTTATGATTTTTCGGTTGAACTCGAAATACTCTAATCGATTCTCTTATTTAGCAGATGACACACGGGTGTGTCAGGTAACCCGTCTAATAAGTGAGTCGTGTATAAATATGATAGTTGGACCTGTTTATATAAACGAATAAGTTATGGATGAAGATTTTTTTGACACAAACTCGTTCCACCTGATACAAAACCGTTCAACCCGATGCTAGACCTAATTCGATCTCTTGATTACATCATGTGATCACCAACCATCTGTAATAAATTAACAAATAGGATAAGTGAAATTTATTAATCTCATATGATAATTCAATAAAGAAGTTATGATAATTACTAGAATTTAGTGGGGTCCACTATCCTTATATATTTATATTTAATTAATCAATGACATTAGGTCACGATACACGACTAGTATAATGGTGACATTTAATATTTTCTCTGAAAAAATAGGAGGACTAGGGAAAGTTTAGGCAGATTGTGATTGTGGGTGTTACATTGGGGTGACTCGATCGAGACTGTCAAATGAAGAAACAAATGAGATAGGCGCCGGCGGTTAGTCCAATGGCCATATGAATTTCATTTTTTTTTAAGAAAAAGCAAATGGGTGAAATACATTTAGTGGCAACAACTATTAAACACATTAGTTACATGTGCATTATTTTGAATTATAATTGTAGCTCTATTCTCACATCTCGACTCGATCCGAGTATGTGACAGGTGTTACCTCAACATGCAGAAGCATGTAAAAATTTTAAAGTAATCTAGCATAGCGTAGAGGACCAACCCACATCATACAAACACAAATATTTTGTATAAACACAGATATCCATTATGCATCATAGTCAAACTGTTACATGTCTCGTTATATATATAAATACAATCCACTCGCATCATAGTTACATTTATTCTAATTACATGCCTCTAGAATATTTCCTATAATGTATAAAATCTCTGACAGTTCACTCGTCAAAAAAATGAAATTTTATTGTATTTTTTGCCACGACGACAACTTATCATTACAAATAAATAATTTTAAACAATGGCATTGGGAATAGTCACATAAAAAATGAATTTTGCCACCGCAAATGTATCATCGTAAAAAAAATGATAAAAAAACCCAAAATTCTTGTAGTGGCATAAGACTGATGAGGAAAAAAAATTCAAGCTTATTAAATCACGTGATAATACTGATATAATGCAAACGTTACACCCGAACCCTCTTCATATCAACCGACTATCTTATCAATCACATATATTTTGAATCCATATTTATAACATGAACTTTAGATACACACATTTTTTCATCGAACTCTGGTATTGATTAAAAACGAGTTTTTTCTACCACAAGAAGGATTTGAACTCAGGATATAATGTTAATTACATTTTATGCCACAAATTATGGTCTTTATTTTACCTTGCCTGTCCACCTATTGAATTTATCACATTGTCCCCTCAATTATTTGAATTATTTTTACACTATCCCAAACACATGCTTTTTATCTTTTGGATAGAAAATGTCAATACATCAGGCAAAGTGAAATACAATAAAATAGTTTGGAAATAAAAGTTAAATAATTTATCATTGAATTCCTAATTGACATAATCACTAGGGCAACTACTAACTATAGCTGAATATACAATAAGATAAATATGATAGTTAAGGAGACAAAATAAAATAAAATCAACTAACATAATTAAAGGTTTAAAATGTAATTAATCCCAATATATAGGGTTAACTGTATTAGATGTCCCCAAAATATAAAGTTTATCTCATTTTGATCTACAATATTTCAATTGTATTATTTTAGTCCTTAAAATATTGAATATATTTTTATATGGTCTGTCGAGTAGACAATATCTAAATTATTAATGATTTTTTTTTAATAAACTTGTCATGTAATATCTAAATATGAAAAAAAAAAATTTGATAGCTCTTGACCAAAATTTGTGTAACTGTTGACAAAAAATGTGTAATATGGGTAGTTCTTGACTACTAAATTTTGGATAGCTTATGATCAAAACTGTGTAATTTGAGTAATCATTTGACCAAAATTTGGATAAAAAATTGGTCGTTATTCAAATTATTATTTTTTCCATATTCGTGACAAATTTACAATAAAACATCGTTAGTAATCTGGACATTGTCTGCTTGAAGAATCACATAAAAACATATTAAATATTTCAGAGGTTAAAATGATACAATTAAAATATTAAAAACTAAAATGAGACAACCACATACTTTGGGGACCTTCGGTGTAATTAATCCCAATATATATATATTCGCGGTTTAGATCGTTTAACGATTATTGATCTGACAGTTTTCATACCAAATTTTTCAAAGACTCATATTTCTTATCTCTCTCTCTCTTTCTCGTACTCTCTCGTATTATTATCTTTTTTTTTTGCTTCCCCTGCGTTATTTTTTTTATTATTTACTCCATAAAATATATGAAATTACATGTTATACAATTATTTATTTCATAAAATTAATTCAAATTTTTATATATCTAACGACTTGTATTTTGTCACTTGCTTCTTAATTTGTAAAATAACTCTTAATTTAAATAAAAAATAACACACATTTTTCACGATTTGACGACTTTTTTATTTGAATTTCACATATTTGCTTGAAATTAGGTCTTAATTGATTTAGGGCCTAAATTCCTCTAAAATTCTCACTGACAATGGTTTTTATATAGATTATTTTTGTATTTTTTTTAATGTTTACTGTACTTGTTATAATTTTGGTACTAAATTTTTAAAATTTTTTTGAACTATCAATTTTTTAAAATTTTTTGTCAACTTTTTAATTTACTTTGACATATTTTCATGTGAACCAGAGATTTTTGAGTTTACCAAATGGAGCTGAGCGATTCTCTTAAAAAAAGTGAGAGTGAACAATTGATTTGGTTTAAGTATGTGTGGTCGAATATTGACCAAAAAAAAATTTATCAAATGATATAGTAAGAGGGAAGATGCTATGCTATGAAACAATATGTATTTAAATTTTATGGGTTAAAAATATTTATATACAACAAAAAAATTTATAATTTAAGGTCAATTTCATGTTGGTTTAATCAACACCAAATAATATTCAACACAAAATAAACTTTAAATTGTAAATTAATATATAATTTTATAAATAAATTGACATTTAATTTTATCCAATTTATATTTAACTTTGTCAAATTAATATCAAATTAATTTTTATTGTTATCAAATTAATATTAAAATTTATTTAATTAATTTTTGGGGGTACTAAACTATATCAATTTTTTGGGGTACTAAATTGTATCAATTTTTTGGGTATTAAATCAAATCTTATTTCATTTTATTAAATATTTAATTATTTTGGGTACTAAAGTTAGATAAAGGCAATTATAAAAATAATAAACTTTTTTGGGACGAAATCATCAATTTCCGTTAGCAACATTGAAGGAAGGGAGACGGAGGGATCTCTGTGCAATAAATTTTAAATTTCGCAGATCTTTGTGTTATTTATAAAATATTAGGGGGTGTCCATATAATATTGTAAAAACTTAGGAGAAGTCCGTATTTTTTTTACCCTATTTTAAATTAGATATTAATTTATTATTATTTTATCTTAAAAACTTGAATTATTATATTTCTAATAAAAGTACTTATTGATTAGGAAGGTTTGTAGGTAGCCAAAAAATAAATGTTTGAGAGTGTGTTTCTGTATATCTATATCTATACTACTTCAAAATGTCAACAAAAGTGAAAAACTTTTGTTTAACCAAAATAACCTTAACAAAATAAATAATGTTTATTATACCTTTTTTTAAGTTAATACCAACATTAAAATTATTTTAATTTTCTATTGTTACATAGGCTCTTGGGCAGATGATTGTTGGGATGCTTAAACTGTCACACCCCAAATTTCATAAAAGCGTGATTAAAACAAATACTTTATTTATTTAAAAAAAAAAACACATGCCGGTATGTTGTAAAAACATCTAGGAAAGTATCTCTTTAGTTGAAATAAATCAATTTTTTTTTTTTGAAAATTTTGGCAGAGTTTCTTTTAAAAATTGGGTTTTCAACCAGTTAGTAAGAGTATCTCTGTGAGAGCATAACATAATTTAAACTAACTAAACATCCACAATATGACTTCATTCAAAAATATAATCCCACTAAATCCGGGGGTGACAATTACAGGCCCACGAAATCCTCCCAAACCCGGATACATCCAACACCAATATATACCACAACTTAATACCCAAAGTCATAACTTTATATTACAGTACCAAAATAATAATCCCTCTATGTAGGGCTATTAAGTAAGCCAAACTTGAACATTTTTTAAAGTTCGTTTATGTGTAAATAGTCAAACAAGTCAGCTCGTTTATGTGTAAATTCAGCTCGATTTAGACTCGAATTTAGCTCGATTAACACCCTTACCTCTATGGGATGATCAAGTGTACACCAAAAATGCCTCAAGACAACCTTTTCAAATACAATACTTGAGTGCTAATATTTCTACATAAGTTCTGAAGCTGAATACAAAAAAACTCCAAAAGAGATTCTTTCTAGTCCAAGCTATCACAAGCATTTCATCACTTATGTCCCAGGATGCATGCTAGTCTCTGAAAATATTAGTAAAAGATGAGCAACCACACGCTCAATAGGATAATATTTTTTCCAAGCATTTACGAAGTCTTAAAAACTAACATTCCACAAATCATACGAATAAGTAATGAAAGTTTTCTATAATTAAATACAGGTACTAGATAATAAGTAAAATATTTATAAAAATCTACCAACACCTCAACATTAGAAATATATAAGGTATAAATTAAAGCCTAACATCATAGCAAATACCATGCATGTCTCGCATACGGACAATATAATCAATCACACTAGTTTATGCATGAACCATCCCCGGAGAACCTTTTGGGTCTTGCACCCTAGGGTCTCATCGCCCTTCTTGCTTTTTAAGGAGAATGTGTAGGGCAAAACTTGTAACGCCACATAGGCCATCACCGAAAATCACTACCATAACCAATCCCCTTAGGACAAGTAGCCGCCTTGGCAACCCACTCCATAGGCCCAACCGTCTACTAACCCTCTACCTGTCATTATCGAGCATACATTTTCTAAAACTCATTATTTTCTATATCCATAAATCTTTTTAAAAACTCATGTCATAACCTTGAAATTTTATCAAACATACAATATACTAAAATATCAAAACTTGCATTTTCAAAGCAACACAACCAATTCCAAGAGAATTAGTCATATATATTATATACAAAATCATAGCATAGTTCAAAATCCTCAAATCATAAGTTCAATCAAATACCCATAACTAAAATCAAACTAAGGTTTCAAACCCACCACAAAATTATTTTTATTTCCAAGAAAATACGTAATTTATATTATGTACAAGGTCATAGCATACTTCAAAACCCAAAAATCATAGATTTAATCAAATACCCATAACTAAAATCAAACTAAGTTTTCAAAATTCAAAACCTAAAAATCATTTTTATGCATGTAGGTTCACAATCCATAGCATGTTCAACACTAAATCAAGGTTTATAACAAGTAATTTTGTCATCCAACACATAGTAAGCTTTAAATAAAGAAAATAAATGAAATGCACATCATAAATGCAAGAGAGAGGAAAACCCACCTAAAAATCAAGAATTGCAAGCCAAGTTCCTAGGATTTTCAAGCAAACTCCAAGCTTTATGAACCTTCTTCTTCCTCTTTCTCTTTCCCTTTGTCTTCTCGTAGTGTTTTAAAAGGTTTTGTGTGAGAGATGTGAGAAAAAAATGGAAGAAAAGGGGCTGAAATATGAGTTTTAAACCCAGCAGTCCCGAATTTTACTGTTAATGGGCTGAAAATATATTTTTTCTCCGAAATTACAGTTTTTTCACTAAACATTCTAATATTGATCCATATGACTACCCTAAGATTTTTCGACGTTCCGGATTCATTTTTAATGTTATTTTAACCTAAAAAGTTTTATTTTTATGATTTATCTCAAAACTAAAGTTAATTTACACCCAAAACATTAAAATTACTATTTTACCCCTTCGAAACGCTATATAAGCTAAGCATCCATTCCAAGTTTTTCAGACCTCTCAGATTCAATGACAATATTATTTTGACCTAAAAACATTAATATATTTACTTAGTTACCCTTATCAATCTTAAACACCTCCAAAAATTAAGTTTGACACAAAAGTCAATACGTTCGTAGTTCAAGCTTGTACGACTATTCTTTTAAAAACAATTTGAAGTTTCTCTTATCATTTTAATTATTTTAAAAATACTAGCAAGTTGATATCGTTTATATTTATATAACACACGGGATCTGACAGAAACATCTTTAATAGACAACGTATAGGTGACTGTTGGGATACTGAAACATCTTCAATAGGCAACATACAAAGTTGAAAAGCTCAATTCTACATTCAACGACTCTCGGTTATAGAAAACGTGTGCCGCAGCACACGAGAACGTTGCAACGTCTCCAATTGGATCATCATCTGTGGGGTGTCAAGAGTCAGGCTAGCCTATTATTTGTCGTCGTCGACTTCTTCTCCATCTCCAAAAGCCAATAAGAAGATAGCTTATCATTTCTCAACTGTTATAGACGCCCTCAATGACAGTAAACTTCCTCCCAAACTCCTTGGCAAACGTAACTTCGTTATTGCCCTCTCTTTATTCTCTTTTGATTCAAAAAATATGAATTGAACCATTCCAACAGATTGACAATTAATTGGTATAAGTACTAATTGACTAAAGCTTTGATCTAATTCACTATATCCTTATGCTCTATCTCCAGTTTGCATTTGGGACGTCAGAAATTGGCATAATGAAGGTCGTCACGCAAGGAGTAACATGAGATGGAAGATGGCCACTTACTGGGGATGATCCAAAATTGTAATTATTTGTTTGTACAATGTTTGATTCCTATTAGGAATGTATCATTAAGAATATATTTACATTCAATGTATAGTTTAGGAATATATTTAGTTTCCTTGTTTTGAGTATCTTGACCAATCCCATGGTCATTCACGTGTGCTATTGTCTAGGAATTTTAGCATTGATTTAGAGATTTTGTCTCTTTCTCCATGTATATATATCCGGTTGTATCTTTACAATAAAATATACAAGAGAATTCAAGCCTTCTTCTCTTTCTCTCATAAGTTTAACATGGTATCAGAGCCTTAATTGGTTCCATTGTATTCCACCATGTCTGATCCATCAACCAACTCTCCCTCGGATATATCTTCTTTTGTCAATCCAACATCCTTTTCCGTTACGGATGTCTCCTCTCCTTATTTTATCCATTCGGCAGATCACCCAGGAGCACTTTTAATCTCAAATCTGCTCAACGATGACAATTATTCCACTTGGAAGAGGGCCATGAAGATGGCCTTGAATGCCAAAAATAAGTTGGGTTTCGTCAACGGTTCCTTAAGCAAACCGACGTCTTCTTTAGCCGAAACTCAGTTGTGGGAGCGTTGCAATGACATGGTTTTATCTTGGATCTTTAACTCCATTGATAAAACTATCGTTAATAGTTTGATTTATCATGATAGCCCTCGTGATGTATGGCTCGATCTTGAGGATCTTTTCTCGCAAAGCAATAATCCTCAAATTTTCAAATTAAAACAAGATATTTGTAATCTCACTCAAGACTCCATGTCCATCTTGACATATTACACCACTCTCAAAACCTTTTGGGATGAACTCAACACTCTGGCCTCTAATCTAAAATGTACTTGTGGTGCACTAAAGGAGTTGACTCTTACGCAAGACATTGAACATGTTTTCCAATTCTTGATGGGATTACATGAATCATATGCTTCGATTTGTAGCCAAATTTTGGTTATGGATCCCTTACCTCCTGTTACCAAGGTTTATGCAATCTTGCACCAAGAGGGGAAACAACGTCTCCTTCATCTCTCCAGTACTCAACTAGATTCTGCTGCGATGGCTATCCACCGAATTTTTCTAATACCTCTTCTCATATTTCGGATGGTAAGGGACGTGGACGTGGTTGTCCAAAGTGTGAACATTGTGGATGTGATGGTCATTGGAAGTCTAGTTGTTATAAGTTGCATGGTTATCCTAGCAACAAGTCCCAATCTCGCGTCCCTCAAGAACCACATGATGGTGGTTCCTCCCCGGTCACAAATAATGTCGTGGGATCTTCCAATTTACCCACCGAGAATGGTATTCCAGGCCTCATAAGCGAACAATATTGCCAACTCTTGGATCTTTTATCGCCCTAGAACTCTACAAACTTTGCTGGTAATATTGCCTCTTATCATTCTGCTTTTTTTTTCCCTTAACTCTAAATGGGTTGTTGATTCTGGTGCATCCGATCACATGACTTCGAATTTACCCTCTCTTGAGAATGTTCACAATCTAGAGAGGCCATGTCCTATTAAGCTTCCGAATGGTGAAGTTGTTTCCATAACTCATGTTGGGACAATGCATTTTTCTCACGACATCTCTCTCTCTAATGTCCTTTATGTGCCTTCATTTAAATTGAATTTATTATCCATTAGTAAACTCACAGCTGCTCTTAATTGTGTTGCCATTTTTTTTCTCCACTTTTTGTGTTTTTCAGGACTTATCAACGAGGAGGCTGATTGGAATGGGTGAAGTACGGGATGGACTTTACTACTTCAAGCCTTTCTCCGCTTCTGCTCTTTACAACCAACGTACTTCTGATTCTACTCTTTGGCACCAACGCCTTGGTCATCCTTCCTTTCAGTGTGTTCCAAAAAATTTAAATATTTCTAGCTCTCATTTTTCTTGTGATGTCTGTGCTCGAGCAAAGCACACTCGTTCACCTTTTTCATTGAATACTAATAAGAGCACATTTTGTTTTAATCGGATTTATTGTGACATATGGGGTGGTTACTTTACACCGTTAACTTCGAGCGCACATTATTTTTTAACCATCGTAGATGACTACTCCTGTGCTACATGGGTCTATCTTATGCGCCTGAAATCTGATACCTTTACATGTCTTAAAAAATTTTGTGTCCTAATTAACAACCAATTCAACTGCACCATTAAGAATATACGAACTGATAATGGCCTGGAATTTCGCTCTGATAAAATTCAACAATTTTTTAACGACCATGGCATTTTTCATGAGCGAACATGTGTGGACACGCCTCAACAAAATGGCGTTGCTGAGCGTAAGCATCGTCACCTTCTTAATGTGGCTCAGTGTTTGCGTTTTCAGGCCAACCTTCCCATCTCCTTTTGGGGTGAATGCATTCTCACTTCCACCTATCTCATTAATCGCACACCTTCTAAAAGTCTCAATCACACCTTATGAGTTTCTTTTTCAAAAGTCACCGTCATATACACATTTGCGAGCATTTGGATGTTTGTGTTATGCACAAAAAGGCAAACAACATCGCAATAAGTTTTCCCCTCGAGCCCTTAGATGTGTTTTCTTAGGCTACCCTCTCCATCATAAAGCTTATCGTGTATATGACCTTGAAAATAAAAAACTCATCATTTCACGAGATGTCACCTTTGAAGAGACTGTGTTTCCCTATCACCATTTGTCTCCACCTCCGACATGTTCCCCAGTCATTCCTCTCCCTATTCCCGAGCCCCCATCTCCCTCCACTGTTGCTGCATAGACAACTACCGTCTCCCCTATTTCTCTCCCACTCATCCACACCCTTTCTATAGCCACAGACCCATCTATTCCCTCTCCATCCTCATTTTCTCCCTCGGCACAACCACAACCTAACCCATTGCCACCCTCTAACACTCTCTCACGACCAAAGCGAGTTGTCCAACGACCATCTTACCTCAATGATTACATATATCCTCAGTCCTCCACGGCTTCAACTGCTTCAAGATCCTCCTTAGGTACGGTTCATTGTCTCTCCTATTTTTTTTATCTTATCACCGTTTCTATAATCGTCACTTGGCTTTTCTTTCTACCCTCTCACAACACCCCGAACCTACTTCATATTCTCAAGCTGTATGTTACTCTCATTGGCGTGATGCCATGACTGTTGAAATTCAAGCCTTGGAAGCTAATCACACTTGGATTCCCCCAACCACTTCCACCTAATAAAAAACCAATTGGTTGTAAGTGGTTATTCAAAACAAAACTTCGGGCTGATGGATCCATAGAGCGACACAAAGCTCGCTTGGTGGCCAAAGGATACACTCAGGTAGAAGGCCTTGGTTACCATGACACTTTTGCTCCTGTTGCTAAACTCGTTACTGTTCGGTGTGTTCTTGCAGTAGCTGCAGCTCGAAATTGGCACCTTCTTCAATTAGATGTCACCAATGCATTCCTTCATGGTGACCTCGATGAAGAGGTTTACATGACACCACCACCAGGTTATTGCATGCAGGGGGAGACTCATGTTTGCCATCTTCAAAAATCACTCCATGGACTCAAGCAGGCATCTCGAAATTGGTTCTCCAAATTATCATCTGTGTTACTTATTGTAGGATTCAAACAGTCTCAAGCAGACCACTCACTCTTCATAATTTCTCGGGGTCAATCTTTCACTCTCATCCTTGTTTATGTTGACGACATTCTCATGGCTGGCAACAATCTTTCCACACTTAACAAATACAAGTCCTTCCTTGCTCAGAAGTTCAAGATTAAAGACCTTGGCCAACTAAAATATTTTCTTGGACTTGAGGTTGCTCGCTCTTCAACTGGTATATTCCTTAATCAAAGGAAATATGCTCTTGACATCCTCATTGATAGTGGTCATCTTGGTGCACGCCTTGCTCACTTTCCCATGGAACAAAATCTCAAGCTTAATGATTCTGATGGTGATCTCCTATCTAATCCAAGCTCCTTTCGATGTCTTGTTGGTCGTTTGATCTATCTGACCATCACACGTCCAGATATTGTTTTTCCAGTCAATATTCTCAATCAATTCATGCACCAGCCTAGACAACCTCATTATGATGCTACAGTACGTATTCTTCGGTATCTTAAAGCATCTCCAGGTCAAGGCTTATTATTTCCCACTGCCAATACTCTTCAAATCTCGGCCTATTCTGACTCAGATTGGGCTAGTTGCGCAGTCACTCGTCGTTCCACCACAGGTTTTTTTATAATGCTTGGCACTAGTCCTATTTCTTGGCGTACTAAGAAACAACCTACAGTTTCTCGTTCTTTTGCAGAAGCTGAATATCAAGCTCTTGCCTCTACTACATGTGAACTCACTTGGCTCAAAACTCTTTTACATGATCTTGGTGTGCCACATCCTCAGCCTATGTTGCTTTACTGTGACAATCAAACAGCCCTTCATATTGCTCAGAATCCCGTGTTCCATGAACGTACCAAACACATCGAAATTGACTATCACATTGTTCGTGAAAAAATACGGGCTGGTCTCATTTCCACTTTGCATGTCCCTTCTCAGAGTCAATTTGCGGATATTTTTACTAAAGCTTTGGGTTGAGAACCATTCCAAGATTTATCGCGCAAGTTGGGCATTACAGATCTCCATGCTCCAACTTGAGGGGGAGTAATAGGAATGTATCATTAAGAATATATTTACATTCAATGTATAGTTTAGGAATATATTTAGTTTCCTTGCTTTGAGTATCTTGACCAATCTCATGGTCATTCATGTGTGCTATTGTCTAGGAATTTTAGCATTGATTTAGAGATTTTGTCTCCTTCTCCATGTATATATATCCGGCTGTATCTTTACAATAAAATACACAAGAGAATTCAAGCCTTCTTCTCTTTCTCTCATAAGTTTAACAATTCCTAAGCCAAAATTTTATGTTTTTTGTATATAATCATTGTCACGGAAATGTACCAAGGAACCCATGAGAAGTTGTGTGAAGTCATTGAAGATTTGAAGCTGTAATCCTTGAAGATAGATTCCTTGGTCATGGGAAACAGAGGACCTACCACCATCTAATGTACTTTTTTCTGCTATTAGTGGTTTTCTACCACCTGAAGCAATGTATTGGGGGTAAAACCATTGCCATTGAGGATGAGTTTAGTGGTATTTAGTTTTTGTTTAATAGCCTACATGTGTCTATAGTTGGTTATTTTCATTGTTATCACAACATTTTACTTTAATCATCTGTATATTTATGTTAGTTTTTCATTTCCACAAGTAAATCATCTCTATCCAATCATGGGTATAATGGTGGTTCATGTTTTAATTTGAAATTAATGAGTTGGTTATTGCATGTATGACAGTGTTCTTTTAGGTTTTCAACATTCTGTAAGTGTGATTTTTATTTGAAAAAGAAAAAAGAATCATTTTTAAATTGTGTGAAGGGGCAAGAGGAGTTTCATATTGTTTTAATTTGAAAATAATGAGTGCAATTAGGGATCTCAAGTGTTGTTTCCCTTGCGACATTCTAAGGATTCTCATTGTCATCTCAAATTAATTCATGTTCCTTTAAGTTTATGGAAATGTTATACATTGTTGGACATTACATATTTCAATCCATTGTTTGTTTATTTCTTTTGTGTAGATTGTTCCTAATGTAATACCACTCAATTGACGAAAATTTAGTCAAGGCATCCATGGCAGAAGATAATGATGTTATCAATCTTATTGGTCGTCACTCTTACCTTTGTCTTTTGCTTGGAAGTTGGAGTTGTATGTTGTTAATCTGTGAATTAGTTTAAATCAGACAAGGATTAAATTGACATGACAGAGTTGAAAAGGTTACTCCTGGGTCTCATATTGCAATTTTTTTTGGCAAAATGTTTGTTAATAATATACTATAAGTTAGAATGTCATCCCTTGATTTAATATCAGTTGACTACTATAATTTTATTTTTTAAGTGGCAACTCGCTATGAAGAAAGCATGGGTGCATGAAGATGATTGAGATAAATGAAGATGAATTGAGTGCTCAAAGGCCATGCAAAAAATTTCTATTATCGAATCTATTGATTTTGTTGAACACATCCAGGTAAAGAAGTCGAGCAATAATACAACTTTGAACCTTATTGGTATGGACAGTACATACTATTTTGCAATCTTTGTGTTTTTTTCTTCTGAGCATCTATACAAAAAGTGAAAAAGTGCTGAAATTGGTTTGTATTTAAAATTATATGTAGTGGCTACATCAATGAGGTTTATGTTTGTATTGTCTTTTTTTTTTTATTTCTTTAGCCACATGAATGTTCCATATAACCCTCAAGACATCCAACAGAATTAATTAAGATTGCCACTTTTGGGTGAAGGACGATTGTGATATCCCGTTTAATGGTAGGAAGCACATAGTAACAACATATCGAAAGGTTTATTGGCTATACAAAATCATTTTGTTGTGATTTAATCACAAAAAAATGCAAGTATGTTTGAAATAGGTTTGTGTTGTTATTTTAATTGGTTTTATTTATTGACCTTTTTTTCGATTTAGTGTTCTGTCATGAGTTCATTTTGATTTGTTATTGGGTTCATTTTGAAATGTTATTAGTATTTAGAATTTTTGGAACGTGTTCTTGATATTCACTTTCAACTTCAAGACGAGAGCAAACCAAACCTTGTGGTTGAAATGTTCTCTGTCTCTCTCTCTCTAGAAGACACTAAAAATCCTCTCGATGAACCAACCAAAACTCTACGAGGGTCCTTATTTCTCAATTTTGCATTCCTTCACCCCTAAATAATCTTCTTACTATATTCTTTTGTTTATCTTTTAGCTTTTGCCCAAAGATCAACAATTTCTATATTTAAGGTTGATGTCGTAGTTCACAAGTTGAAATGTAGCAACTCCCGGTATCTAAATAGATTTTGTTTTATGTAACACACACACGCACGTTAAATCACCTTACCTTTGTAGGAACTCACTACACTGAGTCAACCTACTTATGTAGGAACTTAGCGAGAGCTCCTTTTCTTCTTATCCCCTTGGAAATTATTGATTTGTCAAAATATATCACCATTCAATTATGTTTTCTCTTTAAAATTTTCTAACACCATAATCAGTATTTTGCTAATATTCTTTCGGGATGAGATATGTGTCTTGAGCAACCAGGATTAGTTTGGTTCATAGCCACTTCCAAAGTACTTTCTCTGTTCAAGCTTCTTTGTACTCATGTATGCATCCAAGTTGGTTGAGCACTATTCAATTATTTCAAGATATTTGTCGATGTTTTAAACTTTAGGGAACTCTATAAATCACTTGTTGGTTGAATTATTGTATTTACCAGCTTTTGGAAATAGGCAATCTTTAAGCATATGTTCTATGCCTATTTTATTGATTTCTCCGGTCACTATAGAATGATTAAGAATATTATGAAGTTATAAGAAAAGCAAAAGCAAGTCTACCATCTCTTCCCATTATAATGAATTAAACAGTAGGCAACTACGTCAAAGTGAATGTAAATGTCTTTCGAATCCTTATTTTTTGAAAAACGGAGGAAAAAGGGTGACACACAAGAGATTTTGTTATTTATTATAACAAATTCAGTGGTTCATTTGGCCATTCTAGACATTCATTGACTACAAAGTTGAGAGGATATTTAAAAAATTAGCTTAAAGTTTTGAGTATGGTTTAGAAAAATATATTGCATTAGATATTTCTCTTTTGATGAGGTAACTTCTTTGATGTTATTGTTATCATCAAAATTAGAATCTAAGCTATGCTTCTTGATTAAAGAAGAATCGTTCATCTATATTTTACCTTTGTACTAAGCTATATAGGCTTGAGGAACAATAGTGTAAATCTCTCAAGAACATATATAAGTCAATTATGTGTAACAATATCCATTGGCCCCCTTGGCATACTTGGAAGATATTTGTGTTCTGGTATTTGATGCACATTGCACATTATTAGCTTATACCTGACATTGAAGGTATTATTCCAAGGCCACATTGATTGCATCATGAATATTTTTTGCATGTTTCCAACAAGATTACATTAAGCAAGACAGTCGTGTTTTTTTATAATTCCTGAATTTTAAAATTTTGTTCATTGTCCCAATATCTTAGGGTTTGGGTTTATTTTTGTCATTGGGGTTTTGCTTGCAAATTGGTCCCAATTTTTTCTTCTC
>CAUOFW020004791.1:0-76171 GCA_963454935.2 Ilex paraguariensis
GGTAAAGCAAAGGCCACGACGTATGGCCCTCGATACACCAACGCGGTCAATGAGGAAATAGACAAACTCCTGAGAGCTGCGCCATTCGAGAGATACAGTTCCCAGAATGGCTGTCAATACAGTATGTGCAAAAAAGAAAGGGGGAAATGGCGTGTCTGCGTGGATTTCACAGATCTAAACAAGGCATGTCCCAAGGACGACTACCCCCTGCCGAAGGTGGACCAGCTGGTAGATGCCACAGCCGGATATGAACGAATGGACTTCCTGGATGCTCGAGCAGGATATCATCAGATCCCTCTTTATGCCCCGGACCAAGAAAAACGGCGTTTATCACTCCGAAGGGAGTTTATTGTTATAAAGTGATGCCATTTGGATTGAAGAACGCCGGGGCAACATACCAAAGATTGATGAATCGGATGTTCAAGAGCAGATCGGCAACACCATGGAGGTCTACATAGACGACATGCTGGTAAAAAGCAAACGGAGTGGTGATCATCTTACAGACTTGGCGGATACCTTCTCCACTCTCAGGGAGTATGGGTTGAAGCTGAATGCAGCAAAGTGCGTCTTCGGAGTGGAGTCGGGAAAATTCCTCGGGTATCTGGTTAGTCAGCGGGGAATCGAAGCCAACCCAGATCAGATTAAAGCAATCCTGGATATCCGAAGCCCTCGCACTGTCCGAGAGGTCCAGAAACTCACAGGGATGCTGGCTGCACTTAACCGATTCGTCTCACGCTCCTCGGATAAATGCAAACCCTTCTTTGGAGCAATCAAATGTGCTGGGAAGAGTATGTGTGGAGCCAGGGGTGCGAGGACGCCCTGGCTGGGATCAAAGAATACCTGAGGACTCTTCCAACCCTATCCGTCCCCATCCAGGGGAGATGCTGTTCCTATACCTGGCGGTTTCAGAATTTGCAGTAAGCGGAGTACTTATCCGTGAGCATGAACACCAGAGAGCCGATTTACTACATCAGCAAGGCGCTCCTGGATGCAGAGACAAGATATCTGCCCCTAGAAAAACTGGCCCTGTCCTTGGTCACCACTGCAAGGAAACTGCGCCATTACTTCCAGGCGCACCCAATCACTGTCCTAACTGATCAGCCCCTGAAGGCAATTTTGAGGAAAGCTGAACTCTCCGGAAGGATCTCCAAATGGGCTGTAGAGTTGGGGGAGCACGACATTCATTTCAAACCCCGAACTGCAATAAAGGGACAAATACTGGCGGACTTCATAGCCGAGTTTTCGGGGGAGAATCCTGTTCTAGAAGGATCGCCTCCTCCCAACTTAGCATCTCCAACAAATGTTGAAGGATCGCCATGGCTTTTATGTGTGTGGATGGTTCATCGAACAGTAAGGGGTCCGGAATCGGTGTCTTGCTGACCTCTCCAGAAGGGATTATTGCAGAGCAGGCCATCCGGTTGGGGTTCAAAGCATCGAACAATGAAGCGGAATATGAGGCACTCATCTCAGGACTTCGGTTAGCTGAGGCGACTGGAGTCACCAATTTGATCGTGCATTGCGATTCCATGCTGGTGGTCAATCAAGTCAATGGGGAATTCGAAACGAGGGACCCTAGGATGAAGGCGTACCATCACCAGGCAACGACCGTTATCCAAAGGTTCGACCGATTTGAAATTAAGCAGGTGTCCCGCGACAAGAACACACATGCCGACGCCCTGGCTTGTCTAGCCTCGGCAGTGGATTCCTCCCAGTCGCGCAGAGATCACCATTGAGTATCTTCCCACATCCTGCATTGATCATACTCTTGAGGCGATGGTCATCCAGGACGCGCCCCAGCAGCTCAGTTGGATTGATCCCTTTGTCAAATTCCTAACGACGGGAGATCTCCCGGAGTGTCCAAGGGAAGCTAGAAAGATAAGGCTGAAAGCTCCAAGATTTTGGGTCTCTTCGGATCAGAAACTTTACCGGAGGTCTTTCTCAGGACCTTACTTGCTATGCGTCCGAGAAGATCAAGTGCAAGACCTCCTGTATGAAGTGCATGAAGGAATATGTGGGGGGCACTCTGGAGGGCGATCAATGGCGCACCGCATTATGTCTCAAGGGTATTGGTGGCCGCGAATGCAAAGGGACGCAAGGGCATATGTCCAAAAATGCGCCCAGTGCCAGAGGTTCTCCCCTGCGATCAGGCAACCTGCGGGGGACTTACACCCCCTCACCAGCCATTGGCCATTCGCTCAATGGGGGCTTGATTTGGTTGGACCTCTGCCTAAAGCTCCGGGAAACAAGAAGTTCCTCATTGTGGCCACAGATTACTTCACCAAATGGGTAGAAGCGGAGCCGTTGAGTCACATCCGAGACATAGACGCCAAAAAGTTCGTCTGGGAGAACATAGTCGTCAGATTTGGCATTTCTCGCGCACTGATATCGGATAACGGGACCCAGTTCACTGGCGGGCGCTTTAAGTCTTTCTGTGAGCATCTCGGGATCCGTAACTTCTACTCCACCCCTGCATACCCACAAGCCAATGGGCAGGCGGAGGCCACCAACAAGACAATTATCAACGGGATCAAGAAGAGGCTGGAGAGAGCCAAGGGAAAGTGGGCGACAGAGCTGTTAAACATTTTATGGGTATACAGGACAACCCCTCGGTCATCAACGGGCGAAACCCCCTACTCCCTGGCGTACGGGATGGAGGCAATCATACCCCTCGAAGTAGGGCTTCCGACCATAAGGACCCAAGCTTTCGATGAAGGGGGGAATGATCATCAACTGGGATTGGATCTGGACCTACTGGAAGAAAGAAGGGAGGAAACCGCCTTGAAGATAACCAAGTATCAAGAGAAGATCTCCCAGCTATACAACAAGAGGGTCAAGACTCAAGAATTCCGGATAGGCGACCTGGTCCTCAGAAGGGTAACGGCCAATACCCGGGATCCAACAGAGGGAAAGATGGGACCTAACTGGGAAGGGCCTTACAAAGTAATATCAATCGGGGGCGCCGGGTCGTATGGATTAGAAGATATGAGTGGAAGACCTGTAATACGACCATGGAATGTTATGAATTTGAAGAAGTTTTACTTTTGAAGTACTCTCTCAAAGGACTCGCCAAACAAAAGACAAAGGGTATGGCCCTGGGGACAGAGTTCAAGGACTCTCGTCCCCGAAGTACATACAGGAGCAAGCCTCCTGCAAGGGTATGGCCCTGGGGACAGAGTTCAAGGACTCTCGTCCCCGAAGTACATACAGGAGCAAGCCTCCTGCAAGGGTATGGCCCTGGGGACAGAGTTCAAGGACTCTCGTCCCCGAAGTACATACAGGAGCAAGCCTCCTGCAAGGGTATGGCCCTGGGGACAGAGTTCAAGGACTCTCGTCCCCGAAGTACATACAGGAGCAAGCCTCCTGCAAGGGTATGGCCCTGGGGACAGAGTTCAAGGACTCTCGTCCCCGAAGTACATACAGGAGCAAGCCTCCTGCAAGGGTATGGCCCTGGGGACAGAGTTCAAGGACTCTCGTCCCCGAAGTACATACAGGAGCAAGCCTCCTGCAAGGGTATGGCCCTGGGGACAGAGTTCAAGGACTCTCGTCCCCGAAGTACATACAGGAGCAAGCCTCCTGCAAGGGTATGGCCCTGGGGACAGAGTTCAAGGACTCTCGTCCCCGAAGTACATACAGGAGCAAGCCTCCTGCAAGGGTATGGCCCTGGGGACAGAGTTCAAGGACTCGTCCCCGAAGTACATACAGGAGCAAGCCTCCTGCAAGGGTATGGCCCTGGGGACAGAGTTCAAGGACTCTCGTCCCCGAAGTACATACAGGAGCAAGCCTCCTGCAAGGGTATGGCCCTGGGGACAGAGTTCAAGTACTCTCGTCCCCGAAGTACATACAGGAGCAAGCCTCCTGCAACGGCATGGCTCTGGGGACAGAGTGCAAGGACTACTGTCCCCAAGGCAAAAAATGGAAACGAGCATTCATAAAGAAATGGTCCTGAGAACAAAACACAAGGACCCCAAGTCCCCAGAGTAGATACAAAGATCTCGCCTCCGGAACGGGCCAGCACGCCCCGAGGACAGTTCAAAGACACTTATGATTTATTCTACACAGAAGTAAAGAAAAGCAAAACAATACTGAACACAGAAGTAAAGAAGAGCAAAACACTACTGTAAAAAGGAAAAGCATGCTATTTATTTCCAAAAGAAATAGGGGCTTTGCGTCCCCAAAAGCTACAAAAGGAAAGCAAAAGGGGTACAAAAAAGGGGAAATGAAAAGCAGCTTCATCGGGCTCCAGGCACCTCCAGAACTTCGGCCGAGGGCGAATCAGCAATAAAAGGTTGGGAAGCTTCTGGAGCGGGCAAGAGAAGAACTTCGTCAGCAGGAACAGCTGGGACAGCTTGAGGATCAGGGGCAAGGTCGGGCGGAGCGTCCTCGGACAAGTCCACTATCACCGTCTCGGGAGCATCAGCCGAGGTTTGCATCGGTGTAGGGGCTTCATCCTCGGCAGCAACCTGTGCTTCTGCCTGCTCCATCTCTGCCGAGGGCACATACTTGTGCACTTGGAAGAGAGGGGAGTCTGACGGGACTCCAGCAGCCTGGAGCGCCTCGTCCCACCCTTTCTTGAAGAACTCTTTGCTGTTTTCTTCAAGGGCGGGGAGCACGTCATCGGCAAACTCCTCCAGAAGTTGTTGCTCCGACTTCCGGGTCAGCTCCTCGGCTCTGATCCTATCTAGCTCCTGGGTAAGGGCCAGGCAGCTTTCCTCGGAGCCCACTGCCCTCTCCTCCGCCGCAGAGAGCCGCTGCGTTTGCTCAGTAATCCTCCTCTCAGCATCGGCAAGTGCGGCACTTAGCTTCTCAGCGCCCGACTTGGCCGATTCAGCGTCCTTGAGGAGTTGCTCTATCTGGGCAGCCTGCCCCACCAGGGTGGAATCCCTGGCAGCAACATCTTCCGTTGCCCGAGCAAGGGCAGCTTCCGCTTCTGCCTTCTGATCCTTGGCCCTCTGAAGATCCATCCTGGACGCGTAGTACCGGCCAGCAATGATAGAAATCTGCTGGGTAGCCTGTAAAGGAAGGAAAAGAGTGTTAAAAACACAAAAATAGAAAACGAGAGTGAAGAGATCAAAACAGGAATAAACTCACCACCAAGGAATTCTGGATCATGGAGCGGAACAAAACGTTGGTTGATCGCCCCCTATGAGCCTCCATGTCGGCCTCGAAATGCAGTGTCTCACTCACTGCATTTGCGACATGAGGATCCGACAGAATAGAATCATCGACCCTGATCACTCTGTTCATGTGATCAGTGGCTCGGGGATTCCACTCTGCGGCCTCCCCCCGAGGCGGAACGGGAGGAGGGGTCTGCTGTTGCTGTTGCTGTTGTTGCTGCTGCAGCTGTAGCTGTTGTCGGGGCTGCTGTTGTTGTTGCTGTTGTGGGGGAGCAGGCGGTAACCCACGATCCCTCCCGCTTTGAGGTTGAGCGGGAGATGCCCTGGGTCCTCGGCTGAGGCCGTCATGCCGATGTTTTACTCTCCTCTCTTCTTCCACCTGAGGATCCCGGTCTCGCACCTGACCCTGACCGGGAGCCCTCGAAGAATTGGCGGAACTGGTTCCTGCCGGAGTACCGCCGGTCGCCCCTCGGCCTCTCCCGGCTGCGAGGGATTGCCTCTGCCTAAGAAACCCCAAATTGATGCGTGGGGTGTTGGACATCGCTTCCTCGAGAGCGTCTTCGGCGTCCAAAGTTTGGAGAATTTGAAAATCCGGCCACAGGTCGCCTCCCGAAGTCCCCACCTCGGCGTCCGAAGGAGCAACGTCCTCTCTGGCCCCAACCTCAGCAACTCCTTCTACCTCTCCCTCTGAAGCCCGATCCGGGTCTTCCTCCAAGTTCTGCTCGACTTCTAACCTCGCCGCCTGATCAAAGAGCTCTGACCACTGTGAAGGCTCGAAAGGTTGAGGGAGCTGTGAGAACTTCTTATACCCGGGGGTATAGTGCAGCAAATTATGGGCAGCTCGGCCAAATCCGTCGGCGCCCGTGAAACTCCAAACCGTTATTAAGTCGGCAAAATTGACCAGCGACCGAGGGGGTGGAGCTGTTTCCCGAGAAGGAATACCTGCACAACAAAAAAGATTGTCATAAACACCAAGTCCCAAGAAACAAATAAAAAGACCCAAAGGAACCGACGTACTTGTCGTTCTCCATTCCCGAGGGCAAAATAGGTCATTGTACTCGGGACCGACACCCCTCTCCCAACATCCCTTGAAGATCAAGATGTCGTCCTTGTACCCCTTGTCCGAGTCAGGAAGATGGGTTACAAGGTACATAGAGGGGTCCCTGGCTTTGAGGTAGAAATGTTGGTGGGGCATGACTCTTAGGAGGGAGTAACAGAAAAGAAGATCATTGAGCCCAATATTCACCCCGAGGCGCCTATTGAGCTCTAGGACCCCCATAACTATCCGAAAGACGTTGAGGCAGCATTGCCCGGGGAAGAGACGGAAGCGAGACAGGAACTGAAGAAGCAGGGGGGGTAAGGGAAACCTAATGCCACCCTCTATGATGGCCTTGGTATAAAAAGGCATGGCATCCGCGGCCCCGAAGGTATGAGAGTTCAACAAGGGGTTAAAGCCCACTACGTCCACGCTCGGGGGGATGCCATACTTCGTCCTGAACCTATCGATCTGCGCCTCGCCTGTCACCTTGTATTTCCCTGACCCCGAGGTACCAGCCGATGGATTCTCGGGAATAGGGCGACGACGAGGCATCTCTAAAAGAAAGGGAAGGAGAAGGTGTTCTCTCTTGAAAACCTGAGGAAATTCCCCGAGGGTTTAAATCAAGACGTACCGACCGGATGACACCACCGTTCAAATCGGAAAACAAGAAGGCTAGGAGGACGATAAAGAAGAAGGTTGTGAAACTCACCAGAAGACGTCGGAAACGGAGTTTTTCAGGAAAAACTTTGAAAACGACTCGCACCGGAAGGACCAGGAGTCAACAATGGGTTTACTGACTGTGATTTTAAGAGAAGATGCTGTCGAAGATGGCTGAGGAAACAGAAACTCCGGCGAAGCAGATCAGAAAAGGCGTATTCTGGGTCAGAGATCGGAATGGCAAAACAATGGAAACCGGAGAAGAACCCCCTTTATATAGGGGGGAAACTGTCATCATTGGGCGGGAGAACCAAAACGGCGCATTTAATGCGCACGACATCCCAAGACGGGGAAAGCTGCTCGAGGCCATAATGAAGGACGGATGGCAGTTGGAAAACCCTTCGTCTCCTGACAACGCGTGTCCTCGGCGTCAGAAGATCGAAGGCTGGGGGGCAGTTGATGGGACTCTTCTGAAAAAGCCTATGATGAAGACACGTGTCCTCGGGGGTTTCTAGAACAATGTTGCTCGGGTTCAAGCACCATCGGCAAAAGCGTCCTCTCCCCCGAGGTACCTCTCATATAGGATCACATATTCGGTACATTATACAATGACATGTGTCCTCGGTCACCATGTACCTCGGGAACACACCACCCCTTGGTCCCCCGAGGTGAGCCTTTCCTCGGCGCCGAGGGTCACTCCATCCTGGACGCTTCCTCTACTCCCGGATAAAGTTACTGACGTACGGGACATCAGCCTATGCCAGTCTAGACTATTCATCATGACCTCGTCTTACACAAGTAATGTCAGAACATGCTGGAGTACAGAAGTCATAGCCAATACGTGACGGACGCGTGGCATATGATATCACATCAAAAACAGGCAAACCGCACGCTATTGCTGACATGCGCTTTGGGAAGCAAACAATTAATTGCACCCTTCTGTTGACGAGACCGCATTCAATGCGGTAAGGTTCGGATATGAAAGGCAATAAATGCTCCTATTACGGAGCATTTATTACATCCTTCCCGAAAGGAGCATATTGTACCGTCGGCGTCCCGACGACTCAACATTGATTGCTCGGGATCCCGAGCAGTCAATTAGAGAAGACATTCCTCGTCAAATCAATACACACGCTGTCAGTGCCTGATGATCACCTACTGACCACACTGACAGCAATCATGAGCTTCTAAGGTATAAATACCCCTCCCAAAAAGGCAAACGGGTATGCAATCACAAACTCTCTACTACAAAATATCCTTCTCAGTGTTTTCTCCTTCCTCTCTCTCATTCAAAGACTGACTAGACCGTCGGAGGGGATACGCCGGAAAACACTCCGGCGCCCTTCTAACTTGTTCTCTTTTGTCCCAGGAAATACCTTTCGCACGTACAGGATCGTTTCTCCTTTCCCAGGATCGTAAGCTGTTTCGAGCAGTGTGTTTGGCCACTCAATCGGCTCACCCAAAGTTCACCGGGGGAGAGATCTGTTCCCAATATTTTATATATCGTGCAGGATCAAGCCCGCATAGCACCTTAGTAGTGAAGCCTTCCATTGTGCACTTATGGATTACACATCCACAGTTCACTCGGGCCCCTAACACCCCTAGATTCAAGAAGGAAGTTTGCACCATAGCAGGTCTTCAATCGTGTTACCAAGCCGACGAGAATGACCACTTACTTCCCCGAAATTGATGTATCAAAAGGTCTTGAGATCTAGAAAAAGTTCTTATATGGCAAAGCACTTCGCATTTAGACACTCGCTCGGCTTGGTCCCTATATTTGTTCAACTCATGGAGCTCTGACATGTCATTGCTATTATTCCGATGGAATTTGGGACGCCTCCTTATTTCAAATCTCTGTGCACTGAACTTGGCGAATCCAAAGATAAGTGCTCTCCGCACTTATTTCGTTTAAGATCAATAATACTTTGTCCATCACCATGTGATGCATATGAGAACCCTCTATTACTTGTCCATAAGGGCATGCCTATATATGTCGTAGTGAGTTCGAGTAATGTGTGCCTTCACATAATTGTTGTAGCTGCCCCTTGATTGAACTCCTAAACACTACCACAAAGCATATGGGCCATCTGCTCCAAGTTTTTTTTTATCATTTTCTTTGACTTTTGAAATGAGCCGAGTGGTGTCTCTCTCCCCCACCGCTACCAGCACGAGTCAAATGTAAACCCACAAAAAAATGATCTTGCTCGGTCCAACTTTAGATGCCGATTCAAGCTCAAGATTCTCTAAGTAAAACTAGATAAGTAAAAAATAAGTCTATGCTCACTTCTCTTTGAGTGAACCACTTCAGTTGGTCAAGTAAAGCTTTACCACTAGCAAAGGCCAGTATGATTGCCACATTTTGCTCCAGTATCACTTGATAGGAGCTACACTTGTTCACCTAACAAACTTGTGCACGCAAGCACGAGCACACATGCTAAAATCATGGCATTTTATCACTAACAAAAAAAAAAAATTAAAGTTTTCCTAGCACAATTGTCTCTACTTTTCTAGTATTGCAAGACAACCTCTTTTGAGTATTGAACTCGGACTGGTCTACGTTTTGCCACTATCAGAATGGTATAAGGGTGGACGACTAACACAATTTACGAGGTGGTGATCTGTCTCACCATCATGTAAAATTCAGGGGCCCCCGGTACTATCAAGGAAGACCGATTGCCCCAAAAAATCGTTTGGAACAGTCTACACGAAAGACCCAGCAACCTTGGTGCGCCTGGCAGTATCAAGGGGCTCCTGACACTTACTAGGACCCAACAAAGGTCTGAATAAAGGCCGATGTCAAAATCTGCATTCAGGATCTCATCAAATTGTCCTGTCATTCGGAGAATGGTCCGTGTATCATCTCGGGGTCAGACTAGCCATCCCACAACGAAATTACACTCGGTCTTTACTTGACCAATGGCAACATAAATTCACTCCAGGATATTACTTATTGTCCATGAAGCAGTAAAAGCTTTCCTTTATTCCCTTGTGGATTGCATATTCTGAGTTCACCTGAAAATCTAAACCAAGTGTGCGTGCAAGATCCTGCACAATATAAAAAACGAGAACAGATCTTTCCTTTGGTGAACTCGAGTGAGCTGGTTGAGTGACCAAACACGCTGTTTGGAACAGCCTGCGAGGTCCGGTGGTAACCTGGAACGGCAATGGGAGATCCTGGGAACGGAAGAACGATTCAGTAAGGCTGAAAGAGGTTCCTGGAACAAAGAAGAACAAGTTAGAAGGGCGCCGGAGTGTTTTCCGGCGTATCCCCTCCGACGATCTAGTCAGTCTTTGAGAGAGATAGAGAAAGGAGAAAACACTGAGTGTGTATTGTAGTAAAGAGTTTTTTGTTGCATACCAGTTTTGCCTTTTGCAAGGAGTATTTATACCTCAAAAGCTCATGATTNGCTGCTTGGAACAGCCTGCGAGGTCCGGTGGTAACCTGGAACGGCAACGGGAGACCCTGGGGGAGCGGAAGAACGATCCAGTAAGGCTGAAAGAGGTTCCTGGAACAAAGAAGAACAAGTTAGAAGGGCGCCGGAGTGTTTTCCGGCGTATCCCCTCCGACGATCTAGTCAGTCTTTGAGAAAGAGAGAGGAAGGAGAAAACACTGAGTGTGTATTGTAGTAAAGAGTTTTTTGTTGCATACCCGTCTTGCCTTTTGCAAGGAGTATTTATACCTCAAAAGCTCATGATTGCTGTCAGTGTAGTCAGTAGGTGATCATTAGGTACAGGCAGTGTGCGCACTGATTCTGATGAGGAATGTCTTCTCTTCTTAACTGCTCGGGGTCCCGAGCAATCAATGCTGGGTCATCGGGATGCCGACGGTACAATGTACTTCTCTCGGGGAGGATGCAATAAATGCTCTGTATTAGGAGCATTTATTGCCTTTCATTTCCGAGCCTTACCGCATTGAATGCGGTCTCATCAAGGGAATGGTGTAATTAATAGTTTGCTTTCCCAAGTCGCGTGTCAGCAACGGCATGCGGTTTCTCTGTCTTCGATGTGATATCATATGCCACACGTCCATCCCTTATTGGCTGTGACCCCTGCATTCCAGTACATTCTGACACTAATTGTGTAAGACGAGTTCATGATGAATAGCCTAGACTAGCATAGGCTAATGACCTGTACGTCAATAGCTCATCCTGGAATAGAGGAAGCGTCTAGGTGACGAGAACAATGGCCTAGTTCCTCAGCGTCAATGTATCAAAAGGTCACGGGGATTGACATATAATTATTATTTTGATATCAATGGAGCTCGGGATATCTCGCTGTTTTATATCTTCATGCACAAATACAGAACCAGCCCGCAACTGAACTCTTTGATACTGCCATGACATGTGTCAATCGGCATCACAGCCACAAAAAAAGTATATATATACAAACCTTGTGGACTGTCGGTGCACCCCTCCATATATCATTGGAGCTCGGCACTGTCGCTTTGAGTCATAAAGATGCAGACCTACCTCGGCTCACAACAGCCGCGAACAGTCTCTGGGTCACAATAGAGCTCAAAATAAGTAAACTTGGCATCATCGAGGCATCCCGGCCCCAAAAGTCCCCTTATTTTGGCATGGCATCGGGGGACTGCTCACAGTAGGGGGAGTTTGTCCCGAAGCCACGTGTTCTCGGAGCAAGGCCTCAGCCTCAACTATAGTTCTCGGCATTCCCTAAACCTAGAATATTTTGGGTAGACAGCCCGAGTAGAGATCTGCACAACCTTTGGACAAAAGACCTTGCTCGGTCTCCTCTCTTGAATGTCCCTCTGCAACTAGCAACACTCACTCCGATCTTGGGGAAAAATGGAGTTCTTTGGACAATCACAAAGTGGACATAACATATGTACACAAGCGAGTATATTTCTTGAAGCCAAGCATAGGCAAATCCGGCAAATCACAGCACGATTGTCGTGGTCCATGAAATCCCGATCGGAGTCCCNATACCCAGTTCTTTTCTCAAAAGAAAGCCCGAGCAATTGAAAACATTACACCCAAAATTTTAGTTTGCCCAGCACCAGTTTAGCTTCTATTAAAGACCATTTGCTCAGTCCGTTTGTGTTCGCCTCTTTAAGCCCGAACATGCTCTCCACTTGTAACTATAAACTATGGTGTGCTTTAAACAAGCACAAGCAGTTCTCTCAATCAAAGAAGATATTCTACAGCAAGGACTCACACCTTTAGTCTATTATCCAAATGGTGGTTTGGACATGGTATTGTATATTTCTCGGCTGTCCGNCTCGCACCTTCAGTCTATTATCCAAATGGTGGTTTGGACATGGTTTTGTATATTTCTCGGCTGTCCGAAGGTGATTGATATATTCGCAAGAAGGATATCAATCATCAACTAGTGACTTTCGTGGATCCTATATTGCTCTACTTCGGCACTTCAGTGGCTTAAGCGATTGACCTATCAACCATAAGGGAGTTAATCCATCAAAATGACCGGCCTATCAGCCACAAGTGACAGTGGTCGGTCCCATTTCTCGGACAGGCTAGAAACTTCGGCGCACTAACTCTCTGGATTTTCCTTAGTCACAAATGGGTGTCATCTTGAATCCCTCTCGGGGGTTATCAATGCCATGCAAATGCAACTCTTGACACATTGCAACTCAATGACAGGGTTCGGTCTTGAGTTCTTATCAAGGAGCTGGCCGACACAATCATCAACTCGGAGGATAGTCTACACTGGCCCATAAAGTGCTCGGCATCATCAAGAACATCTCGACAGAGCCTCTATTTTTTCATCACATGGGAAGATTGCTCAGAGTGGGGGGCATGTCCCGAAGCCATATGTTCTCGGAACAAGGGCCTCTCGGGTAATCGGCCTCAACTATAGTTCTCGGCATCACCAACCAGACCCATAATATTTTGGTTGCCTAGCCCATCATCATGCGATGCTCGTCACTGCCTCTGGACCAGAGAACTTGCTGGGTCTCCTCTTATGAATATCCCTTCGACTGTCAACATATCCTTGCTAGGACAAATTGAGTTTCTCACTGCCGACTAATTGCTTTCTCGGTTTAGCACTCTTGCCATATGAGCTACACAAATAGTCAAACAATAACCAAAACCAAGTAGCTGGTCGGTTTGTATTCGCTCGAGCTCTCTATTCTTGGAAGTTTTCTGGAATATGGCATCTTCTATGCTGCTCCGAAAGAATAAATGGTGCTCGGGCACTCACTAATGGGCAGCCAAGGAGTTGCTTGCCATGTTCAAGCGAACCTCAAGCTTCCACTTTTGGTCACAATAAAATGGAAACTCACCTAAAGCTCATTCTCGTACACGAGGACATATATTAAGTGGCTTCAAAAAAAAAAAAAAACCCCAAAAGTCCGATCTATCACCCAGACGTTGTTTCAACCAAGAAGATATGCTCACCACCACTTAGAATCAGCTTGACGTCATTGCAATATTGGTCGGCATCATCAAAGGACAACGACTCTTTTCAGATCGATCCATTGTCGTGGCATATTATGCAGCTCGGTCTCTCTCTCTCTACACATGGCGTTCGTGGAGTTTTGCCATTGGAAAGGCAGCCACACTATTGAAATCTCTTGGTCTACCTTAAATTCTGGAGAAATCATGAAATGCGGCAACTGATCGACATTTCTAGAGGGGATTAATGTTCGGTGTCAACGAAAAAGCTAATTGGTGTCAAGCCTCAGTCAAAAAACTTCATTACACCATCTGCAGCTCTATTCTCAGTTCTCTGCTCAGCAATTCTACACAATTGGGTCCTCATAATTACCCAAAGTGCCACGGGTCATCCACAAAGAGGAATTGTCCCTTCAGGCACTTGATCAAACATCATAAGAGCTGCCAAAGCTTCTAAATAACCACCAGCTACGCTGGAGATCTGATTTGGGAACCCAAAGATTATCAACCATCTAGATATCAACGTCAACAAACGAAAGAAGCCCACAACGCCTATGAGACCAAAAATGGTTCGAGATTAGTCCTATTGACGGCAAAATAAAGTCAAGAACATCAAGTGTAATACCTATCTTCAGGCTCGAGGGGTTCTCTAGCTTTCTTTTCGAAAGAAACAAGTGGTTGATAACCCTCGTGTGGACGATTCGTCGCACAGATATGATCGGTCTTGCCTCAGAAACCACTGCACAATGGTCAGTCTGTTCTCAGTCTGCTCTCTCCAAGACCTTGGAAACCACTGCGCAATGGTCAGTCTGTTCTCTGTCTGCTCTCTCCAAGGCTTTAGAAACCACTGCACAATGGTCAGTTTGTTCTCAGCCTACTCTCTCTAAAAAACTATTGGGTCCTTCAATCAAGCACTGGATTCGCATGAAGGGATTCACATCTATCTCCCTCATAGTCTCGGTCAGAGATCAATACATCGTCTCTACTTAGGTTCTACAACAATAGTGTCGGTGTACTACTCGACGTTCACTAGAGTTTTCAGAAAGAAAAAAAAAAGGGGGGGGGGGATTCTCAATGAGGGATTTATTCTTATTGCATCTGTGGCCTTCATAAGGATACCACTTGATCTTGTTTCATCAATGCACGGCAGATTTGTCTTGTGGCGACCAATGTGAGCACTGGGGGGCAGGAACCTCTAAGGCGAGCACAAACACATCTCGAACATTCAAGATAATGACATAAGATATGGTTTTTTTGGTTCAAATGGGATTAAAGTCTGTGTACCCGAGAGACTTGGTGGCCCTGGCATAGACACGGGTAAGCCTTTGCTCGACCAAAGCACCAAAAGTCCTAATGTAGGCATAAAACTTCTTGGGAACAAGTTCGACTTGGACTCAGGAGTACTCCGTGTTGAAGGAGGTGAAATGAGACTTTGGGTGAGATCCTAGACCTAGTGCAATACAGTTACAAGGGAAAGCTTGACCCAACGTCAACATTAATGTCGGGCATGAAGACCCTCTCAAGAAGAGTCTCACTGAAAGGGACTTGAATTGCCTAACTACGGGTTTGATATATTCAAGACTCAACTCGACAAGGTACGTTTGTATTTATTTCAATTAAATGTTATTTGAACATGATAAGAAGGGACAAGACTCAACGCCTAGTTGATCATCGAACTTGAGACCGTCGAGGCCAAGAAACGAATGTTCTGGCCTTCTTTTATGGACATTCTGAAAGAGCCGAGATTATGCGGTCCCTCTTCAGAGGATTGACTATTATTGTCCTCTTTAGGCTCACTCATGCTTGACGTTTGTCGCATCCGATTGTAATAACTCTTCTCAGAGTTTAGAGATTATTGTCTTCTTTTGGTGAGGTTGAGGTCCAGTTATGATTGTCCTGTTTAGGACTCGCTCTCTCCAATTGCTTGTTATGGTTATATTCGGTATTCCATTACTCAACCCCTCAACAAGGCACTTCATTAGTGCTCGGCCTCTTGAGACACGTTTGAGATCTCTATATTCAGTCTCTCTTCTAGCAATTTATGTATTCGGTCCCTCAGGGGCCAGGTTTATTCGGTCCTTCTTCAGGCCTATTGGATTGGCCTTCAGGGACTAAGCTTATGTGGTCTCTGTTCAAACGGATTAGCGACATCTATTATAAGCCCTTTTCGTTGGGTTTATTTGCCTTGGAAGACGCCTCATGATTGTCTCATTCACGGCTCAACTATTATTATCCTTCTCGGGATTCTATTATGAGAGTATTGATCAGGATTTGATTATCTTCATCCTTCGGATTTGGCCTCTTAATAAGGCACTTTGTTATTGCACGGGCTGATGGGTTTCTAATGTGTTCATTGTTATTGCCTGAGCTTAGAACTGTTTATACCGTGGAGACGCCATCTATGGCACCAAGCAGATGCATTGTTCTAACTGTTGAGATATCACTCATTGCTCGTTGAGTATTTGAGCTTCGCGGTTATTGATCTCGGTATTCTATTATAAATGACAAGTGTATTCGGCATGTGCATGTATTAGTCTATGGTATTCGGGCTCCGTGCTCGCTTGACAACATATAGCGGATCTCAGCATATCTTCCTCAAGTTGCACCCTGGCAAAAAAGGGTATGGATATTATCTCCCGAGACGTGAGTATTCAGCATAACTTTCATCTCCTTCTGGGTATCCAAAGGAAATAAAAGCTGGGGGCAATTGATGAAAAATTATTTGTCAGGTGGGTCCACCAACCCCACTCTCAAGGAAGAGGTATAAATGACTTAACAAATATCACAAATGAGACTTACTACAATAAATATATGGCAGGTAATGAGTGTTTTGGCAGGCTAATCCATGCCTATTTTCCTGCATTGACGGCTGCACAGTACATGATGATAAGTGTTTCTAATTTTCTATATATATATGGGTGAAGACCCAAGAAAGAGGGGGTCTCAAGTATGAGCACCTTGGCTTCATACTTCACACACACACCTATATTATTTTTCTTATTTATACACTCGTCTATTCCAGTTATTGATCGCGATACTGACTTAGACATTGGAAGGGCCTCCCTTGGCTCAACGTCGGGGGTCTCTCTAATCTTTTTCTGCCTTGCAGCTCATGGACTGGGTGATATTCGAAGATTAGGGGCTCATCTTCAACTTTTTCAGTAATTGTGCGGATTTTTACCCGNCTCTAACCTTTTTCTGCCTTGCAGCTCATGGACTAGGTGATATTCGAAGATTAGGGGCTCATCTTCAACTTTTTCAATGATTGTGCGGATTTTTACCGGAACAATTCTAATCACAAACTATGTCGTTCTCTCCCAAGATTTTCTCTTCCTATACAATCTCGAGTAATGCTATTAGGACATAATTTATAGATATAATTTGAAGATATAATGAGTTATCACCAATGAAATGATAATAAATTCATTTAATGCTACAATGGGACTTATCATTAAATATATTTCATTATCATTTTATTGGTGACAACTCATTATGTCCTTAAATTATATCCATCAATTATGTCCTAATAGCATTAGTATACAATATCACACATTTATGCTGTCAAGTTATGTTTTTAACTTAATTACTTTTGTCCCTCTATTTTTAATTATGTTATTATTCAATTTTATTAGTAATAACTCAATAACACCAAGGTCGATCCTCAAAAAATTGGTTAAACACGAGAAGGCCAAAAAGAAATAACAATTTATCAAGAGATGAAATTGGGTAACTAGAATAAATTCTAGGGAAATTCTTATATAGGAAATATACTCTCTAGTTTCAGGAACTATTCATATATATTAAATATAATACCAATGCAATTATTTATTGTCTTAGTTGGCTTCCAACGTCAGTGTAATCATCTGCTAAATATAACTTTAAAAACCAAGTTTTTAATGTGCATTCTAAATAATAATTTTTTTTGAATATTATATTTTTTGTTTGATATTTATTATGAATATTTCAAAAAAGTAATATTATGAATATTTCAAAAATGTAATATTATTTTTGTATATAGTTGAAAATTACTAATATTTGTTTAATTGTTTATGTATAAATAGAGTGGGCATAAATACACTTGGGGTGTGTATAAATGGGATGAATTTAATAGTTTGAAATTAGGAAGTTAAATGGGGTGAAGAAGGATAATTAAAGGGTGAGAATAGCATCACCCGATTGACAACACCATCTCCTTTCTTTACTTGGGAAAACACGAACACAGGAAAAAGGTGATATATTGTGTCAAACCTTCTAAATTCCACTGAGATGACTCTTGTACCTGAACTGAAACATCTTTCGCCTACCACTCCCTGTACCAAGTGATTCCCACAACTTGGTCTATAATTACGAAGAAGACATGGTCTGTAATTATGAAAACTTAGCAAATAAATTTTTAAAAATATAATAAATTATTAATATTTTTCAAACCCCAAGATTTCAGAAACCCAAGTTTGTAACACTCTAAACGTATGCAATCAGGTTAAGGATGATTAAGAACTCACCTTTTTCACTACAGTAGCTCGTTGAATCGCAGTGAAGAGATAAGTTTCTAAAATTTCTCAGCCTCAGATCACGTCCCTCTGGTTGAAAATGAAAGGGAGAGAGAGTATTTTAGAGAAACCGCATTTGTGGGCAAACTGGGATAAAAAGGGCCAACGGTGACGAGACCAGGAGACAGACCAGAGAGCTGTGTTGACAGGCTCGAGACAGAAAAAACCGGTGAGAGGAAGAAACACTGATAGAATAATGAGCGGCTGATTTCTTAGGGTTAAAGATTTTGGGTTCTATACCAGATATCTGACCCGTCCGGATTAAGGAGGACCCCCGGTTCACACCGCTTTCATAAAAAAACCCCGGGTCAAACAGGTAACTGACAGGCCTTATGCATAAACAATCCACATATAAACCTGGTCCAGTCCAGGCACAGGTTCACCAGGTTTCAGGGACAAACCGCCAGGCCGGGTTTTCACCTTTATATTTGCTTCAAGTGATTACCTGAATGAAAAGTCAATCAAACACTAATAATAAGATAGAATGCCCATCACTCTGATTTTTCCCATGACTCTGCTTCAAGCTTCTGCCTGTGAACTGTTTTACATTTTCTATCACAGAAACCTAATAGCTCATAGTCTCCCCAAGATCACATCATAATCCTCAAGCCAAAGAAAAGATTAGGAAGAAAGGAAACATTGAACTCGATTTTCTCTGCTCCAAATCATAAAGCATTAGACTATTCTTCAAGTCTATTACCGGCAAAGAACAACTTGGAATTGAAGCAAAATCTAGGTAAAAGAATAAGTTAAATAGAGCATCAAGAAACAATCTACTCGGATGTTTTACCCTCAACTGGTGGTTTTTTGTCTGTCAATGCAGCAGAACTTGCAGACTCTTCTGCTTCAACTAGTTTGCGGAGTCTTTCTTGAAGGGCTCGAACTCTGTCCTCAGTCTTGCGGAGCTTTCTCCATCTGTAGGTTGTCCAGAGGGCAAATCCTCCGTACACAACGATATAGGAACCCCATACATATGGATATGTTTCTGCATTCTGTTTGATTTTTTGATACTGTTCTTCTACCCAGCTAACAGCCAAAGGGCTTGCCGCTAGCTGATCGTCATCTCCTCCTTCCTGAGTTGCCATTCTGTCCTGTGTTGCACCTCTGCCATAAACAGATAAGGATAAATATGCCATACTAAAAAATATAGTGCATTACTGCACAGGGAAAAAAAAAACAGTACTGTTACTAATGTAAGAAATGCAGCATCATTTGATTTCTAGCCACTAATAAGTCTGCTGCCGACAATTACTATACACTTTATGTAGATAAACACAACACGCACACCAGCCAATTTACAGGTTTCAAGCTTTAATTTAACTCCATGACTACCATGCAATCAAATTTTAGTTAGTGAACGTGATTTTTCAAGAACTGACCCATACAAAGGCAGTTTGCATCAGTAGACTAGATGGAATCCACATACATTTGCTGAATTTTAAGCAGTAAAAGAACAAAATAAATAGCAAAGACAACTTATTTGGCTTTCCCTCAGTATTAATCCATAATATGCAGGTCAAAAAAAAGAAACAAAATGGCAATTTGCTCGACTTTACCACACGAACAGCATGGTGCCATTTTTTTGCGCTTTTTGACTAAGCAAGACTCATAAAAAGATTTGCTTTATACATCTATTATATCAAAAAGATCCACAGTCCACGCCAATATTATTTTGTCATCCATGTACGACTTCAATACGACAGTACAACCACCATATTACACACCAGTCCATCAGCAACTATACTTTTGGTATGTTTGGTAGGAGAGATAAAAAAGGATGAGGGATGCATTTGCAATCCTTTGAGGAAGGAAAGATGTTTTTCCTCCTCCTTGTTTGGTAAGAGGTATGAAAAAGTAGAAAAAATAAATTTTTTATTGGTATGAGAAAAATTATAAAAAAAATACAACTTTTAAATTACATGAATACCCTTGTGCTTGTATAAAATATAGAATAAAAATATTTCATGGATCCCACCATTATGTTGGTTTGTGTTGGAAAAAAATGTGGACCCCACCACTTTTATCTTATGCATTCAAAACAACTATCACTTTTAAGGGGTATAATAGTAAATTTAATAAGTGTGATCATTTGCCAGCACTCCTTCCATTTTCCGCCCAAATTTGGGCGGATTACAAATGTTGGGCATGAGGTATAGCTTTTCTATCCTATTTTCCTTTCCTCTCCATTTTCTTTCCCAACCAAACTAAGTAAAGTCTTTCCCCTCCACTTTCCATCCATCCAATATTCCCTCGTACCAAATCGAGGGTTAAGACCAAGGACCTCAGTTACCACATTTCAGTCTTTTTTTCCACAACTAGTCCAGGCATCAATCCAATCAGCTTCACCAGAAGTAGGTTTCCAGATGATCAACCTCAACACCTGCACGTTTTGGACTCCAACACAGGAGGCTAGGTAGCAACCAATGTGTGACCTAAATGAATTTAGCTAGAAGCAAGCGTCACCAAAGACCTTCCTCTAAAGATTTTTGAGTTTTGATGAACAAAACAACCATTCATCCTTTCCTGACATCGCACGGCTCTGATCTAGTTTTGTTGAAAAGAACAGCAACTCAATGGCTTTGCTCCGATAGTCGCAATGCACATTAGATCTAGTTTCCGAAGCGCACCTATTATATATAAAAACTCCTTACTAAGCAAGACAATTTCATCTCCTGACAAATGAGATTGGACTCAAACCAAACAAAAGAATTGCCATGAGCTACCTATGCATGTTGTACCCATGGCATAAGGATATGAATAGAACGACGATGATGGTCCGAGCATTCGAAAATTCCGTCCCTCAGACTATTGGAGTAATTGAACTTGACGTTATCGGGCCATACCAGTTTAAGATCAATTTGAATGTGGTGCATATCGAGGCATCGTTCACTTTCCTATTGGGAATACTTTGGTTCCATGCAGCAAGGCCCTTCCCCATAAAGCCCATCTACGCTACACCAAAGGATAAAGTTTGTTTATCGACGACCAGCTAGTCACTATCTTAGTTGATGAAGAAGTGGGCTCAAGAAAGGTAAAAGTTGTGCAAAATGTAGGGTCGAGACTTCCATTCCTATCGTATTAGTTCGAAACAATCAATTGTACACCCTTGATGCAAGGCCATCAAAAAGATAAAGACGAGCTCACCCGGATGGAAAATGCTAGTGAAGATGAAATTTCACCCCCTATTTGAGTAAGGTTGGGTCTAGGGATTAGCTTACAAGGAAGGCTTATGTCAGTAACTCCGTCAAAGCACGATCCCACTTTACTTAGTAAGGCTTAGGAACGATGCTGGCAAATAATTGTTGAATAGAGTGACAAACCTCAAAGACCAATTTCCTCTACGGAGTGTATACCGTCCGAGTTGCTGCCCGAAGGACCAAACCTGACTACTGAACGAGACAAGCTTGGTATATTGTCTTCCTTTTAGCAACAAACAGTAGTCACATTGCAATTATTCCACCAGTACGGATCATTCTATTCGGATGCAACAGTGTAGTAGAAACTGCAGATCGGTCGGCATGAGATGTCGGTTCTTGATTAACAGTCTTCTTTTTTTCATTATCTTTTTTTTCAAAAAAAAAAACAATTCCTACCATTATAAAAGAGAGAATGAAAGCAATAAGCTTCATCTTCATCTTCTAACTGCCGCATTCCAACAATTTGANTTAAAGATTTTGGGTTCTATACCAGATATCTGACCCGTCCGGATTAAGGAGGACCTCCCGGTTCACACCGCTTTCATAAAAAAACCCTGGGTCAAACGGGTAACTGACAGGCCTTATGCATAAACAATCCACATATAAACCCGGTCCAGTCCAGGCACAGGTTCACCAGGTTTCAGGGACAAACCGCCAGGCCGGGTTTTCACCTTTATATTTGCTTCAAGTGATTACCTGAATGAAAAGTCAATCAAACACTAATAATAAGATAGAATGCCCATCACTCTGATTTTTCCCATGACTCTGCTTCAAGCTTCTGCCTGTGAACTGTTTTACATTTTCTATCACAGAAACCTAATAGCTCATAGTCTCCCCAAGATCACATCATAATCCTCAAGCCAAAGAAAAGATTAGGAAGAAAGGAAACATTGAACTCGATTTTCTCTGCTCCAAATCATAAAGCATTAGACTATTCTTCAAGTCTATTACCGGCAAAGAACAACTTGGAATTGAAGCAAAATCTAGGTAAAAGAATAAGTTAAATAGAGCATCAAGAAACAATCTACTCGGATGTTTTACCCTCAACTGGTGGTTTTTTGTTTGTCAATGCAGCAGAACTTGCAGACTCTTCTGCTTCAACTAGTTTGCGGAGTCTTTCTTGAAGGGCTCGAACTCTGTCCTCAGTCTTGCGGAGCTTTCTCCATCTGTAGGTTGTCCAGAGGGCAAATCCTCCGTACACAACGATATAGGAACCCCATACATATGGATATGTTTCTGCATTCTGTTTGATTTTTTGATACTGTTCTTCTACCCAGCTAACAGCCAAAGGGCTTGCCGCTAGCTGATCGTCATCTCCTCCTTCCTGAGTTGCCATTCTGTCCTGTGTTGCACCTCTGCCATAAACAGATAAGGATAAATATGCCATACTAAAAAATATAGTGCATTACTGCACAGGGAAAAAAAAAACAGTACTGTTACTAATGTAAGAAATGCAGCATCATTTGATTTCTAGCCACTAATAAGTCTGCTGCCGACAATTACTATACACTTTATGTAGATAAACACAACACGCACACCAGCCAATTTACAGGTTTCAAGCTTTAATTTAACTCCATGACTACCATGCAATCAAATTTTAGTTAGTGAACGTGATTTTTCAAGAACTGACCCATACAAAGGCAGTTTGCATCAGTAGACTAGATGGAATCCACATACATTTGCTGAATTTTAAGCAGTAAAAGAACAAAATAAATAGCAAAGACAACTTATTTGGCTTTCCCTCAGTATTAATCCATAATATGCAGGTCAAAAAAAAGAAACAAAATGGCAATTTGCTCGACTTTACCACACGAACAGCATGGTGCCATTTTTTTGCGCTTTTTGACTAAGCAAGACTCATAAAAAGATTTGCTTTATACATCTATTATATCAAAAAGATCCAGTCCACGCCAATATTATTTTGTCATCCATGTACGACTTCAATACGACAGTACAACCACCATATTACACACCAGTCCATCAGCAACTATACTTTTGGTATGTTTGGTAGGAGAGATAAAAAAGGATGAGGGATGCATTTGCAATCCTTTGAGGAAGGAAAGATGTTTTTCCTCCTCCTTGTTTGGTAAGAGGTATGAAAAAGTAGAAAAAATAAATTTTTTATTGGTATGAGAAAAATTATAAAAAAAAATACAACTTTTAAATTACATGAATACCCTTGTGCTTGTATAAAATATAGAATAAAAATATTTCATGGATCCCACCATTATGTTGGTTTGTGTTGGAAAAAAATGTGGACCCCACCACTTTTATTTTATGCATTCAAAACAACTATCACTTTTAAGGGGTATAATAGTAAATTTAATAAGTGTGATCATTTGCCAGCACTTCTCCTTCCATTTTCCGCCCAAATTTGGGCGGATTACAAATGTTGGGCATGAGGTATAGCTTTTCTATCCTATTTTCCTTTCCTCTCCATTTTCTTTCCCAACCAAACTAAGTAAAGTCTTTCCCCTCCACTTTCCATCCATCCAATATTCCCTTGTACCAAATCGAGGGTTAAGACCAAGGACCTCAGTTACCACATTTCAGTCTTTTTTTCCACGACTAGTCCGGGCATCAATCCAATCAGCTTCACCAAAAGTAGGTTTCCAGATGATCAACCTCAACACCTGCACGTTTTGGACTCCAACACAGGAGACTAGGTAGCAACCAATGTGTGACCTAAATGAATTCAGCTAGAAGCAAGCGTCACCAAAGACCTTCCTCTAAAGATTTTTGAGTTTTGATGAACAAAACAACCATTCATCCTTTCCTGACATCGCACGGCTCTGATCTAGTTTTGTTGAAAAGAACAGCAACTCAATGGCTTTGCTCCGATAGTCGCAATGCACATTAGATCTAGTTTCCGAAGCGCACCTATTATATATAAAAACTCCTTACTAAGCAAGACAATTTCATCTCCTGACAAATGAGATTGGACTCAAACCAAACAAAAGAATTGCCATGAGCTACCTATGCATGTTGTACCCATGGCATAAGGATATGAATAGAACGACGATGATGGTCCGAGCATTCGAAAATTCCGTCCCTCAGACTATTGGAATAATTGAACTTGACGTTATCGGGCCATACCAATTTAAGATCAATTTGAATGTGGTGCATATCGAGGCATCGTTCACTTTCCTATTGGGAATACTTTGGTTCCATGCAGCAAGGCCCTTCCCCATAAAGCCCATCTACGCTACACCAAAGGATAAAGTTTGTTTATCGACGACCAGCTAGTCACTATCTTAGTTGATGAAGAAGTGGGCTCAAGAAAGGTAAAAGTTGTGCAAAATGTAGGGTCGAGACTTCCATTCCTATCGTATTACTTCGAAACAATCAATTGTACACCCTTGATGCAAGGCCATCAAAAAGATAAAGACGAGCTCACCCGGATGGAAAATGCTAGTGAAGATGAAATTTCACCCCCTATTTGAGTAAGGTTGGGTCTAGGGATTAGCTTACAAGGAAGGCTTATGCCAGTAACTCCGTCAAAGCACGATCCCACTTTACTTAGTAAGGCTTAGGAACGATGCTGGCAAATAATTGTTGAATAGAGTGACAAACCTCGCAGACCAATTTCCTCTGCGGAGTGTATACCGTCCGAGTTGCTGCCCGAAGGACCAAACCTGACTACTGAACGAGACAAGCTTGGTATATTGTCTTCCTTTTAGCAACAAACGGTAGTCACATTGCAATTATTCCACCAGTACGGATCATTCTATTCGGATGCAATAGTGTAGTAGAAACTGCAGATCGGTCGGCATGAGATGTAGGTTCTTGATTAACAGTCTTCTTTTTTTCATTATCTTTTTTTTCCAAAAAAAAACAATTCCTACCATTATAAAAGAGAAAATGAAAGCAATAAGCTTCATCTTCATCTTCTAACTGCCGCATTCCAACAATTTGATGGAACTCCATTAATCTAGTTGTAAAGCTAGGATAATATTGAAAGCACTGATGAATGGTAAAAGGCACTACTTGATGGTGATGGATCCAAGGTCGTCCCAATCAAAGATGGTAAGGAGTAACACCAATATCATTCACTGTATGTATGCCTCTCCGCAATCCACGAACATCTGTAGCATGTTGTACCTAAGGTTTATTTGAGTTGTGCCCGTTACACCATGGATCTCGAGCTACCTATGCATGTCCTAGTTATGAATAGGAAAACCGTCCAGCCTTTCACACCTACTACGTAAAAGGGGATGTGTTGTTGGCTGCTTCAACCCCATTTTTGCACAACATCGATCCTCTCACCTACTTCCTCAAACGGTGGAACACTGAATGCCCAAGCAATTACACGTTGATTTCATACTCCTTCAGTAGTGCTAACAACCATTCAGTGAATTGTCTTGTGTTATTGCCTTTCAAGACGTTCACTGAATCCTTCTCAATGTTTTGGTGCAGGTACCAGCACATCGAAGGCTTAGAAAACTGTTGGACCCCAATGTTATTATGAAGGGCCATCTGCCCAAGTTAGGAGACCCCGAAAGGACCAGACATACACCACCCGCTAAAGCAAACTGTAAATAAAACAAGCCATATAGCTAGCAAGTAAGGGATAGAGGATGGATTTGTCCAGGGCATGTGAACTTCCTTATATATTCAACCAGTATTGTGAAAAGCGAATCTAAGCCAGCACCTACACGAAAAGCGAAGCGAAGCGAGCCTTGGTCGCCTTGAACATCCAAAGTAAAGCGAGGTTAAGTAAAGCCAAAAAAAAACAAGTTTAGGCGACGAAGCGAAGAAGCAAGTCAGGCAAGAAAAATGAACACCTACAGTTTTTTTATTTCTCCTCCTCCTCCTTTAACATTAAACAAACCCTAGCAGAGATGATATTATGTATATATGTATAAAATAAATTGATTGATTCATATAACAGTATCAAATGACAATCTGTCTTATTATGATTAGATAATGTTGAATGCTTTGTTTTTTGATGTGAAAGCTCTTGTTAATCAATTTGCTTGGTTAATCAAATTGATTAATCAATTTGCTATATGCTCTATTTGATTAATTAATTTGTGAGTGCTTTATTTAGTGATGATATCAATCAATCACGGTGGAAGTTAAACTCACATTTGCTAACTTTACATTTAGATGACGTTATTATGTCAATTGATTATTTTNTAATTTGTGAGTGCTTTATTTAGTGATGATATCAATCAATCACGGTGGAAGTTAAACTCACATTTGCTAACTTTACATTTAGATGACGTTATTATGTCAATTGATTATTTTTAAAATACAATAATGTTTAATATTTAATATCTTGTCTATTTAAAATATATTGATGTTTTATTATTTTAATTGCATTTAAATATTTTATATTTGTAAAGTTAAAACTTGAATATTTAGGAGTAATCAAAGTATGAAATTAAAATACTTGCTTATTTTTTATTTTGTTTGCTTTGCTTCAATAAAGTATTTGCTTCGCTTCTTGCCTAGACCCTCAGAAAACCGGTTCACTTCGCTTCGTTTTACAACTTAAATAACATTGTATTCAACCACATGTTGCAAGCAGGTGTGAAAGGATATTTTGGCCTCAGTTATTCTTCTTTGAAATATTGATTTTATCAATCATTCCATTTTAGAATCGAGTCCCCCTTGAATATAAGTAAGACCCCATGATTCCTTAAACTAACTCCTAGCCCTACCCAGTGGAACCGAATGGGGGTATTTGGCATGGGTAGAGAGAGCATCTAAAGGGTTGTTTCACCAAAGGTGATCACAAACCGATCGAGGCAATCACTGGCTACAACGTAATGTCATAATCGATGGAATTTGGATTGATTCTATTCAGGCGACAGGCCACACCCGCTTGGAGCCCCACCAACATTTTCTATACAGTTGCATAACCATAAGTCGCCAGTCTGGCCCCTATCCCACAAAGTAGCTTGATGGCCAAACCATTCCCAAGGCGAATAATGCCTTAGGGGCCGACCCATGGATACTCCCGCGTAGTAGCAGCGGACTGAGTCAGTACTTTGCCTACGAGAGGCGCATTCATATGCCTTTCGAGGCTTTCCCTTGTAAAATATTCTCGAGTAAGAAAGCAAAACCTCTCCTCTTTATGTTGCTAAACACAAAACACGATTTTAGATCCACTAGAACATAAAGATCTACTAGACTACAAACAAAGAAGTTGGCAGCAATAAAACAGACTCGAAACCACTACAGACAGTAACCTACAATAATCAGTCTACCTACGGTACGTTGTAGAGAGAGGATTGACTCCACATTTCCGCTAAATAATTCCAANTATTGCCTTTCAAGACGTTCACTGAATCCTTCTCAATGTTTTGGTGCAGGTACCAACACATCGAAGGCTTAGAAAACTGTTGGACCCCAACGTTATTATGAAGGGCCATCTGCCCAAGTTAGGAGACCCCGAAAGGACCAGACATAAACCACCCGCTAAAGCAAACTGTAAATAAAACAAGCAATATAACTAGCAAGTAAGGGATAGAGGATGGATTTGTCCAGGGCATGTGAACTTCCTTATATATTCAACCAGTGTTGTGAAAAGCGAATCTAAGCCAGCACCTAGGCGAAAAGCGAAGCGAAGCGAGCCTTGTTNATTGTGAAAAGCGAATCTAAGCCAGCACCTACACGAAAAGCGAAGCGAAGCGAGCCTTGGTCGCCTTGAACATCCAAAGTAAAGCGAGGTTAAGTAAAGCCAAAAAAAAACAAGTTTAGGCGACGAAGCGAAGAAGCAAGTCAGGCAAGAAAAATGAACACCTACAATTTTTTTATTTCTCCTCCTCCTCCTTTAACATTAAACAAACCCTAGCAGAGATGATATTATGTGTATATGTATAAAATAAATTGATTGATTCATATAACAGTATCAAATGACAATCTGTCTTATTATGATTAGATAATGTTGAATGCTTTGTTTTTTGATGTGAAAGCTCTTGTTAATCAATTTGCTTGGTTAATCAAATTGATTAATCAATTTGCTATATGTTCTATTTGATTAATTAATTTGTGAGTGCTTTATTTAGTGATGATATCAATCAATCACGGTGGAAGTTGAACTCACATTTGCTAACTTTACATTTAGATGACGTTATTATGTCAATTGATTATTTTTAAAATACAATAATGTTTAATATTTAATATCTTGTCTATTTAAAATATATTGATGTTTTATTATTTTAATTGCATTTAAATATTTTATATTTATAAAGTTAAAACTTGAATATTTAGGAGTAATCAAAGTATGAAATTAAAATACTTGCTTATTTTTTATTTTGTTTGCTTTGCTTCAATAAAGTATTTGCTTCGCTTCTTGCCTAGACCCTCAGAAAACCGGTTCATTTCGCTTCGTTTTACAACTTAAATAACACTGTATTCAACCACATGTTGCAAGCAGGTGTGAAAGGATATTTTGGCCTCAGTTATTCTTCTTTGAAATATTGATTTTATCAATCATTCCATTTTAGAATCGAGTCCCCCTTGAATATAAGTAAGACCCCATGATTCCTTAAACTAACTCCTAGCCCTACCCAGTGGAACCGAATGGGGGTATTTGGCATGGGTAGAGAGAGCATCTAAAGGGTTGTTTCACCAAAGGTGATCACAAACCGATCGAGGCAATCACTGGCTACAACGTAATGTCATAATCGATGGAATTTGGATTGATTCTATTCAGGCGACTGGCCACACCCGCTTGGAGCCCCACCAACATTTTCTATACAGTTGCATAACCATAAGTCGCCAGTCTGGCCCCTATCTCACAAAGTAGCTTGATGGCCAAACCATTCCCAAGGCGAATAATGCCTTAGGGGCCGACCCATGGATACTCTCGCGTAGTAGCAGCGGACTGAGTCAGTACTTTGCCTACGAGAGGCGCATTCATATGCCTTTCGAGGCTTTCCCTTGTAAAATATTCTCGAGTAAGAAAGCAAAACCTCTCCTCTTTATGTTGCTAAACACAAAACACGATTTTAGATCCACTAGAACATAAAGATCTACTAGACTACAAACAAAGAAGTTGGCAGCAATAAAACAGACTCGAAACCACTACAGACAGTAACCTACAATAATCAGTCTACCTACGGTACGTTGTAGAGAGAGGATTGACTCCACATTTCCGCTAAATAATTCCAAAGTGACAAGACGAGTGAATAAAGGTGTTGTAAGCGGGTAGTGAATACTAGTTCCGTGGAGACAAACCCCTCCAACAGAAACATTTCCTCACTATAAACTGAACTCGTTGTGAACCTCTTAGATTATTAGTAACATCTCTTGAAGTAGTCCACTTTTTTTACAAAAAAGTGGATACATACTCCTTTTCTTGATATTATATTAGTCAAGTCTAAACTAAAGGCCCTTGACTAATATAATAGAAGGTAAGGCAGTTAAGCCCTATCGTTGTAACGCTACAACTACTTGGTGGGAATAAAAAGGCGGTACCCCTATTACAACACAATGCAAGTTCAGTTGACGAACTACTTTTCCCTAGGGGAGGAATCATTTTTGTAGTCAAAAAAATTTATACACAACTCGCAGGAAGCTAAGAAGAGTCTTAGCCCAACAACAACATGAATAGCAGTTTTAGTAGTTCGTTAATATTTTGTTACTAATCTATTTATGGTAAAGGAAGCCTTTCACCTGGCTAACACACAAAAAAAACCAGTCGAGCCTCTCTCTTTATTTCAATAAAAGCCTTCATGCTCGCATTCTATGGGGAATTTATTTCACTATTTACCTTCACTTCAAAGCTGAAAGCGAAGGGCGAAAACTCCACAACTAGTAAAGGGTGCTTGTGTTGTGGTTTTGAGTTCCTTGGTTTGCGTTCTATAAAGTAACCATTGGAAGAAAGTGGGGAACATTCTCTATCAAATAATGATGGAGGGGTTCCTAGTCTCTAATCTCATTTTTGCCGAGCCTGATTCTCTATAGTACAGAAGTCTTTGATTGGATAGAGACAAATATATAGAAAGTGTGCAATGAGGGATCTTTCTAGATAGCCAGTTTTACTTAATTCGACCCATGCTTGACTTAACACCAGTAATGCTCAAACACTCCCATGCCTTTCTTGGTTGGACCAACCCAACCAGTGATTCCCGTCTTCCTAAATTGGGAGAGCAAAAAAAAGTCTCTTTTTGGGGGGAGCACGGCAGTCAAAGAATGAACCAAACCAAATGATTATTCTAGAATGGCTATTCTTCACAATTGCTCCTTGTGATGCGGCAGAACCATGGCAATTAGCATCTCAAGAGGTAGCAACACCTATAATGCAAGGAATAATAGACTTACATCACAATATCTTTTTCTTCCTCATTCTGATTCTGGTTTTTGTATCACAGATTTTGGTTCACGCTTTATGACATTTCCACTGTCAAAAAAATCCAATCCCGCAAGGATTGTTCATGGAACTACTATTGAAATTCTTCATACCATATTTCTTAGTATCATCCCAATGTTAATTGCTATACCATCATTTGCTCTATTATACTCCATGGAAGAGGTAGTAGGAGATCCAGCCATTACTATCAAAGCTATCATTCTTTTTCGAGGAGCACAATCATGGCACTTCCAACGCCTTCATCGGGGCAAAAGCGGGCAAGGGGAGTCGTCAGGTCGTACTCTATGGTAGTTGACTTCCCCTTTGGCCAATTACGAGAGAAGAAGAATTTTGGAAGCAATCCCTTTCTACTATTTGATGATTGCTTCAATCAAGAATGGGTTATGCATTCAATCATCGTGTCTTTCTATGAACAAGGGAACCTATTAATTATATGGCCACCGCTACGAGAGCGCTCAAAAAAAAAGAACCCAAAAAAGGTGTTGAAATGGTTGAGGCGTCGAAAAGAACCCATGCGCTCAGGTATCGAATTGCTCAGAACCCACTACCTAAAAAGCACAGATACAGATACAGATACGAGTGTCGTACCCGATACGATACGGAAAGGGGACAAATAAAAAATCAAATAAATGACTAAAAAAAATCTAGATAACAACAAAATTATTAAACTAACAAAACTCCCTCAAAAAAAAAAAAGAATCATTGATTCGAGTTTGAGCAAGGATTTTCAATCGCACCAAGGATGTTCGAGTTTGAGCAAGCAGCAAAAATGTTCGAGTTCGATCTCAGTAAAGCAAACAACAGATCTGGAGAGGCTTGAGTTCGATCGAAGCCTTTGGTTGTCGAATACAGATGTTCAAGCCTTTGGTTACAGATCTAGCGGACAGAAGACTCTCCTCTTATATCTCTATCGCGAATATGGACTGGTGGGAAGTTTGATCGAACAAGACACTCTTCTCTCTCTCGATCGAACATAACATAGTTCGATCAAAACGAACAAAACACTCTTCTCTCTCGATCGATCGAAGCCTTTTGTTTTGCCTTTTTTATTTTTTTTTCCAGCACTAAAAACGTCGTTTTAGCATGTTTATTCTTTTTTATTTTCATTTCAACCTTTCAATTTTGTAAAATATCAAATTGAACCCCATCATATCTCCCGTATCTCTTCCGTCTCCCTACGTATCCGAGAAGTATCCAAAACGTATCCGGTCCCAAAGAAGACTTCTCTCTTATTCAAGATACTTTTGGAAGTATCGAACACGTGTCCGACCTCCGGATATGCGTATTTGTGTCCGATATGCATACGACACTGCCACGGCGACCCCCCCTAAAGTATTTGTGCTTCCTAGCCCACTACCTTTTCGATAACAAAGATTTCAATCAAGAGATTAATCCAAAATGAGTGATTCATGCCGCTGGCTGCCCACCTCTTTTGAACTCACGTTAGGCAAAGGGCCACTTGTCAAAATGGGAAGTTTTACGTTCTTTCGATCTGTTAGCAGTAACGGATTGTTTTTTGATGTCGTTTCAGGGAATAAAAATCAAATACAAAGGTTGTTCAATTTAGAGACGACATTTGTTTGGGGGTTCTCAGGTCTTAGAACAAATGCCTTTCTAGCCCCCCACGTACCTGGAGGGCCATCTATGTTTGTCCAATTTTCTACAGGACACAATCTCTAGGATATCTCTCGTCTTGGCCTTTGTTCGCTCTATCACATCACTTTGTGGTGTGGTACTGTTCTAACAAGGTATACCCAAGAAAGAAGTTTAGTAACTACACACTTCTCGATGACGATATTTTCATCGAAGACACCACGATTGTGGACGTTTATAAGAATGTTATCAATTGCTTGGGGGTCATCAAAATCGAAGTATTTGCTCTCTAATAAGGTGGTCTTGAGTTCACAAAGAAATTCTAAATTCATAATCGTGAGCTATCCCCGATTAGTGTCAAAATGATATAATTAGTGAGGCATGCGATTGCATGGATACCGATGTTTCAAAATCTTAGACTGACATCTCCGCAGCTCTTTATGAGAGTTCTTGAAGCTAATTTTGGTAGATATTCTGCAAAACCAGAGCAACTAGTCCTCATTATAATAGACACTGGTATCGCCACATCCTTGTGGCGTTCTCTCCCATTGGTATCCTACCACTTCCATTTCAAGTTTGGTTAGGGTTCCCATATGGAATAGTAATCACTTGTTATTATATGGGTATGGTGCGAGACATGCTTGTGTCTTTGTGTTCTCCAGATTGGAGTTATGTGAAGCGATTTGTCATTGATCTCAATTTGAGGCTCAATGAGGACATCGACTTCCTGATAGAAAATCTTTTTTATTGGGTTAAAGCCTTTTTGGCTTATTGCACAGGGCGGTTCAGTACAAGGCGACAGTTTTCTCAATTCCCGTTGAGTTTCCTTCATCTTCCGACCATGTGTTTTAGGTCGGATCAAAAAAACCAATTCTCAAAGTTTCATAAACATAGTCTGATGTTCCAATGCTATGACCTCATCCGCCAAAAAGTCTCTCCACTTTCTTCCAATGCCATGATCATCTCGTACTTGGTCTAAATCTTATCAATGTTTAGATAGGATGGAAAGAAAACTCTGGAAGAGTGCTATGGTCTTGCTATGGCTCTGGCGCCGAAAGGCCCCTCAAGTCCTCCTTGTAGGATATAATAAGAAGACTGTAAGTGCATCTAAGCCCCTTTTTCCACAAAAATATATGTACACTAACCTTAGTGTCGTGGGCAAAGCGGGACATGTTCGGCCTTACATCTAACTAGCGTCAGAAGTTGAATAGTAATTGGAGGCAGCGAAAATTTGTTGACGAGGCTGCCATGATGAGGTATGGCCATAAGTTATAATATTTTCTTAAAATTGATAGATTTTTGGTTTATTTTGCCTCGACAAAAGTAGGTATTTGTGAAGGATTTGGCAAATATAAAACTGGCAAATGACAAAAATTTCTGGAATTTCAATGGAAGTTCACAAAAAAACTGTTGAAAAGTCATTTAATTTAGGTCCTATGTTACACACTACCCTAATATAGGAGTTATATTAATTGAACAATTGTTCAATTAATCTCTTGTTCTTAACTTAATTCATGCTTCTCGGTTATGCCTGGCAAATGTTTGATTCCCAAGGGGGTACACACACCAAGAAAGTGAGGTTAAAGTTTTGTGCGTCATTTTGCCATAATTTAATACCATTTTTGGAAGTACCGAGTGGCGGAGGGCACAAAATGTTATCTGGATCGCTTTGGTACGTGATACGGGTATATGGATGCACAGTATGACACTTTCTTATGTATACAGTACGATAGAGTAGGCTTAACTAATATGGTATTTTAGGTCGCAATTTATTTTGAAACTCTTATCTAGATCGTTTTTACCACTTTACAATATTATATAGCATAGAACATCCTAAACACTAAGTCAATTAGCCTTTATCTTACATTTGTGCTCGATTTTCTATTATTTAAAATAATATATAATTATAAATTTATATACACGTAGTTAATTAATATGTATTTTATATTTATGCTACGTGTATAATTTGGGATCATACATTTTGGTGAATTGGATTGCGAATCCACCCCGTTTGGGTTCGATATACCCAGATCTTGAGTCGTTAGAGATTTAGTAAATTTTGGAAACTATTGGCACAACTATGGAGAATGGTTCTTAGCCTAGGTGTTCGACAATGGTAGTTAAGGGTATGGGCAATGTTATTGAAGGCGTAAAGCAAACCAAACCAAAGCGGACCAATCTCCCGAGGCCTAGGCAAGATGCGCGAACGCTTCATCTAGTGAAGCAAACAGCAAATATTTTAGTTTAATTATTTTTAAATATTTAAGTTCTAATTTCACAAATACTAAATATTCAAATGCAACCAAAATCATGAACATTTAAATTCAAACAAACACAAATAATGTCTTAAATCTTAACGGCAACCATAGCACAAACATTATATTCAAAAAAAATACTAATAATATCACAAATCCTAATATTTGAAAACATAAAAAACACAATTCAAGCAACTAAATATTTAGAAGAGGAGAAGAAAAGGAGATGCATTGTTCCAGTAAGAAAAAGAGAAGAAACAAAAAAAAAAAAAAAACAGAGTTCCAGTAGGACCATCACGGAAGAAGAAAGAGAGGAGAAGAAGCAACAAATCTGGAAGCAAATTCAGGGTCGAATGGATGACTTAGTAAATTTGTCACAAAAGAAGAGAACATACCTGTCTATGCAGTGACTTCTGATCTCTAGAGCAAATTCAGAGTAGATTAGGGCTTAGTAGTTAGAGGGCAATCGACTGTTATGGGCATATCAATAGTCGACGCAGAGAGAAAGCTGAGAACTCAAAATTTTGATTCAATAACAATAGGCCAACCCGTATGTCTGTTCACGACTTCCAAAATTTTGATATTTAGTCCTTTAGTTAATCAATCTCCAGTAGCAAACTTTCCAAGTTCTCCCGTGAGTTCAGTCCACAAAATCTGAAATTAGTTCTATATTCAAAAAATAATTAGCAAAAAATAGCAGCACAAAACAATCACTATCACCATATATTATAGATACACAACTCAAATAGTGTCAGAGTGAAGAGAGTGAATGAATAGATACCTGCCAAGTGAGGGAAATGCAAGAGGGTATTAAAGCAAAACCATCAGCCTACTACCTCAGCGAAAAGGGATGAAAGTGAATGAATAGATTGACCATGGTGGTGAGATGATCGATAGACGGCGATGAGAGTCAGAATATCTAGGTATGTAGAGAGAGAGCGAGAGATGAGTGAGAGACACGGAGAGAGGCTGGGAAGTGAGACCTGAGGCTTGAGCGATTAGCTATTAGGGCTAAAATGCCCAAAAAATCTGAATTTATAGGACTTTATTTGAGCCGCCCCGGTTTGATGCTAACCTCCGGTTTTGAACGGTCTACTCGAACACCTACAGGTTCAATAAGTTGTATGCAGGTTTGATATTCAAACCATCTAAATGTGATTCTCCCGCTAACCAATGCAAATGGGAGTGTCAATTGTATCCATTAACACAAATTTTACCTAACACAAAATTTAAAAATAACACAATTAGTTAATACAAATAATAAATGGGTCCAATTAAAATTCGACACAAATAACATGATTAACGGACATTGTAAACAAAAAATAAATATTTAATGCATAATTTTAAAATCTGGCCCGAACATCAACCTTGGAAAATGATCGGGTCAATGGTTCAACTATTGGGTTATTAGTCAAAGTGGTAATATAATTAAAAATAATTATTAATGATAATAAATAGGCTACAAATTCATAATAATTATAAAAATATCATGCTTAATGTATATTAGATGAAACAAAAGCCTCAAAATCATCAAACATGAATCCACTTTCTTCTCTATTGTTTTTAGTTTTTCAGTATTTAATTTTTTTGTGGCGGAGGGGTTACAAATCATTCTTAATTATGGAAAAATATGAGAAACACTCATAAACAGGCATTGAACTCACATCAGCATATGACATACATTTCTGATGGTGTAATTGTACTTGACAAATTGGGCCTGAGTTTCTAGGTTTATGAGGATCGTGATAAAGAATTCTCAAAGAATGAATTAGGGGGGGAGGGGGGGATCTGCGCAGTGAAGATAAAGTGGTTCACCAGCTCAGGAGCTCGGTTAATCCACTATTCAATTAAGTCTCTTACTCCTTTCTTTTTATTCAAGGAGAATGGAACCTATATCATCCTTCTACTTTTATTTTTTGTTTTTTTTCCCTATCTTGGAGGCATCGTACAATATTTATAGTGTTGTTCCTTGATCTATGGGATCCCTGCCGAGATCCTAGTCTTTCACCCATGGATTACTCCTTGATTTTCGGAGAGTATCTTGGTTGGTTGAAAATTTTTCGCCTTGGATACGATTCTCTACTGCTTGTAGGGTTCCGGCTAGCCTCCAGCTGTTCCCTTATCATTCCCGTTATTGTCTCATTTAAGGAAGAGCTCGGGCTCCGATCCATTGAGCTTTGCATGTCTTGACCGACCTCCTTGTCTGACCTCCACGATAGAGCTCATGCTTTGGGAATTGTTCGTTGTATCATTAGTTGCCCCCTAGTTCTTGATCAAGCTAGCTTGAGCAAGGGCTGAGTTAGAGCTTACCTAAAGCAAATCTCCACACGCGAACCTCGATTTGCGCACGAACAGGTTTCTTATGGTTACCAGCAATCATGTCGTTCCTCGTTTCTCGCGCGCGTTACCCACTTCGAAAACCGCTTACACTGTTAACTTTAAATGTCTTTGAATCAACGGTTCCCTTTTCAAATTCTTTCTGGCTCTTCTTCTTCATTTCTTCGCGACTTCATCTTCCCTGATTTGCTATCATTCTTAGGGTTTCACAGAAAATCAATTTCTCTTGAATCAGCTCGTGGCTCTAACGAAGTTCACTCCTCGTCTCCAATTCGAGCTTTGGCACACTGTTCACCCTTATTTAGGTACGTTTCTTGCCTTTAATTCATCTCCTCATTCTGGATCCCTCAAGCCTGAGGTGGTTTTTGCATTTTTGGACTTTTCGATTCTGTTATTTTAGGAACCAAGGTCAATCTCTGTCTCACATTCCCCTCTTCCTAGACCCTTATTCTACTACTAGGGTTTTCCTTATTGAGAGTTATTGTGTTGTCCCCATACTCTTAGAGAGTGTTTTGCAAAAATTCCTCCCCTTTATCGCTCTTTTAAACTCCCTTTTTCTTGTCCAACCATGTCTGTTTCCTCTAGAGTTACTCCCTCCTTGGTCTCCCTCCTAGGGAAGAAATATACCAAGGAAGATGTTGATTTGGGTGATGTGGGTGAGGAAATTGACAGTTTCCCTAGCGTTGACTCTATTGATGCTGAGGCAAATACCGTGGAACCTTCCCCAATGTCCTCACCTATGCCCATGAATCCTAACAAAGGTAAAAACAAGGTGAGTGGCGTGGGAGTTTCAGCCGAGGGCGTTGGGGCTGCTTTTAGAAACGCAGAGCTCATTGCCCCTAGCGAGGTCACTTCTTCTCTTATGACGGTTCTCAGTGCTCGCTTTCGTTTCCCTCCAGGGGTCTAGTACCAGTGTCCAGACAAGTTCACCCCATATGTTTCCCAAGTCCACAAAAAGGTTTGCTTTTTTGTATCTGCCTTCAATAATGGTCTACGTTTTCCCCTACATCCCTTCATCAAGAGTGTTCTGCAACATTTCAACGTTTGCCCTGCCCAGCTTTCTTCCAACTTCTATGGTGTGCTGGTGGGTCTCCTGGTCTTCTTTAAGAGTCATAAGCTTAGGGTTCCTACTGTTTATTTGTTCATGGAGCTTTTCAATTTCAAGCACACTTCCCTTGAGGGTTTTTTATACATCTCCAAATGAACAAAGGCTAAAAAGATTATCTTTGACCTCCCCAGCTCCCACAAAGGTTGGAAGAAACTTTTCTTCTGTGTGGGAGGCGAACAGTGGGAGTACAATCCGACAGATAAGGTAGATACTCTCCCAATCCCCAGAGCTTGGTCTGCCCTGATAACCTGGGTAAGTCCTTGCCTGAGCTGACTTAGGTTGGATCATATGATCCTCACTGATTCTACTCTTCCTATCTTCGTTTCGCATGTATTCAGTCTGAGCTCAGTGCGGAGGACGAGCAGGTGCTGTTAAGATTGGAGAAGTGTGACTCAGAAAAATATTCCAAGCTCATTAAGCATTGGGTTTTGGTTGAGCAGGGGTTCAGCCTTCCTGAGGTCACAATAGAGGCCTCGATCCCAATCTCCATCATTAAAGCTGAAGAAATAGCTAGTGATGTTTCCTTCGTCAAATTCCACATTTGGTTTTCCCCTTTTCTTCTTTCTTTTTCTTTTTCTTTTTAGCTTACTTTAAGTCTTTCAGATTCTTCCTTGATGGAAACCACCTCAGCAGAGCTTCAAGCCAAAATTTCTCAACTAAGGAAGACCAGGAGTGGCAGCAAGCGTAAGGCTGAGCTCGGCTCTGGCAGCGGGTCCACTCTACCCACCAAAGTACCGAAGTCAAGCACACCCAAGGCTTCTTTTGTTTCCACTCATCCTACAACTGTTTAGTCTTCCTCTTCCTTTCCAGTTGCAGGCGACCTTCCCTCCCGATGTGTCTTGCCCGTCATTGCAGATGCACTTAGCGCAAGGTTAGACCTCCCTTTCCTCTTCTGAGGTCAAAAGGGCTTGGAAAACGACCGCCCGAGTCTTAATCTCTCTCAATCCTCCAAAGGAATCTCCCCTGCCCCTTTCTGGGAGCTCTAAAGTAGAGAAAGAAGAGCATCCTAACGTGGAGAAAAGTGAAGGTTCATTTTTTGACAACGCCAAACTTGCTGCTAGGGTCATTTCTTCTGTTCTTCCCGACTCTGACATTCTGGGGGTCTCTTCCATGTCTCTCAAAGCGTCCATAAGCTCAGCTCTTCAAGGAGTAGCTACTGTGAGTCCCTATACTCTTACGCTCTCATTAATTCTTCTACGGTATCTTTAGGCTAACCATTTATTGCCTTTCTTTCTGTCCTTATTCAGTTATCCATGTAAAGAGCTTGATGAATAGGGTTTAATCTTTGGAGAGTTCTATCAAAGCTATGAAGGCATATGAGATTAAGGTTACCGGGCTGTCATTTGATAATGATGACCTTCGAGCCCAGGTGTAGGACCATTAAGAGAAAATGGAAGGGCAAGCTTCAACCTTTAATGGCCTATGAGCTGCAAAGGATAAGGCTGAGGAAGGAGAGAAGAGAGGTAGAGAGGAGCTGAGAACGGCTAGGGAGGAACTAAAACTTAAGTCTGATGCTTGAGTTAAAGCCAGCCAGGAAGCCTTCACTACTTAAAGCTCCCTTGAGAGCCTGAGAAAGGAATACGTCACCCTATCCGAGGCGAATGGTGCCCTTTGCAAAGAACTTGAAGAGCTAAGAGTTGTCACATCTGAGAAAAATGAAGCTATTGCTAAGTTGAGGGATGACGTTACTACCAAGTGGGCTTTCGGGTGGCTTGCCTTTCAAGACAAAGCTAAAGAGACCTATCCTGGACTGAATTTCAACTTTGACGTTCCTATGGAGGAAAAGATTGAGGCAGTTGACTCTGAGGCTTGTGTCATGCCCCCTTCTACTGCTGATACTTCTTTGGCCACTCATGAGGTTATCCCTTTCTCTGCTGATCTTGTCTCCAAAGCTCTAACCCTGAATTCGCCATCAGTTGAAATTGAGGCCCCTACTTCAGGAATTGTGGTTACTTTGTCTGTCGAGCTTCCAACCCCTTCTCTCCCAAAGACTTCAATAGTTGGTTTGTCAAATACTTCACCTGCTGAGCTTTCAGTAGCATCAACTGTCGATCTTTCAAGTCTTTTTCCTATTCCTGCAGTTGGAGCTTCCACTACTGAACTGCGAACCCTTTACTCACTCCATCTTCATAAACTTAGGATATGTATTTTTTTGTAACCCTGGGTTTGAATTATAAATTTTATTGGTGATTCTGAGCTTGCATTCTAAACTGCATCTTCTATAACTTCTGTTTTGAAATGCACATCTGACTCTTAATTAATTTTTGTTTTGTTTTACACTAAGGTTGTGATATTGATTCCTGTGTCCAGTGTTGTTGAGCTATCACACATACACATATTATGTTACTCCCTGCCCCCTTGCTTCAAGGGGTCATTTAGACCTCCTTGAAGCAGAAGAGAAAGTCTGACCTCCAAGGTTAGAAGTTGCATAGTTGAGAGCAAATCTGTAGAGTTGTCCCAAATTTGTGGAGACCCTCTCCTAATCTGGCCTTGGCTTTTCAAATTAGTCAAATCGAATTAACAAAACTCAACTATGAAGTCAGCTTACGGTTTTGCTCTTCTCCTGGGTTGTCAGGCGTTGCTAATGCTTAAGGTGGATGAGGGGTGCCAAGGAAATATTATGGCCATTGTTTTTTGGCGCCCAACTACCTCTTAAAAGGATAACTATCTTCTTGATGAGGAATACCAAAGGGCTGCAGATTTGGGGTTTTGTGCGCGTCTTCCTTCAATTAAAGACTTGGTGTCTTTTTAGATTTGCTATAATTTCTTTGAACTTTCATTCATTCCTGGAGTTTTCCCCTGCATTCCGAGGGTTCTACGCTTTTTGTTTCTTTTTGTCTTCTTGTTCTTTGAGGGTTTTATAGCTGCTCCTATTTCACCTTTATTCAAGGAACATAGTTCCTTTGGGATTGAATGGGAATGCATTCTCGTTATTTAGTTCCTTCTACCATATCAACTTCGAACTTGGAGAGGGTAAAGATGAAGTTTTTCCTTGACTTAGAGTTGCCTCTACGAGTTCCATCTTCTGACGAGCCCTATAATTTATCTTCCTCCAGGGGAGACATGCTTCTTTGAGGGGGCTTTAGAGATGGGCCTGAGTCTTCCCATTCACCCCTCTGTTGGGTATATCTTGACCTATTGCAATTTGTGTCCTTCTCACCTCTCTCCCAAGGGTTGGGCTACCTTGACTAGTTTTTTTCTCTTCTGGCGTCTGCGGGGGAATGACGGATTTTCCACTGTAGCAGAGTTCTTTTATTTTTTTGACCTGGAAGAAGATGAGGTCCCAAGCTTCATTTGCTTTTGATGGAGACGTTTTAAACTACGATGTCTACTGCTTGACCTCCCCTCCCCTCTTGAAGGATGGGCTCAACGTTTTTTCCTTGTTTTTGAGGACTCTTGGAGATCCATTGAGCTGCACTACAGAAATTGTTGAGTTCCTCGGTCTTAGAATAGCTATTCTTACACAGGTTAGAGTCTGATTACCTTTACTGGCTAGGTCCGATGATGGTGAGCCTTAGAAAAAATTGTTTCGTTTTGCAGGTTCCCTTGACCTAGATTTGATGGAGGTGATGAGGGTCGAACAAATAATCGATGTTGAGCCTATGTCTTTTCCTGAGATAATGACGTCAAACAACCTTTTCCTATTTAGCGCTAAAAGAGCTGCAATGGATTTTATTTCCTATCCAAACTCTGATTTTACCCCTTCTGAATCTGATGAAGGTGAAGGTGTCAGCACCTCTTTCAAGAGGCGTAAGAGGGGTGGTTCTTCTGAGAGCTCTCCTTCTTCCTTAGGTTCACTAGGAACTGTTCTTTTTTCTTCGGCTGGGAGGAAGCTTATAAATCTTCTTTCAGAAGTAGAGAAACAGATAGATAAGTTGAAGGAAGAAAACAACCATCTGAGGGGGGAGGTGGCCGAGCTTAAGAAACGCCTTCAGGGGGATTAAGAGCTTTTCCTTGTTTTCCTCTTATTTCCTCCGCTTGTATTGTTTCAGAGATTTCACATTTTTCCTTTGTTTAATGGTTAAGCTCTCCTTTACCGCTTACTATGCTTGTGATTTTGCTTTATATCTCTATGCATACCTTTGACCTAAGGAACCTGTCTTTCGTTTATGAGCTAAAGTGCTTAAGTTATGAGCTGAATAGCTCATTTGTAGTTTATGAGCCTGTGAACTCATCTTTAATTTATGAGTTGAAGAACTCATCTTTAATTTATGAGCTGAAGAGCTCATCTTTAATTTATGAGCTGAAGAGCTCATCTTTTGCTTTTCACCATTTCAAAAATTTACACAAGGATAAAAAAAACTTGCTATTTTATTGAAAATATCCTTATTATAGGAGGATCTTACTGAAAGAATTTCTTAAGGTGCTCTGCGTTCCACGAATGAGGCAAGATTTTTCCTTCCTCAGTCTGCAACTCATAGTTTTCAGGTCTTACTACCCTTGTTATGATATAAGGGTCTTCCCAATTAGGACCCAACTTTCCATGAGTGGGGTCCTTTCTTGCTAACAAAAGTTTTCTCAATACCAGGTCTCCTACCTTGAAACTCATGTGTCTGACCATCTTGTCGTAGTACGTGGTTGTCTTCCTCTGGTAATTCCTGATACGACACAAAGTTATTTGTCTCTTGTTTTCCAAGAGGTCCAGCCTTAATAGAAGGGACTCATCATTGTGTCCATTGTTTGCGAACTCAGTCCTGGGGGATGGGAGCCCAACCTCGACAGGTGCCACCGCTTTGGTTTCGAAGGTCAAGGCAAACGGTGTTTCTTGAGTTGCTAACCTAGCTGTTGTTCTGTATGCCCAATGTACTTCTGGAAGGTATTCCACCCATTTACCCTTTAGATCTTCCAGCTTGATTTTCAAGGCTATTTTTATGGTTCTGATGGTGACCTCCGCTTGCCCATTAGACTGAGGATGGGCTGGGGCTGAAAAGTAATTCTTTATCCCGAGCTTGACACAGAAGTTTTTGAACTTTGGATTGTCAAATTGTTTCCCATTGTCGGAGACGATTGCCCTAGGAATACCAAACCTGTAGGTTATTGATTTTCACGTGAAGTTCTGGACTTTCTGTTCTGTAATCGTTGCTATGGGTTCTACTTTTGCCCACTTGGTGAAGTAGTCTACTCCAATGATGATGAATTTACACTGTCCCACGCTGGCGGGAAGGTGCCCAAGTATATCCAGACCCTATTGCTGGAAAGGCCATGGGCTAACCATTGAGGTTAAGAGCTTTGGTGGGCAATGGGGGATATTGGAGTGCACTTGACTGACCTTGCATTTTTTGACCAGATATGTTGCATCTTTGAACATTGTGGGCCAATGATAGCCCTGCCTTAACATCTTTCCCGCCAAAGAACGAGCTCTGATGTGGTTGCCGCAGACTCCCTCATGAATTTTTTTGAGTATGTAATTGGCGTCTTCGTCCCCCACGCATTTAAGAAGAGGTGTTGAAAAACCTCGTTTGTACAAGTTTCCCTGCAAGATAGAAAATCTAGCTGACCTAGTTCTTAGCTTTGCAGCTTCTTTGGGATTTTCTAGCAAAGTTCCATGCTGAAGATACCCTAGGATGGGGTCCATCTAGCTTGGTGGGGCTTGTACAGGCAGCACTTCTTCATCCCCAAGGCACACAGACGATTCTGCTAGGTGCTCCACTAGGATTAACATGTCCAAACTTTCCTACGAAGCTGTTTCAACCTCCCTAAGGCATCTGCTCATGAGTTCTCAGCTATTGGGACATGTCTAATCTTAACTTGCACGAACTTGTTGATCAACTCCTGTACCTTTTAGAGGTAAAGGACCATCTTCTCGCTTTTAGCTTCATAAGCCTCCTCTATCTGTTTTACTACCAGCTGAGAATCACTGCAGATCTCCAACTGCTCAGCCTCCATTGAGTGAGCAAGATTGAGTCCAGCAATGATAGCTTCATATTCTATCTCGTTGTTTGAGGTCTTAAAGCCAAACTTGAGGGCGTATTCGATGTCTATCCCATCTAGAGATGTCAATATCAAGCCTGCACCGCTTTCTTAGGCATTGACAGCTCCATCTACAGAAAGCTTCCATGTAGGGAGGTCAGGTACTAACTGCGCTGCTTCCATATGTGCTGGAGTTGTGAACTCTGCAATGAAATCTATCAGAATTTGCCCTTTAATCGCAGTTCTAGGCTTGAATCTGATGTCAAATTCACTGAACTCTATAGCCCACTTTATCAGCCTTCCTAAAGACTTTGGTTTGTGCAGCACTTGCTTCATCAGCTGCTTTGTTGGGACCTCGATAATATGGGCCTGGAAATATGGTCTAAGTCTCCTGGTCATACTTACTAATGCTAAAACAAGTTTCTCTATTTTTGAGTACCTCTCCTCTGCCCCCCCTCAGAGCTCTGCTGTAGTAGTAGACTGGTTGTTAAGATCTGTTTCGCTCCCTCACTAGTGCTGCACTAGTTGAGAAATCTGAGATAGCTAGATATAGAGTAAATACTTCCCCCTCCAAGGAGCTTACCAGAACATGAGGGGAACTTAGGTAGACCTTCAAAGCTTTGAATGTTTCTTCACACTAGGCATCCCACTGGAACGCCTTTTTTAGCATTTGAAAGAAGGGTTGACACTTATCGCTTGATCTGGACACAAAACGACTCAAGGCGGCTATTCTCCCAATTAAGCGTTGGGTCTCCCTTACATTAGATGATGGTTGCAAATCTTTGGACATAGGACCTTTGGTTTTCTTGAGGGCCCTACTTCACATTTAGCAAATGGTAGCTCAACTTTCTATATGTCCAAGCTCCAATGAAGTGGGACACAAAGGATATTGAGAGCTCTTTGAACGAGGAGATCGAGGTCGGGGGAAGTCGGTTAAATCATGCTAAGGTTGACCCTTTTAGGGTTATAGCAAAGGTGCGACAACGAACAGGGTCTTGATATCCATGCAACTCCATCTGGTTTTTACAAGTGTTCAGGTGGTCCATGGGATATTTAGTTCCATTAAAAGCTTCTACTTGCAGCATTCTGAATTTCGGTGGGAGGGGGAAATGTAATACCCCATGAGTGAATGGGGACTCAGTTTGCTGTACCAAGACGTCCATGGTTACTAGGGTCTTACCCCTCACGGCCTCCTTCATGTGGCTGAGCTCCTGTTAAATATCTTTGAAGCGTTGCGCCCAGTATTGGTCCTTCCGCACCTGGTGGACTGGGCGATGGTTATTCTTCTCAATCTCATTACTTTGGCTATGCACTTCTTCATTATCCCCGTTCCTCAGAGGAGGTTGGGGAGCTTGACTATTTTCTCCTCCTTTGTCGGTTTCCCGGAAAGGGTCAAGAGGTTGTTGTTCCCTGTGTGAGGGATCATTTTGGCCTTTTTGGGCTGGATGTTTCTCCTGTGGTTGTTGTAAAAGCTTCAGGAGTTCTTCGTTTTGCTTTATCAGGCGTTGATTGACCAAACGAAGTGCCTCCAACTCGTTGTTTATGGGAGGATCCACCATAAGAGGATCGACATTGGTGGTTGAGAAGAAATCTTGTGGATCTTCGTGTTGTCTACTTACGTTCTCTTGCTGGTGCTGCATCCGGGGGGGATTCATTTAGCTTCTGCTCATGTTTTGGGTCGAGATCATCAGTTATTGAAGAATCAGTGTATTTGTAACGAGAACGGTAGTTCCCACACATGGCACCAAACTGATGGTGTAATTATACTTGACAAATTGGGTCTGAGTTTCTAGGTTTATGAAGACCATGATAGAGAATTCTCAAAGAATTTGGGGGGAGGGGAAATCTGCGCAGTGAAGATATGGTGGTTCACCAGCTCGGGAGCTCGGCTAATCCACTTTTCAATGGAGTCTCTTGCTCTTTTCTTTTTATTCAAGGACGATGGAACCTATATCATCCTTCTACTTTTTTTTTTCCCATCTTGGAGGCATCTTACAATATTTGTAGAGCTGTTCCTTGATCTGTGGGATCCTTGCCAAGATTCTAGTCTTTCACCCATGGATTACTCCTTAATTTTTGGAGAGTATCTTAGTTGGTTGAAGGTTTTTTGCCTTGGATACGATTCTCTACTGTTTGTACGGTTCCGGCTAGCCTCCAGTTGTTCCCTTATCATTCCCGTTATTGTCTCATTTGAGGGGGAGCTCGGGCTCCGAATCATTGAGCTCTGCATGTCTTGACCGACCTTCTTGTCTGACCTCTACGACAAAGCTCATGCTTTGGGAATTGCTAGATGTGTCATTAGTTGCCTCCACGACAAAGCTCATACTGAGATTTTATCATAATTTATGATATCGTATCACAAAATTTTGTTGAAGTGATACAAATTAATTGGAGTTTCTCTCTCTTTCTCTCTCAAACGATTTTGGCCAAGGAAATGGGTGGAAGACTTTTGTCTTTCACCTTTTTGGCCCCTTTTTATACTTAACTCTTAAGTGTGTCAAGTGACATCTTTATATTGGTTAGAAATCTCCAATGCCCAATCAAATTGTTCCATGTGTAGTAGTGGATAAGATTAGTTGAATGACTTTTTAATTATATTGTGAGTCCCACGAATAAATCCCAATTACTAGAATTCTAATCGTGTAATCCTAATTTGCCTCGTAAAGTGTAAAAATTTTGACTGTCTTGGAATTCAATGAAAATTGAATGTCCAACTCTATTTAGATAGATAAATCCAACGGTGAGGTCCTTTTTGTCATATTACATAAAATGTTTAGATTTTTAACTTTGCTTAAAACGGCTTAATTACTGTACTACCCATTTAATTGATTTATTAATTATTTTTCAAGTTTTACGTTCCTTCCCCCTCTGTGATGCCTCAAAATTCGGGGGTCATTTCTCAACCCGTTGATCACCTATCAACCTACATAAATACCCGTAAATGCCGCATAACATGGTACCACGTCATCACATTCCTTTCACTGGAATCGTAATCCACACGAGATTTGGGCAGGGTCTCTCTTGTATCGGAGCACCCCCCAAAACACATAACTTATGCACATATCAACCACTTGCCCATTTCACAGTCCAACCCCATTAATTAGAACTTAATGTTTAACCAATTATATCATCCCAACAAGAGAGATCAAGATCTAAAGGCTTGGTAGAATTATATTTAAATTTTGGAAGAGGTATCGGTACCTCGTACACATAGTACCAATACCTGAGCCATCTGTCTATTCGGTACCTTCTATTTGCTAGGTACCGGTACTTAATCACTAAGGTACCGGTACCTGAGCTCATTGTTTGCTAAGTACTAGTACCTACATGTCATGGTATCAGTACTTGAGCCCACCATCCATCGAAGTACCGGTACTTGAAGTCTTGGTACCAGTGCCTGAGCCTACTAGAATCCAAGTATTGGTATCCTGTAAGTCTAGTTACTAGTACCTAGGCCATCCAATAACGTGGTACCGGTACTTAACCAATTAGGTAATGGTACTTGGGCCCAGATTTTTCTCAATTCTTTCCAAACTTTAACTTTTGTCCATCTAAACTCATTCTACACTCATTCATATACACAAATTCTAGTCCATATTACATGAACCTTTGTATAATTTCACAAGATCAATTCAAATTACATATTTGATTACAAATATACAATTTAAAAGGCACATTCCAATTTCTTCTTAACAAGGGCCCAAGGGAGGGCCGTCTACTGGTGTTTGTCCCGCACCTGAAATATTGTTCCTATAAAGAGTGAGTCACGCTCAATAGGGTATCTACTAAGAAGACTACTCCCCAACCCAGATGCATATGAAATGCTCACATGCAATTTAACAAGTAATCAATCATCCAGTCAATAATATATAATTCACATTGGATTGCACAATGTCATGTCACGTCATGAGATGCTACTCACATATGTAATTCAACCCGAGCACTCAACCGGCTCCCATACCACATGTAATGTCATATATTTATGGAATTCCACCAACGGGTACTCAACCGACACGACATTTATAGACTTCCACCAAACGGCTCAGCGTATGGTGACAAACTTTATGGACTCAATACCAATGAAATGCGTATTCAAATCACTAGGTCTTGCACTCAAGGGAGAGTCTAACCCTTTTTGCTAATCTCGGCCCTTATTTTTCAATGCAAACTGTGTGACTTAGTCAAATCTAAGTCCAACTTTCCTGAGCCTACGTATCAACCCACCGAGGACAGTGTTTGATCAAAACTATGAGCACACATCCATACTCATGTCATAACATTGGTAATATCATCCTTAATGATATTAAAGTTAACCAATATTATGGTAAAAATATGATTGACACCTTTATCTACATTTGTCGGACATACGACACTAGTTAATCCCATCGATGTCGTATATTTACCTTTAAATTTTTATTATTATCCACGGTTATCGTAATATTAGCCAAAATGACAGTAAACTTGACTTAGATATTAGTAACCTTATCTACAATCATTCTAACTTAACCCTAAATTGTAGTAAATTTACCTTTGATCATTGTAAACTTACCCACAGTTGTCCTGAGTATTACCAAAATAGTCGTAAATGTTCCTCTAAACTTCTAAATATGTCCACAAATTTGGTACATTTATGCACAATGGTGGTAAAATTGTTCTTAATTGTGGTAAATTTCTCATAGTTCTAATAAATCTTACAACAATAGTGATAATATTATCATTAATGATATTAAAGCTAACCAATATGATGGTAAAAATATGATTCACATATTTAACTATGTTTGTCATAACTACAACGCTAGTGCATTCCACCAATATTATATATTGACTTTTAAATTTGTATTATTATCCACGATTATTGTAAATATTAACCAAAAATGAAAGTAAACTTAATCTATATACTAGTAACCTTATCCGCAATCATTCTATCATCATAAATTTACCCACCGTTATTGTAGTTATTATTAGAACAATTATAAATATTCCTCTACACTTGTATATATGTCCACAAATCTGATACACTTACCCACAACTACGGTAAATCTACCTTAAATATTGGTAACTTATTCACAAATGTTATAAATATTATTAAAATTGTCGTAATATTTTCCATAATGATATTAGATCAAACCATTGTGGTGGTACAAACTATGAATAGCCCATTTGAACACATTTGTTGTAAAATTGACTATAGTGAATGCCCCAAACATTGTAAATTTACCTTTAAGTTCATAATAATATCCGTCATTGTCGTAATATTAACCAAATTAATAGTAAAATTACTCTATAAATTAGTACCAGTGGGTCTTTGGTCCAATGATACTCTTTGTCTTGTAAAATCTTTACATTCTTACCTTTTTGAGGTTAAGGTTTTGGTCCAACTTATTTGGTCAAAAGTAACTGTAGTAAATTTGCCCCTACATATTGTAATATTACCCCAATTATGGTAAATTCGTTCATAATGTAACTTAAACACTTTTGTTGTAAATTATCCTTTATCATCGTAATATTGACCAAATAAGTTGTAAATACTCTTCCTCTCCAAAACTGTGATATCATTTGCCTCAAATGTTGTAAATTGATCACATATAGTGGTTACCTTACCTACAGATGTTATAAATTATCCCAAAAATATCATAAATATGTCCACAAACATAGTATTGTAATTCTAGTCCCAATATTGTGGTATAAATTTTTGATAGTACTAATTGGACTTGTACTATGTGACAAAGTTAATTGTATTGTACTATATAACTTGTACTATTTTAATATTTAAATTTTTTTAACCATTACCGATTTTGGAAGTGAATTGTTACTCCATTGAAAAACTCAAAAAGTAAAAATAAAAGTTGATCAATAGTTCCCATTACTTGACAGGCCCATTAACGGCTCACATTGGTATTTCGGTATGGTACCAAAAAACCAAATGGAGGTACCATAGCCGGATCCGAATATTATTATAGTAATTACATAAAAGGGTAGAAACATAAAATCCACGTTGCAGTGCTACCATTTATTTCTTTCCATGCATTTTCTGCCCTAGACCGGAGAGAAAATCTTTAGTGGGTGAAAGTCATAGCTTTTTCCTTTCACTTTAGGTGGTGTTTAATAAAACTGAAAGTTGAATACTGAAAAATGANATAGCTTTTTCCTTTCACTTTAGGTGGTGTTTGATAAAACTGAAAGTTGAATACTGAAAAATGAATATTGAATTTTAAATATTGAATTTTTAATTTACAGACTGTTTGATATCAATTGAAATTTAACTATTGAATTGAATCAAATTGTTTGACAAATATAAGAAACCGGAGTTTAAAAATTATTATTATTTTAATTTTATCCTTGTTTTTAACCACTTTACCGCAACTACCTTATTCTTACTACCACCATCAAATGAAGGCAATGTTGGTGGTGGCGGTAGTGGTGGATTGTAGATATTGAAAAGTTAAAAATATAAAATTTATTGATAGTATATTTTTGTTCATTATGAGAAATTTTATAAAATCCTTGCAGACTAACATTTTTAGAATTAAAGGATAAGTAGATGGTTTGTTACTTAAAATTTTAACCTATTTTTAATAAGTGCTTAAAATATTAATTCGTCTTTTGGTATGATGAAAAAAATAGAAATATGAAAAGTTAGATGAATTGATAAAACATTATATTTGATAAAGAAGAAAAATATTAAGGATGAAAAAAATGATGGANAAAGGGTAGAAACATAAAATCCACGTTGCAGTGCTACCATTTATTTCTTTCCATGGATTTTCTGCCCTAGACCGGAGAGAAAATCTTTAGTGGGAAAAAGTCATAGCTTTTTCCTTTCACTTTAGGTGGTGTTTGATAAAACTGAAAGTTGAATACTGAAAAATGAATATTGAATTTTAANAAAGTCATAGCTTTTTCCTTTCACTTTAGGTGGTGTTTAATAAAACTGAAAGTTGAATACTGAAAAATGAATATTGAATTTTTAATTTACAGACTGTTTGATATCAATTGAAATTTAACTATTGAATTGAATCAAATTGTTTGACAAATATAAGAAACCGGAGTTTAAAAATTATTATTATTTTAATTTTATCCTTGTTTTTAACCACCTTACCGCAACTACCTTATTCTTACCACCACCATCAAATGAAGGCAATGTTGGTGGTGGCGGTAGTGGTGGATGGTAGATATTGAAAAGTTAAAAATATAAAATTTATTGATAGTATATTTTTGTTCATTATGAGAAATTTTATAAAATCCTTGCAGACTAACATTTTTAGAATTAAAGGATAAGTAGATGGTTTGTTACTTAAAATTTTAACCTATTTTTAATAAGTGCTTAAAATATTAATTCGTCTTTTGGTAAGATGAAAAAATAGAAATATGAAAAGTTAGATGAATTGATAAAACATTATATTTGATAAAGAAGAAAAATATTAAGGATGAAAAAAATGATGGATTAATTTTATTTTCAACTTATCAAAATCAATCCCTCCATAATTAGGAGAAAAAGTAGATGAAAAGTTATTTATGTATTTTGAAATATTTATTATTTGTCCATATATCATATTTATCAATTACATATTATGTATTTATATTTTTTTTTAAAAATAAAAAATTGAAATTAAAAAAATATATTTTTTCCATCTTACTTAACACAAAAAAATATTTTTTCCTACTTTTCATCGCTCTTACCAAATACAAAAAAGGGAAGAAAGAATTCTTCCTTTACAAAAAAATCAATTCTTTTTACTTTTCATCTCTCTTACCCAACCCAAAGGAGAGAAAAAAATATTCCTCCCTTGAAGGATAAAAAACATATCACTCACACCTTATATCCTTTCATTTTTCTATCCATCCTACCAAGCAGACTAAAGTGCTATGAGTTTTAAGTTACCAAACAGGTTGAATACATTAAGTGCTTAAAATATCAAATTTTAAGCATTAAGTGATATTATCCAACAGTCCCTTATTCTCCCTCTTATTTTCTACTTGTACCAAACAATGAAAAATCAATCTTTCCATCCTCCTTTCCATCCGCCCTATTTACCTCCTGCCAAACAGCCCATTAGTCAGTTTTCAGGAGTTTATGGTCTCATTGATTTCTTTAATGTTCATACAGTGTTACATTAATGAAAAACTTACAATATCAGAAATTAAAAAGAAAAGTTATTTTCTGCAGTTTGATCTGTAGAAAACTAAATGCGAATTTCACATACAATAACTCGCTTTCTATATATTACAATTACGGAGCAGTTGTTCGTCATGCTCATTGTAAGACAACTTCCATAGCATTTCACACACAAATTTGCAATTGCATAAGAAATTGAAGATGAAAATCATCCACAAAGACAAAAACAGTCCGAAGAAAATGTGGACTGTCAAAAAACTACGCCAAGGAGGAGGTCGTTGCAAACCTCTCATCCAAGACCCATGTGATATGGAAAAGAAAACTAATAAATTCAGAAAAACAACGAATGGTATATGCACCAAAATCACCTAGAACAGCATCTAGTTGCTCAGTGGCAATCCACCTGAAAAATAGCTAAGCAAAGCTTGACGAGCGACTCCATCTACCTTTCAAGTAATCCTCTAAAGAGATGCTTTGCTCAGTACTGCTAACGGAAAGTGAGTCGTCCTCTACATTTAGCAGTGCAAGGTTAATAAAAGATTGCATGTTTGTTGGAGACTGTTCGGCATCAACATCGTGTGAGACATCGACATGTTGTCTTGCCCACGTGGTTATTTCTGTTTCACCCAGGAGGAGCTTTAAAACCTTGATTTTAATCACAAGAATAAGTGAGAATAGATATCTAGATGATCATAGAAACAAAATAACCCCAATTCCAGTTGAGATGACTCACAAGGCTAATCTGCGGCCTCAATTGAGGTGCACGTTTGATGCAAAGGCTGGCAGCTAAAACCATTTTTTCCAATTGATCATGGTCATAATCACCCCCAAAGCTTGGATCTAACAGCTGGGAAACCTTCTTGCCCTTTAAAATTGGCTCTGCCTGGAAGCCAACATCAAGATCCCAATATTAGTTTGATAACAAGGTTTGGAAGCATCAATATGTACATCAAAGAACAGTCAAGTTCTGTAAATTTTCAGCCGGGCCAATAAGTCCTACTTTTTAAAAAAATTTCTAAATAAGCAAACAATCTACTTGAATTTATGTTTTATTCCTTATAACTACAAAACTAATAGTTGCCAACCCTAAATTTTTTATAAATGAAAAAAAAACATTAATTGTAAAATCAACATCAAACTAAAACTTGTGAAAGACTGAAACAAATCACTAAATTGATATGGATTTTAAGTGGAAAGAAAGTTCTTAAGAAAATAAAGTGAATGAATTTACTGTTATTATAAGCTGATAGAAATTGTTTTTTTTTCTAATTTATGTTTTAATTAATTATCTTTTGAAAAGTATGTTTTACTGAATTATTATATTTTTAGTGTTCATAGTAAAATTAACTTTGGTAGTTCTAAGGAATAAAATACTAAATTGTGTATTTTTCTGGAATCATTTTCGACAATGTAGGACTTACTGTTCTGCTGAAAATTACAGGAAAACCATTATGTTGTGTGCACGGAGTTTTAAAATTGTTCCAGATAATCCTATAATGACAACATGCACATTTCGTTTCCAATTGCATTCAATTTCCTCAACCCATTCTTGAATTTCTCAGTGAATTAATTTTATTATTTCAGATCACACATTATGGGTTATAGTTAAAAGCAACCAAATCCTGAACTCTAAAATTTGTAACAATGCAGACAAAAACTTACCCACATAACCAGGCATTCCTGGCCTTTAGGATTTCCATTGTCAATTGGCTTTCTACCAGACAAAAGCTCTAGAAGTACAACACCGAAAGCGTAGACATCAATTTTCTCGTTCATTTTGCCATGCATAAAATATTCTGGAGCCAAGTAACTGCCACAGAAGAAACTGTCATCAATTAAATTGAAAATCACCAAAATTAAAGTTACCGAACAAGTAACTCACCCAAAAGTTCCTGCAACATCCGTGCAATCCACATGGCATGAAGAACTCGAAGCTGGCATGGCAAGTCCAAAATCAGACAGCTGCAAGATCAAAATGAATGTTAACACAAATAAAAAGGTTTGAACAAATAATACAATGACCAAATAATGTACTACCAGTGGCTCAAAATCATCCAAAAGAAGAATATTGGAAGATTTCACATCCCTGTGAAGGATGGGCTGAGGAGCTCCATTGTGTAGATAATCCAATGCCTCAGCAACACCCAAAGCCACCTTATATCTGTGTTCCCAACCAAATATGTTTCCATTCTCCTGGTTACCTAATTTAACGCATGTCATTCACATAAACTAGAGAAAATCATGATAATTTTATCTAAGTGCTCTAAGGAAAAAATCATCTTGTCCATACCATGGAGATTCTCTTCTAAGCTGCCTCTGGATAGGAAGTCATAAACCAAGAGAAGATTGTTATCCTCGAAACAAAAACCAAATAGTGAGATTACGTTCTTGTGCTGTAAAGCTGTAAGGATCTCAATCTCTGAAAAAAACTGCTTTAACACATCCTCCGAAGGCTTCAAGATTTTCACTGCCACTTCCTTGCCATCTGGAAAACACCCTCTATAGACCTGACTGCTACCACCTTTTCCAATCATATTATCTGGGAAATACAGTCAGCAAAATAGTCAGGGAACACATAGATACAAGTAAAGCTCAAAAAAAGTTACTAAATCAAATATTAGGAGCATAGCTAACCAGGCATAAAGTTAGAAGTTGCCAACAGAAGTTCCTGGTAGCTAAACAGTCTGAAAATTGAGGAGTACAACTCACAAAAACCCTCCAATTCCTCAGGAACACTATTTAGGCAGTAGGCTGGATAAGAAGGCAGAGAGGTAGCATCAGACCCAGACTGAACAATCACTTCCTTCTCTCCATCCATACTAGAAGAATGACATCTATTCTTTTCAGGAATACTTTGCTTCTGATCTGGGTAAACAGCTACCAAAGATTGCCGGCTTGGAAGTTTTAGTACCAATTGCATTAAAGGGATCTTCTTTACAGAAGTTTGTTTGGATGTTTTTTGGGTCTTTAAAAAAAACCGGCGAAGCAATTCCCACCCACGCTTTGATTTGGACAATTGTTGACTCTTAATTGGCACCAAAGCCATTGAGTTGTTCTCAATGCCACAACGCGACAATGATTTTGGGTTACAAGAATCTTCAGGCAAGACAGTCTTCGGTGCTGAGCACAAAGAAATTTTCTTTAAGATTTTCCTCCTATTGGATTTTGGGATCTTGCTCAGTAACCCATGACTTGAAGGAACACGATTCTTCTTCCAATCATCGTCTTCTACAACAAAAACTGAAATTGACATCAATTTTATTGGTTATATAAGCATTGGTACTTTAACAAAATTGGACTCACAAAGAAACTCGGTAAATAACAATTCACAACCTTGAGAATCAGGGACAATGGATGTAGTTGCTTCCCTTTGGAAAACAATTTTACCATTATCAACTGCAACAACAGAAAAATTCTTTGAGAGATGCTTCACACAGTATTTTGCGACCGACACAGATGATTGCATTGTGTGATGAATCCTTGAAGTTCCAACAATTAAACTTGCTGTACCAAAAGATTTCGCTTCATGGACTAGAATTTTACTAACTGGTGATCCTCTGCAGATCTTTAGCTTGAGGTCAACCTAGACAAATTCAACAAATTAATTTTATTAAAGTAATTACATCAACAGCAGCCGTAACATCAGTAGTGATAATCCTAAAGTGACCCCTCTGTAGTTCCTGACAATCATAAAAAATGGAAGAAAACAAAATTAGGATTGAATCATTTGACGATTATTTTGGCTTCCAAAACTATATATTCAAATCAGAATTCCATTAATATGCTGTATTTTGTCAGAGCATAAAATCCTCTCTCTTTCTCCATCAAATGTTCTGGTGATGTTCTGTCCATATCGAAGGAAGACAATCAATATCTCAAAACATTAACATATAACTTCCCTGCATATCTTAATCTTTTTTTTTCCCTTTCCCGGAAGGTACATATCTTAGTCACCAAACAGAAAATTCAAGCAATTGGAAAAAAAGAAAAAAAACTAAACAAAACAAAACCAAACTAAGCCTTATGTCCAAATTATTTAGAGTCGGCTATATGAGTCCGTCTTCGCCATTCATTTCGATCATGCGTTATACGCTCATTTAAGTTAAATATTTTCATAATTTTTTTTATTATTTCATTCGATGTTAATTTAAATCTTACCCTATTTCTAGTACCATTTCAAATAGGTGCCTCTATCGGCCTACGTAGAACATGAACAAACCATGTTAATCTATTATTTTTTAACTTATCCTTAATTGAAGTTATTCCTACCATTTCTCTAATATGGTCATTTCATATTTTATCCTTTCTAATTTTTCTACAAATCCATTTTAACATTCTCATTTCCGCTATCTAACTTTTATTACTTTGTTATTTCCTAGTTGTCTAATATTCCGTGAGAAACAACATTGCTGTCCTTATGAAAAAAAACAAAAAGTTAAGGAAAATCCGCAAAAATTCCATACAGGCAGGGTGAAGCATGTATGCGATTTGCAGAAACCTTCGATATGGTGAATCTTTTGATTTTCAAAAAAAAGCATGAAAAATGCTATTATTTCCTACATTTTACCTACAATCTAACAGGGAATTCAACGAATTATACAAAAGCACCTGTTTTAAGTTGCAGAAACCTTCATAAGCGGCCAGCACAGAATCAAACGTCTTCACAAGAGAGAGAAGCGTCTCCTTGCTCTTTTCTAATTCAAACAACATACAAATCCACAGTCAAAAAACAGATTCCTCGAATTTTACATATTTTAAAAACCCAAATTTACATAGATGCACACACACATACACAAGTGGTCATGGCACCAATAGGACTGAATCCCAGTCCAGTTTATGCAAGGATAGGTATGCACCCAGCCCATCCGTCAATTTTCTACTGGACCAGGCAAAGAATATATGTGTGTGTGTTTACAAACACAGACAGATGTACCTGTCTGTTTCTGTATAGAGAGAAAGAGAGAGAGAGAGAGAAGACATGTGCCTGTCTTGGGATCGAGGACGTGAAGAGCGAAAACTCGATCGCCAGACCGAGCGACCTTAGCTAACGCCCATGTGAACAACTCTCTGCTTTGGGAATCCAACCTCACTCCCACCACCACGACGGCCCCTCCTCCGCCGTCGCCAGTGGTGGTTCCACCATCATTGCTTTCTTCGGATTCCATTAACGTGGTGTTCCCGACCAATTTCATTCCGCCGTTTCCCTCGCCCTCGTCCGTTAAACTCCACTCCACTGTCTCCGTCTCTCTCTCTCTCTCTCTCTCTCTCTCTCTCTATCGCTCTTACATATCATTACATCCCACGTTGCCTCCCGCACTGCGTCTATAAATAAATAACTGCTACGGCGGCAATTATTTGGTGTATCTCGTTCTACGTAGCTACAATGCTACACGATTAATTGAATAAGGACTTTACAATTATAGGGTAAAAATCATATGTGGCCCCAAATTACACTAAGTTTCAATCAAGCCCTTGATTTTTATTTGTCTCAGCTAAGCCCTCCAACTATCTAAAAGTTTCAATGCAGCCCTTCCGCTTAATTTCTCAAAAAAAAAAAAACCTTACATAAAAATGCACATGTGTCTCACTTGACTGGATTAGTGGCGGTATTTTTGGCAAACACCTAATTTCAATTAATCCCTTTTTTTTTTGGGATTGGGAAGGGGAAGGGGAAGGAAAAGGGGAGGGAGACTTGAACCCTTAACCTAAAGAAGATAAAGCTTTTATAAGACAAAGAGTACCATTTGACCAAAGATCCATTGATAATTTCAATCAATCACTTAAACTTTGTTTTATCTTAATTTATTCCTCTAACTATTTAAACAAAATTCAAATCTAGTCCTTCCATAAAAACCTTTTAACAAATTTGCATATAATATACAAGATTAGAGCTGTCAATTTTTAACACGACACATTGACACGATATAAATCGAACACAAAATTAATGGGTCGGACATGAAATTAAACAGGTCAATAGGTAAAAACAGGTCAACATGCTTAAATATGAAAAAAAATCATGTGGGGGTTCATGTTAAAATCAAGTATATCCTATTTTAACTTGATTAACTCGTATATTTTAAACAGTTGACAAGTTTTGGACATGAGTTTGACCTAATCCATTATAGACTCATTTAATTTGTTTATGGTAGTATAGTTTGTCTATTATATATAACTGATGTAGTCTTAACATTATTACTTATTAATTATTGCTTCCACTATAGTAATTGACAGTATAGTTCTTAATATTATTATGACAATATACTAGTATAGTTTTTACTTTAATTTTGGGTTAAAACTTGAATGCATTATACTTCCTCCGTTCTTAAATATCTATCGTTTAAGGTTTTTGCACAGAGATTAAGAAATCTATTAAATAGTTCTAAATGAGTAAAAAATAATTACACAAAATTAAAATACCCTTATTTAATACTTATTGGGTAGGAAATGAATATGAAAAGTACTTANATCTATTAAATAGTTCTAATATGAGTAAAAAATAATTACACAAAATTAAAATACCCTTATTTAATACTTATTGGGTAAGAAAGGAATATGAAAAGTACTCAGTCTCCACCAAATCTAATGCATTGTAAAGTTAAGAGTAAATTTGAAAGAAAAAATATTAATTATGCTTTGGTTTCATTAAACGACAGATATTATGAAACAAAAAAATTGTATAAAACGACAGATATTTAAGAACGGAGGGAGTAGTTAATTTCATTTAATGAGATGTGATATGTTATTGGTAAAAAAAGTATTTGAAATTTTAGATAAATGATTGAATGGTATATTTAATGGAAATAAATAGGTGTGAAATAAGGTTATGTATATTAAATAGATTGTATTATGTGTATTAAACAAGTTAGGTTATTTGTGTTAACTCGAAAATGACATGTTTATTAAACGTGTTAAACTGATCGAATTTGAGTAACCTGTTTAATGGTCATATTAGATTAATGTTTATACATGTCAATACAATTATTAAATGAGTCAGGTTCGTATTTTGAATTTTTTTGACACAAATTTAAATCAACCCAATACAAAATAATCCAATTTAATATGTTTGGCACCCCCGTACAAGCCCAGCGGCAAATAAAGTAGAACCAACGAAAAAGAACGCAAAAAAGTTCTTCCAATAACTCACGTACTTGCAGATGAGTCAGATTCAACCATGACTTTTTACAAAATAGGTGATTAATATTCTTTTTTTGTATTATAAACACAATATATGCAAGATAAATTTATTTGTTAATGGAGTTGAATGGAACCTTACAGGTAAATGAAGGGCTTAATTGAGACAAAATGAAAAATTAAGGATTTAATTGAAATTATGTGCCAATTTAAGGACCAAATATGATTATAATATTTATTTGTTACCCAAAATATCCTTACTAACTCAATCATGTAATATACGCATGCATTTTTTGTTAGGATTTTTTATGGTGTTAGAAAGAAGGGCTACATTGAATTTTTTATTGACTAGTTGTAGGGCTTAATTGAGATAAAATAAAGATTAAAGGCTTGTCTGAAACTGAGAGCAAAGTTTAGGAGCTAAATATGATTTTTACACAAATTTAAATAAATTTATCTCCCGAAATTAGTTTATTTTAATATTTTCATAGTCAACGACTATAAATAAATCAAATTAATTCTAATATGATATTAAATCTTTGATGTCCTAGAGTCATCCTATTTTTTTTACTTTAAAAGTTTTGTGTTGATTTACATGCTATTGTTACTTCGCATGATGAATTAAAAATAAGAGAACATACCAACGTTGTGTATAGACCTGACAAAATTTAATAAGACCCGATTAATCAATACAAAATTAGTGTGCTTGAATTAGATTTTAATGAGTTTGGATGGTAAACATGTGGATCCTTATAACTCGCATAATAAACGAGTCGTGTTCTAGTAGAGTATCTTAAACCGTTTATCACCTGATTACCTTTTAATAATCTAGATTACTTATTTAATAGACCCAATTAATTTATTGCAAAATTAGAATTTGATTAAGAATTTTTTTGTGGTATATAACTGGCAAATAATATGGGGTTGTGTCATGTAATCTATTTAATAATCAAATCATATTTAATTTTAAAATTTTTACTTATTGAACTAAGGAGTCATAAGACGGGTTAAATATTGTTTGACGTAAAGTCGCCAAGACCTAACACGATTGTCAAGCCTCGTAGTATGTTGGATAAATTAAAATAAAAACTTTAAAAAACAATGGGACTAAATTAAAATTAAATTCGAAAATTAAGATTGTAATGAAAGTTTACATGAAGTCTGGTGAACCAACTGGGGTTGCTTAGATGGCCAGAGCCTCTGACCTCCTAGTGGGAGGTCAGGGGTTCGAAGTTTTCTGGGTGTAATAGTGCAGCTGCTTGGGGTTCGAAGTTTTCTGAGTGTAATAGTGCAGTTGCTAGGGGTTCGAAGTTTTTCTGGGCGCAATAGTGCCGGCTGTTTGGTAAGACAAGACTTCAGTTACTTGAACGAATCGTATCCAAGTCTCTGATGTGAGTTTTGAATTTTTGGCGAAATACAAGTCCTAATTTAAATAATGTATGAATTGAGAGACCGATTTATACCCTGAATTTTGCTGTTAATTCTACTCAGAGTTAAGAGCCTAGAAAAGTCTGGTTACTTGATAATGACAAGCCATAGCCATTCATTTGAATATAATGAGTTGCACTCGATGCCAAACCTAAAACTTCAGCAATATCACAACAAAGAAGATCCAAGTAGAATGCGTGAGTTTGAGAGGTTTTGACCCATCCCATGAGATTTTTAGAAAAAAGTCCCAACTAAGGCATGCTTTCAAAATATTTTCTAAACTCAGGTCAATTTAAAAACGTCATTTGGTCTGACGTTTTTAAGTCAAAAGACGTCAGTTGATGTGACATCTGTAACTTAAAAACGTCAAATCAACTAACGTTTTTAACACAAAGATTTTGGCCCACATCCACCCTAAAAACGTCAAAAACTGTTTGACGCCTTTATATTGTCTGACTTTTAAACACGTCAAACTGTTTGACGTCTTTAAAAGCCTTCATATTCCATGCCTTTTGTAAAAGACAGCACCCATATAATTCCATGCCTTATGTGAAAGACAGCACCCCGAAAACAAGTAAGGACATTTTAAATGAATTAAAATGTTAGTGCTTGAATAAGTAAATGAATTAATAATTGTTTGCGTAATTATCATAATTACCCCTTAAATTTTGTCTTGGATTTTAAATTAATCCTTAAAATTTTAATTGTTTTATTTCAATTAAATCCTTCAGTAATACCTAAATTATAGTGATTGGTTTTCTGCCCATTTTTTTTCTAAGTAAAATGTCAAATGTTTTTAAAATTCCTATCTCTTTAAGAGTATGAGTTTTTGTTATTTAACATTTTACTCAGAAAAAAATGGGAAGAAAACCAATCACTATAATTTAGGTATTACTAAAGGATGTAATTGAAATAAAACAATTAAAATTTTAAGGATTAATTTAAAACCCAAGACAAAATTTAAGGGGTAATTATGATAATTACGCAAACAATTATTAATTCATTTATTTGTTCAAGCATTAACATTTTAATTCATTTAAAATGTCCTTACTTGTTTTCGGGGTGCCATCCTTTACAAAAGGCATGGAATTATATGGGTGCTATAATTTACAAAAGGCATGTAATATGAAGGCTTTTAAAGAAGTCAAACAGTTTGACGTTTTTAAAAGCCAGACAATTTAAAGGGGTCAAACAGTTTGACGTTTTTAGGGTGGATGTGGGCCAGAATCTTTGCGTTAAAAACGTCAATTGGTCTGACGTTTTTAAGCTAAAGACGTCAATTCAACTGACGTTTTTTGGCTTAAAAACGTCAAACCAAATGACGTTTTTAAATTGGTATGGGTTTGAGAAATATTTTGAAAGTATGCCTTAGTTGGGACTTTTTTCNTGACGTTTTTTGGCTTAAAAACGTCAAACCAAATGACGTTTTTAAATTGGTATGGGTTTGAGAAATATTTTGAAAGTATGCCTTAGTTGGGACTTTTTTCTAAAAATCCCATGGGATGGGTCAAAACCTGTGAATTTGATGATGTTGATGACGTCACTAATTAAGTCGCTTCCATACATCTTCCCTCGGAATAAGTAAGATTTATCACTAGAAGAAAATAAAAAAAAATACATGGGTCAGTCAATGCAAATTTGAAACCAATGTTTTATTCAAGGAAAGTACTACTTTGTTTACAAAAATTTTAGATATGGTACCATAATAAATGAGTCTAACTGGGCATACAACACCAAACTTTCCTTGTAGGAAACATAATTGCAGCATTGTTAAAATGTCCTAATAATTAGACAGCGATCAAAACTTCTAATGATTTACCTTTCTTGAAGAAATCTTGATTTGTTAATAAAGTGATGCATTAAATGTTGATTTTCCCGACATAAAGAAAAGATGGGGCTAAATTGATCAATCGGCACCACGCAATATTTATGTACTTGATATCGAGTAAAGAAGGTTTAAATACCAACCGTACACTGGTATGGCCAATTACTTATTTAAAAGTAGTGTTTTTTTTTCTTAATACAGTAGTAATACTTTTAAATACAATGTAAGAAATTTCGCAATCGTGGGGATTCTGAAAATCAAGATGATCTTCTAAAGTGGAACACTGGGGGTCTGGGATTCACATGTCTTTGGCAAATGGCTACTCCGTTGTAGTCAAAGCTTTGGTGTCATTGAATGCTAAAGTAGCTGTGGGCGGTGGGCCTGACTTGCCTCCCTAGTAGTCAAAAATCATTTCTCTTTCCAAATGTTCATCTATTCAAGTTCCCGATATTAGTTTTTGTGTTGTGTTTTCTTCTCCTTAGTATTTGCAATATTTGGTACTATCTATAAATAATATCGTAAATAGTGCATCCATTGACAAGCACGACAAGTGAGCCTTCATGCATTGTAATCACTGACATTTGATTTTTTTTTTTTTTTTGGGGGGGGGAGGGGGTTGTCTATATTAATTAGTTGGTATATTTGAGTTTTTTTGTCAATAAAATCTATGCCTTTTTCTATGTTCAAGACTTTTCTTGAGGGTCAACATAAGGGTTTATGAGTTATGCAAGATCTTGAAATTGGACAAATGTGATTTGATCACTTTTCTAATTATATGCATTGAACAACTTGAAAGTATTTATTGAAAAAAAAAGGAATTTCAACTCTATTATACTCTGATGAAATGCAATTGAAAGTAAATGGATAAAAATAATTGCTTTGTTGTATCTAATCTTTAAATATGTCCTAAGGTTTGATTAAATGCTTGTCCTTTTCAATTGTACGTGGGACAATACACAACATGTTTTTAGTAGTTTTATGGTCCTATAGTTAGTGAGAATTTTGTTGCAATTTTTAATTTAAGCTTATGAGTCTAGATGAATTTCAACAATACTAATATTCAGTGCTCTAACAGATGTATTAACTTATTGCAATGAATTTTCATTTTTTTTTGACGATATTTTTTTTAAAATTACACAGTGCTTTTAGGCATGGGCATTAGCTAGTCTATTTATACTACTTTAAAATATCAACATATTTGAATTTTTTTTTTTTCATTTTTATCCTCCAACATTACAATTATGCCATTCCTATCCTCCATAATAAATGCCAAACTAAACCTAACTATTAGGTTTCCCAATTTTTTTAGTCGTTTCCCTCTCTCCCATTTTTTTGCCGCCTCTGTCTCTCTCACTCTCTCTCTCTCTCTCTCTCCTTGTTTTCCAGCCGTTACTGTCTTTATCTCTCCAATGCGTATTCACAAATTGACCAAGAACAAACAATCATGTGGCCTCTTTACCTTCCAAGTCTCCGTCTATCTGTTGCTAATTTTGTTCTCCCCAATTTCCTTTAATTTTTGGAATTCAATATAGATTTTCATTACAATAGAACTGCCATGCTCTCTTTGTCATTACAAAAATTAGTTGACAACTTTTGCTCTGTTATTTTAATGTTTCAGTTGTGGCTATACACATTCCAGGAATTAATGTGCATAATAAAAAAAACTGCAACACTTCTAAAAAACCCTCCCAGTTCATACACTTGTCATTCACCCTTATCTGTCAAACATTGACTGAATTGTGCCTTGTCATTCACCCACCAGCGTATTGTTTCATCAGATAATTAATTTTCATTAACAAAACCTTACCCTAATGTTTGGTGTTAGTCATTCTCCCCTTGTAATCTTCATACACTTTGTACATTATAATTCATGTAAAGCTTATGTTCAGTAGTCGAAGAAGAAAAAATTAGTTTAGTATCTAATTGGATTTTTCCCGCCATATGCTTCCTTGTGTTTTAGTTCATAGACTTCTGCCTCCTCTTTTTTTTTTTTTCCTCTCAGAAGTGCACGCACTGTGTGTCTTGCCATTGCAGAACCAAGATGGGGGTAGGGGCTGCCAAAATCATTCCATTTAGTTAGAACTGAGTATGTGTGTATAGAGAATGTGATTATTAGCATGTTGCTACCATAAGGGTTTTCGATAGCTACTCTTGGAGAATGTCCTCCATCTTCTATTAAGTACCTTTCTCAATGGTATGATGGTATTGGTGAAAGGAATCATATAATAAATGCAGTAGAATTTAAAAATAAATATTGATCCATCATTCCAAGATCTATTCATGTTTAATACAAATCGAGAATCCTAGATCTATAAAGAAGATTAAGAATTACCTCTTGAAGCATGCTCTTAACAGTCTTCAAGCTCTCTCCAAGAATCTTTAATCTTCACATATGAATTAGATATTTACCCCAAGCCTCGCAATCATTTGGCCTCCGTCGGTATCCACACGAATTAATAAACTNGGGGGTTGTGAGTTTTTTTTTTCAATAAAATCTATGCCTTTTTTTATGTTCAAGACTTTTCTTGATGGTCAACATAAGGGATTATGAGTTATGCAAGATCTTGAAATTGGGCATACGTGATTTGATCACTTTTCTAATTATGTACATTGAACAGCTTGAAAGTATTTATTGAAAAAAAAAGGAATTTCAACTCTATTATACTCTGATGAAANTATTTGAGTTTTTTTGTCAATAAAATCTATGCCTTTTTCTATGTTCAAGACTTTTCTTGAGGGTCAACATAAGGGTTTATGAGTTATGCAAGATCTTGAAATTGGACAAATGTGATTTGATCACTTTTCTAATTATATGCATTGAACAACTTGAAAGTATTTATTGAAAAAAAAAGGAATTTCAACTCTATTATACTCTGATGAAATGCAATTGAAAGTAAATGGATAAAAATAATTGCTTTGTTGTATCTAATCTTTAAATATGTCCTAAGGTTTGATTAAATGCTTGTCCTTTTCAATTGTATGTGGGACAATACACAACATGTTTTTAGTAGTTTTATGGTCCTATAGTTAGTGAGAATTTTGTTGCAATTTTTAATTTAAGCTTATGAGTCTAGATGAATTTCAACAATACTAATATTCAGTGCTCTAACAGATGTATTAACTTATTGCAATGAATTTTCATTTTTTTTTGACGATATTTTTTTTAAAATTACACAGTGCTTTTAGGCATGGGCATTAGCTAGTCTATTTATACTACTTTAAAATATCAACATATTTGAATTTTTTTTTTTTCATTTTTATCCTCCAACATTACAATTATGCCATTCCTATCCTCCATANCGTGGGACAATACACAACATGTTTTTAATAGTTTTATGGTCCTATAGTTACCGAGAATTTTGTTGCAATTTTTAATTTAAGCTTATGAGTCTAGATGAATTTCAACTATACTAATATTCAGTGCTCTAACATATGTATTAACTTATTGCAATGAATTTTCATTTTTTTTTGACGATATTTTTTTTTAAAATTACACAGTGCCTTTAGGTATGGGCATTAGGTAGTCTATTTATACTACTTTAAAATATCAACATATTTGAATTTTTTTTTTCATTTTTATCCTCCAACATTACAATTATGCCATTCCTATCCTCCATAATAAATGCCAAACTAAACCTAACTATTAGGTTTCCCAATTTTTTTAGTCGTTTCCCTCTCTCCCATTTTTTTGCCGCCTTTGTCTCTCTCACTCTCTCTCTCTCTCTCTCTCCTTGTTTTCCAGCCGTTACTGTCTTTATCTCTCCAATGCGTATTCACAAATTGACCAAGAACAAACAATCATGTGGCCTCTTTACCTTCCAAGTCTCCGTCTATCTGTTGCTAATTTTGTTCTCCCCAATTTCCTTTAATTTTTGGAATTCAATATAGATTTTCANTTGTCTCTCTCACTCTCTCTCTCTCTCTCCTTGTTTTCCAGCCGTTACTGTCTTTATCTCTCCAATGCGTATTCACAAATTGACCAAGAACAAACAATCATGTGGCCTCTTTACCTTCCAAGTCTCCGTCTATCTGTTGCTAATTTTGTTCTCCCCAATTTCCTTTAATTTTTGGAATTCAATATAGATTTTCATTACAATAGAACTGCCATGCTCTCTTTGTCATTACAAAAATTAGTTGACAACTTTTGCTCTGTTATTTTAATGTTTCAGTTGTGGCTATACACATTCCAGGAATTAATGTGCATAATAAAAAAAACTGCAACACTTCTAAAAAACCCTCCCAGTTCATACACTTGTCATTCACCCTTATCTGTCAAACATTGACAGAATTGTGCCTTGTCATTCACCCACCAGCGTATTGTTTCATCAGATAATTAATTTTCATTAACAAAACCTTACCCTAATGTTTGGTGTTAGTCATTCTCTCCTTGTAATCTTCATACACTTTGTACATTATAATTCATGTAAAGCTTATGTTCAGTAGTCGAAGAAGAAAAAATTAGTTTAGTATCTAATTGGATTTTTCCCGCCATATGCTTCCTTGTGTTTTAGTTCATAGACTTCTGCCTCCTCTTTTTTTTTTTTTCCTCTCAGAAGTGCACGCACTGTGTGTCTTGCCATTGCAGAACCAAGATGGGGGTAGGGGCTGCCAAAATCATTCCATTTAGTTAGAACTGAGTATGTGTGTATAGAGAATGTGATTATTAGCATGTTGCTACCATAAGGGTTTTCGATAGCTACGCTTGGAGAATGTCCTCCATCTTCTATTAAGTACCTTTCTCAATGGTATGATGGTATTGGTGAAAGGAATCATATAATAAATGCAGTAGAATTTAAAAATAAATATTGATCCATCATTCCAAGATCTATTCATGTTTAATACAAATCGAGAATCCTAGATCTATAGAGAAGATTAAGAATTACCTCTTGAAGCATGCTCTTAACAGTCTTCAAGCTCTCTCCAAAAATCTTTAATCTTCACATATGAATTAGATATTTACCCCAAGCCTCGCAATCATTTGGCCTCCGTCGGTATCCACACGAATTAATAAACTTAAAGGATTTACCTCAACCTTTGATAAATTAGTAGAAAGAGAGAATGTTGGTTGAATATTCTTGTGCTAGCAAGAGAGAGTTGTTATCTTATATATGCACTTTCTATATAAAGGTATTTANAACTCATAGCCCAACTTTACAGGTCTCTACCTTTCCATCTAAGCTCATGTTCCTTTTGAAAAACCCATTTGTAGATTGGAGGTACAATAGCTTAAGGTGGATATACAAAAGTCTAGGCTTGGTTGGAGTATATAGAATCCATTTCTGATTTTATGATACTTTGCCATTTACTTGAGTTAATGTCTGGCATCGTCTCTGCGTAATTTATAGGATCACTTTAATGATATTATAACCAATAAAGAGTTCATCATCNCCCTATAGGTTCAAGTATACCCGGTTGTAGGCATTCAATTCTAACTGCAAGTAGCATATCAAATTAGAACTCTTTCGAATTTAACCTGAATTAGAATTCTTCTAATTCAACCTTTATGAAGAACAATTAATATATTTATATTAATTTCATTCTTTGGGCTTCTACTAATCATGGGTAACACCTAGCAACATATCATGATCAACCTTTAGATAGCAGGAAGTAGACAAAGAACTCATTCAATGCACAGTTGTCACACAATTCAATTCTTTTATCACGCAATACCCCAATTGAATTATTAGGATATGAAATTACTGTCAAATCCCTAACTCAATCTTTTGTATTCGATCTTAGAACTATGACTCTTAATGATCAATTAGAAACTCTTTTTCTAATTGTCACTTTGCCTTAACCAAGTACTCCTTGAGTCATATCCTAGAAGTTAACATAGGATATTCTCCCGTTATTTACTAAGGGTGATAGATTCCATATTGTACATATTCAAGTTTCATGATTAGTATATGAATATGTTGTATAGTTAAAGCATAGAAGTCTATGCACAAGACAACCATGGTATCTCAAGTTTAAGGATCAATTGTATAACTATAACTTTAGGATTTAACATTGATAGGTATGTAAAACTCCATTTGAAAAATCCTAAGTTAGTCATTGGTCACATTCAGTGTACTTGTTTTGTAACAAGCACCTACACACTTGCTTCGGTGTCCCAACACTAGTGATTTGGATGAGTAAACATAATGTATGCTAGTCTATCCGGATTATATAGTGCTCACATAGTAATCGTATCACTAGAAACATTTAAGAGTTAAATACTAAGAAGTATATGTCTTCTCTTTTAAATTTCTTAACTTATACTCTATGGACTATATCATGTATATTAAAATAAAATAAAGAAAAAATATGACAAATAAACTTACTCTTTTATTTAGTTAAGTAATGAATGTTGCTAGTACAACCTCAAAACATCATATATATGATTGGTCTTAGAGCATACTAATAATAATCTCCTACTTGCACTAATAACAATCAACCATGTATCTAATACCCATTTTCTCAAGATGTCAGTCTAGCTGTTGTTATCTTAGAGCCTTTATAAGTGGGTCCTCTATGTTATCCATTGTTGCAATCTTCTAGATACACACATCACCTCTTCCAATGATCTTTCATATCATGTTAAAATGTCACTATAAATGTTTGGACTTCTAATGAGACTTTGGTTCCTTGACTTGAGCTATTGCCCTATTGTCGTCACTATAAAATAGTATATGTGACTCAATGGTAGGAACTAATCTAAGGTCATTAATGAACTTCTTAATCCAAACTGCTTCTTTGGTGTCTTTTGGGATGACAAAATACTCAGCCCTTGTAATGGAATTCACTGTAATATGTTATTTACAACTCCTCCAAANTCTTCTTTGGTGTCTTTTGAGATGACAAAATACTCAGCCCTAGTAATGGAATTCACTGTAATATGTTATTTACAACTCCTCCAAATCACTACTCCATCATTTAAGGACACATATCCAAAAGTAGATTATCTTTTATCTACATTAGACTAAAAGTTTAAATCTATGTATCCATCCACACGTAGCTCTCATTCTCCATAGACAAGAAATGCATCCTTACTTATTCTCAAGTACTTAAGAATGTCTTGACTACATTCCAATGTTTCAAACATGAAATTTGACTGATATCTGCTTATAACATTTATAGCATATCTGATATCAGATTTTTGTACATAGCACAACATACATGAGGCTACCTATTGCTAAAGTATAAATAATATTACTCATGTTATTTCTCTCTTTTGATGTTGTAGGACTCATGTCCTTAGAGAGATGAATTTCTTATCTGAAAGGTAAATGCTTTCCCAAGGACAGAAAGGGGTATCCTTTGTAACTTAGTCGATTACTGAGTTCGTCTCCTCAGGGAAGATGGTTGGTTCAAAGGGTGATAAAACAAAAAGAAGTAAAGGTTCAAAAATTTCAGAGTATTTGAGAGTTGAAAAACTTGATTAATTAAAGAAATAACACTTAGATGAAAGAACCGGTTGATCGGTAGAGATCACATCATCGTGAATAGTTATTTTGACTCAAATTTGGTAACTCACTCGAGATTGCAGTCAAGCTTCTCCCAAGCGTTAGATATTCACTAAACACCACTTTAATAAATAACAAGTGTGTACCCAAATCAATTGAATTGATTGACATAATTAATTCAATTGTAGTGGTTACAAGAATTATTCGTGCCAAGTATTAGTTGTCGACGAGTAAGCAAGAAGATATACAATTGAACATCTTCCCAATTAACTAATTCAATTGATCCAAATAACTTAATAGTAGACTAGCCCTAGTTTTGAGTCAAAATCCCTAATTCACGGATAAGACTACTTCATCTGATCAATCCAGCGAATGACTACTCACGCATGATAAAAAGTAAATTAAAAGTGATTGAGGAAAGCCTTATTATAAATTAAAGCAAAAAGACAAGAACTCAAATTGCAAGAATTGAAATTGTAAGTAAAGTAAATACCTTGTATTGAAATAGCAATGGAAATAAATCGTTCGCAGAAAGTAAACAAAAGTAATTGCTTTGTAGAAACTACAAACTTGAATTTAAAGAAAGCTTGTAAAGTAAACAATGGAAAAAAATTAAAAAGAAGAAGAAAAACTAAAAACCCTATGAGAGAGAAGAAGGAGAACGGTGAAATAAACGATGGAATGGGAACTCCTCTATCTTGCTAGACTTAGGTATTTATAGGGAGTCTTGTGCTGATTTTTCTATTTTTAATCCACCAATCACGATGTAACGCCCCAAATACTCCCTCGGACGGCATTACATTCTAAAACCTTTCACAATCATGAGAGCACTAAATAAATCCATAAATAAGAAATTTTTATCCATCAACCATTGATATTTTAACAAAATTCGGACAGAGTCTCCTTTGTACGGGGAGCTCTACCACAAAATCCAACCTGTGCAATTCTACTATAATGACCACACCGGGTCCAATTAACTACTATATAATCAATCCATCAAATTTACATGTTAACCCAAAAAAATATGCCCACAATGGCATGTACATTCCCAAAGAATTAAACTATGATAAGCAGCGGAATTTCAAAAGATAACTAGACTTTACAATCTTTCAAAAAAACATAGCCTAGTCTAGAACAAAATAGAAGGGCCGCTCTAGGCGTCCACCTCGGGATCTACGCTCCCGTCGATCGGAGTCTCCCAAAGAACGGGCTCCTCGACTCCTGGCTCCTCCTCAAGGATATAGTCTGAAAAATGTTAACAGTAGGGGATGAGCACTAGGCTCTGTAGCAAAATCTTCCCAACTCCAACAAGGTTTATAAAATACAAAACGGGTCGGTCACATTTCATAAATAACATATATGAATTTGAAGTAAAACGNAGTCTTCCATGGCATTAAAACACGTGTTAATCCTTGTTTTTACACCAATTCAACTACAAACACTCAAAATCACTATAAAATATGAAATGTAACTAAAATAAAGGAATTAATGACAATTATAACAAAGATGAATGGTTATGAGGCTTATAATATGCAATATCATGCTCTCATTAATAAAAAATTTATTAGAATTCCGCATGTTAAATCCCGTTAACACCTTGTCTATGTAGATCTATCTCTATAGACCTTTATACCTAGTATATCAGATGCTTCTCCCAAATCATTCAATGTAGAAACTATGTGAAAGCTATCATTTGCTGATAAGGCATCCCAACATCATTCACAATGAGTAGGATGTTGTTTACATAAAGTACCAAAAATGTGATAGAACTCCTACTAACCCTTTTATATATATATGGTTCATGAAAACCAAATGATTTGATTACCTCATCAAACTAGATGTTCCAACTTTGGGATGCTTGCTTTTATTCCACAAATGGATATGGATAACTTGCACACATTATGGTCTTCGTCACTAGATACAAAACCTTCTAATTGCTCCATATAAATATCTTTCTCAATGTTTCTATTAAGAACAATTGTTTTGACATCCATTTGTAATATCTTATAGTCATAGTGTGTAATTATGGAAAGCATAATCTTGATGGATTTTAGTATGACTATTTGTGAGAAGGTTTCTTCATAGTCAACTACTTGTCTTTATTTGAAACCTTTTACTCATAGCCCAACTTTACAGGTCTCTACCTTTCCATCTAAGCTCATGTTCCTTTTGAAAAACCCATTTTTAGATTGGAGGTACAATAGCTTAAGGTGGATATACAAAAGTCTAGGCTTGGTTGGAGTATATAGAATCCATTTCTGATTTCATGATACTTTGCCATTTTCTTGAGTTAATGTCTGGCATCGTCTCTGCGTAATTTATAGGATCACTTTAATGATATTATAACCAATAAAGAGTTCATCATCACCTTGATGGAGATACCAATATCTCTAAGGTGGTGCCGTATCCTAACAGATTTACACAAAGCTTGCGTAGTACTAGGTTCTATATCAATAGGGTATTTAGGTTGATTAGTGACTATTTGCGATTTTGAGGATGTTTCCTCAAGTTCTATCCTTCTTCTCATGCTTTCATCTTGAATAAACTCATTTTCAAGAAAGTAGTAAACTTGCTAACAAACAATTTGTTTGCTATGAAGATAGAAATAATATCCTAAATATTTTTCTTTAAGCTATCCCACAAACCTGTATCTTTCAATCATAGCTTCCAAATTGTCTATATTATGTTTCTTAACATGTGACAGATAACCCCAAATCTTAACATGTTTAAGACTTGAATTTTTCTCATGTGATATCTCATATGGTGTCTTAGAGACAGATTTGGAAGGTACCTTATTTAGGAGGTATGCGGCAGTCTCTAGGGCAAATTTCCAAAAGGAGATAAATAAGTCAGTGTAACTTACCATTGATGAACCATATCTTATAGTGTTTGATTTATCCTTTTAGAAACACCATTAAGTTGCAACGTTGGAGAAGGAGTTCACTGCCATATAATGTCATTTTTATGAGATAATCCAAAAATTTAGCATTTAAGTATTCTCCTCCTCGATTTGATCAAAGAGTTTTAATTATTTTTTCTAGTTTGTTGTTCTACTTTATATCTGAATTCATTGAACTTTTCAAATGCTTCAGATTTGCAATACATTAAGTGCACTTACCCTAACCATGAATGGTCATTAGGGAAGGCCATGAAGTACGAAAAATAACTTTTGTCTACTAAACTCAGTAGTCTAGATACATCATTGTCGATTACTCTTAATATATGCAGTTCTTTCATCTTGTCCTACAAATTGTGTTTTGGTTATCTTACCCATGAGATAAGATTCAAATGTTGGATGGGCTTATGGATCTAATTATCCATTATTAACAAACAGGCAAATCTTATCCTCACTAATACTACCAAATCTGATATGCCATATATAATTAGGATTCTTATCATCTCTAGGTTTTTTATAGGTGATGGTATTCATATCAACATGTTCAATATTATTTAGATTGACATTCTTGTTTATGAAATAGAAACCGTTGGAGAATATGCCAAAACCAATTAAATTGGAATTTAAAGTAAGGGAACAAATATTTTTCTTTAAAATTGTATTTATAATCACCCTTATACAGTGATGAAATAGATATATGTTCTTTACCATATTAGACATAAATAAATGGTTTCTCAAATCTAGAACAACTCCAAATGGAAATAGCAAATAACATGTTTTCATAGTTAATGCAACAACACTTGTTTCATTTTCCACTCAAAGGAACACTTCTCCTCTACTTACCTTTCTAATTTCCCTTCGTTTATACAATCAATTATATGTGTAAGAACTAGAGGCGGTGCCTAATACCTAAATTAAAGAAGAACCAATAAAGAACATATCTTTCAAAGACATGTCCTTAATGGAAGTGAGATATTCCCGGTTGTCGTGTCGTAGTGGAAATATTTTTTATTTGTATTTTCTTTTTTTTTTTTAAATGAGAACAATTCTTAAATTTTGTTTTCAATCTAAAAAGTTAAAGTCAGTCAAACAGTGAAAAATAGTAATTCTGGATAAGGGGTTGGGACTGACCATGGTGATCACATAAAACATTTAGAATTAGTGATTTCATTTTAAACCATCAGATTGAGTCTTTAAATCATACTGGTACCTCCCTCAAATCCCATACATCCTCCTATGGAATTAGGGAATTTTTTTTCCTAGTGGTTATTGGGGTCCCACCTTAATTTAATATTGTAAAACCCAGGAAAATTAAAATTTTAATTAAATGGGTAATACGGTAATTAAGTCGTTTAAGTGCAGGTTAAAATTCTAAAATTTTATATAACTTGGATTATGAAATAAACCTCATTGTTGGATTCGTCTTGTAAAATCGAGTTAAACAGTCAATTTTCATTAAATTCTAAGACATTTATAATTTTTACGTAAAACAAGGTGAAACGCGCGATCAGGTAACACGCAATTAAAAATTCCAGCAACTTAATTATACGGGGGACCCATAATATAAATGATCTAGATATTTTTAGATAGCACTATCCACCAAGACATGTGGCGCAATTTGATTGGTGTGGAAGATTTCATACCAATGGAAAGTTGACATGTGGCACATTATAAGCCAAGTATGGGGGGATATTTAAAGGGGGGAAAATCTAATTTTTTCCCATTTTGGCTTGCAATTTCGTTGGAGAGAGAGAGAGAGAGAGAGAGAGAGAGAGAGAGAGAGAGAAAGAGAAAGTCAACTTCTTCAACCGCTTTCAACTTTTTCCTTCCATAACTCTAAATCCAACTGTTAAAATTCAATCAACCAAGAACAAAAACTATTCTCCTTGACAAGGCCTATGCATCAACACCAATAAATACTATTTTCTACAATTTTCAAAAAATTAAGGGTGTTGGTAGCTAGGGCTTGGAGGAAATTTTCCCGGGCATTCTTGGAGATTTTCTTCCTTGATTAAGTTTAAGAGGTGAGGGTTCCCTCCTATTTTTTTTTTCTCCTATTTAGGATTACTCTCAATTTAATGTATGTATATGGTATGGGAAGGGTTATGTAGATTATTTACATAGCTACCATGTAACTAGTGTGACTAGTGGGATATTTGGGTTAATTGATGAGCATGTTATGCCTATTCCTACTTGATTTGGGTGTTGAACATGTGGGTTATGTGTGATATGTTTTGGCATGCTATGTGTTTACACTTTATGCCTAAAGGTGTTTGATAAAATGCCTAATTGTGTGCAAGTATTTTATTTGGATTGTTAATGCTATAACATGTTTGATGATGGTTATGAGATGTTGTCACATGTTTGCATGATATAGTTAGCACTATGAGGGAATAGGATTTTAATTACACATTACATTGCAAATGCATGAGTTACACTACATTCATGGGTATTTGCATGAGTGTGGGTGTGTGTTCATGGGTTGAGTCAATTACCACATGGTGAGTTAATTGGGAGCTCAGGAAAATTGGACAAATGTCTAGTTGTGTCGCATGGAAAATGTGTCAGGTATAGTAAGAAGGAATAGTTCTCCCTCGGGTGTAAGACCCAGTTACTTGGTTCACACACTTGCTCGGTGGTGTAATTTCAAAAATGTGTGTCAATGTCATCGGAACCAGAAGTGGGATGGCCTTGAATGTCGTGTTAGTTTGGTAGCCCGTTTGTGTGATGTCCATGAATTACCAACCCAAGAAAATCAAGTGTTGATAAATAGTTATTGGATGCTTAGCATCAATATCGGGGGTTTGGAATGCCCGATTTATGTCATGACATTGTATCATGTGTCGTGCACGGAAACCCAGGAGCAGGGTTCAGTGTTGGACATGCATTCATAAAGTATTATTCATGTTTGACATGCATGGTAGCATTCATATGTTACTTAAGATATATGTTTGGTGTGTTTTGGTGCACATTCATATCATATGCATTGGGATTGTGGGAACATTTTTCAGTTATTAGATGAGCTTCTACTGATGACCCTCATGTGGGCCCGCTTTGAGGAAAGATTCGGGATGTGACTCTCGTTATAAATTTTGTAGTCCCTTATGTACATCTATATTTTGATCTTGTATAAATCTAAGTACAATACTTGTATTTTTTTAAAGGCTTGTCATGGGACTTTATGTATGGACATTTATTCTTTTAATGAATAGATGTTGTATAAGAATGGTTGTGGATGAAGAGTTAATGTCTAATGCTTAGACTTTGGGATGTTGGACCTTGGAATGGTCATCTAGGTATTGTATGCACATGTTATGTATTGAGTAGAGCTCCCTGTACAAAGGAGACTCTGCCTAAATTTTGTTAAATTATGAATCCCGATAAATGGGTCGTAACGACGTGGTATCGGACTATACAATACCCATATGTATTCCGTGAGTTGGTGGGTGATCAATGGATTGAGAAAGGACCCCTAGATTTTGAGGTATCATAGCTTGGTATCAAAACCTAGGCTTTAGATCTTACATGGGTCTCGTGGGAAATGAGTCTATCATTTTTCGTTACGAAAAGATCGGGTTAGAGCATTGCATTCACGCACATTGCATGTTCTTTTTTATGTGTTAAGTGTATGAATATATATATGCTTGAACATGAAGAATATGGAAAGACCTAAGTGGACTTATGGCCTTAGGATTGGAAAAAAGGAAGAAAGAAGAAATAGAGAATAGGGGAAAGAAGGGGGGCTTCGTTCTAACGACCCCACCCATGTTTGAACATCACGAGTTCCCAGTACTTTTGTAGAAATCTCAAAGACTGAGATAATGGGACTTCAACCTGTTCGAACACTACCCATGTTCAAATGCGAACC
>CAUOFW020004791.1:76239-106097 GCA_963454935.2 Ilex paraguariensis
TGGTAGTCTATAGTATAGAGGTAGAGTTCTTGATCCTCATTCCATTGATTTGAGGGAGGAGATACTTCGAGAGTTTCATTGCTCTCATTTTGTAGTGCATCTTGGTGGCACAAAGATGTATAATGATCTTCGCCACCAAGACTATTGGAGTGGGATGAAAAAGCACTTTGAAGATTTTGTGAGTTGATGCTTGATATGTCAATAAGTCAAGGCTGAGCACCAGAGACCTGCATGGTTGCTCTAGCTTTTAGAAGTGGTAGAGTGGAAATGAGAGAATATCACGATGGATTTTGCTACTAAGTTGGCCCATTTCATGGCTGTACGAATGACCTTCACACTAGCAGAATTATGTATGCTATACATTCTAGAGATTGTCCAGTTGCATTGGGTACCCATTTCTATAGAGTTGGATCAGGATCCCCAATTTATGGATCAATTTTGGGAAGTTTTCAATGAGCCATGGGCACACAGTTGATGTAGGCACACAGTTGATGTTGGGCTCAAGTTTTCATCCATAGATGGACAACTAGTCGGAGAGGATGATAAAAATTTTAGAGGACATGCATTTGCGTCCTTGATTTCAAGGGCAGTTAAGAGGATAACTTGCCCTTAGTATATTTTGCTAATAACAACAGTTATCAAGCAAGCATACAAATGGCACTCTACGAGGCCTTGTATGGGAGACTGTGTCATTCTCCAATTTGTTAGATGGAGGTAGAAGAGGGACCTTCACATGTTTGGACTTGATTAGGGACACCTATGAGAAAGTGGCTAGTATACGGGAACGTCTTCTCACGGCTCAAAGCCGACAGAAGAGCTATGCTGACCAGCAACAGAGATATCTAGAGTTGAGGTGGGTGATAATCTCTTCTTAAAGGTTATGCCTAAGAGAGGAAGAGTCCGGTTTGGAAAGAGTGACGAGTTGTCACTGAGGTATATTGGGTCTTTCGAGGTACTTGAGAGGATCAGAGCAGTTGCTTATCGATTGGCATTACCGCCAAATCTGTCTAGTGTTCATGGCATGTTCCATGTTTCTATGTTCTAGAAGTACACTCCAGATTCTACACATGTGGTGGATTAGGGTGAACTGGTGGTTGGTGATTGACACGAATGAGACCTTCGAGGAGGGACCAGTTTGTATTTTGGATAGGCAAGATTGGGTTTTACGTAGAAAGACTATGCAGTTGGTTAAGGTGTTATCGCAGCACCGGGGTGTTGTGGAGACTACATGGGAACGCGAGTACACTATATGAGCTACCTATTCATTTCTATTCGAAGATGGAGGTACAATAGGATTACATGTGCATTCATCTTATGTGTTGCATACATGTGCAATTTCATAAGTGAAATTCCTTTAAGAGGAAAGAACGTAAAACCTGAGAAAATTAAAATCTTAATTAAAGGGGTAATATGGTAATTAAGTCATTTAAGTGTGGATAAAAATTTTAAAATTTTTACATAATTTGGATGATGAGACAGACCTCACCGTTAGATTCATCTTATGAAATCAAGTTAGCCAGTTAATTTTTATTAAATTTTGAGATAGTCAGAATTTTCACATAAAACGAGGCAAAACGTAAGATCGAGCAACAAATGATTAAAAATCTCAGCAACTTAATTATACATGGGACCCATAATATAAACATCTAGATATATTTAGAGAACATTATCCACTAAGACATGTGGTGCAATTTGATTGGGTGTGGAAGATTTCATACCAATGGAAAGTTGACACGTGGCGCATTGTGAGTCAAGTATGGGGGTATTTAAAGGGGGGAAAAATTGATTTTCCCCCATTTTGGCTTGCAATTTTGTTGGAGAGAGAGAGAGAGAGAAAGAGAAAGCCAACTTCTTCAACCTCTTCCAACTTCTTCCTTCCATAACTCTAAATCCAACATTTAAAATTTGATCAACCAAGAACAAAGGTTTTTCTCCTCAACGAGGCCTACACATCAACACCAATAAATACTATTTTCTACAATTTTTAAAAAATCAAGGGTGTTTGGAGCTAAGGCTTGGAGGAACTTTTCTTGGGCATTCTTGGAGATTTTCTTCCTTGATTAAGTTCAAGAGGTGAGTGTTCCCTCCTATTTAGGATTACTCTCAATTTCATGTATATATATGGTATAGGTAGGGTTATGTAGATTATTTACATAGCTACCATGTAACTAGTGTGACTAGTTGGATATTTGGGTTAATTGATGAGCATGTTATGCCTATTCCTACTTGATTTTGGTGTTGAAAATGTGGGTTATGTGTGATATATTTTGGCATGCTATGTGTTTACACTTTATGCCTAAAAAGTGTTTAATAAAATGCCTAATTGTGTGAAAGTATGTTATTTGGATTTTTAATGCTATAACATGGTTGACGATGATTATGAGATGTTGTCACATGCTTGTATGATATAGTTAGCACTGGGATGGAATAGGATTGTGATTACATATTACGTTGCATATGCACGGATTACACTACATTAATNCTTGACGATGATTATGAGATGTTGTCACATGCTTGTATGATATAGTTAGCACTGGAAAGGAATAGGATTGTGATTACATATTACGTTGCATATGCACGGATTACACTACATTAATGGGCATTGGCATGAATGTGAGTGTGTGTGCATGGGTTGGGTCAATCATCACATGGTGAGTTTATTTGTGGGCTTGGGAAAATTGGACAAGCATCTAGTCGAGTCACACGGAACATTGCATGGAAAATGTGTCGGGTACAGTAAGAAAGGATAGATTCTCCCTTGAGTACAAGGCCCAGTTACTTGGTTTACACAATTGCTCGATAGTGTAATTCTAAAAAAGTATGTTGGTATATTCAGACCTGGAGGTGGGATGCCCTCGAATGTCGTGTTGGTTAGAAAAGTGTGTCGATGTAACTATTTATTACAATTTAGGCCTTTTGTCTTATGAATGATCATGAAATTTTTGTTTGATTCAATTTGAGTTATTGAATTGAATCTAGGTTGGTGTGGGTGATGATAAAATTTTAAAATGTATCATCTCATGATACTAATCTTGTAAGTGCGTCGTTTCAATGGACCCCCATGAACTTGCATCTGGGCTTTACCATGATTCCATCTTTCTCTTCAATCATACTAAACTATTCTAGTCTAATTCATTACATTAATGAAAAGAAACCTTGATCAAGATCAAGGGGATGTACAATAGCAGGTGAGAGGAAATTATGTACAAAAAGGAGAAAGGTGGCATGCAAGCCCTATTTTTCAAAAATTACATACCCAAAGAACAAAATAAAATCACATTGCGTTCAAACCAATCAAGTAGCTCAATTATTTGGTCTAAGTCCACGATCATTCCCACATTTATCCAATCACATTGCATGAATAAAAGAAAATATGTGATTATTCTAATTATACTTTAAATATCTTGGGATTGCAATTTCCTTAACCATTAAGGATTACTTTAATTTTAATCAAAATCAAAATTAATGATTTTAAAACTAATCAATTAATATAATAGAGTCCTAATCCTATTAGAATTCTATAATCAAAGTCCTAGTCAAACTAGAAGTCTATTTTTGGTTGATCTTTTAATCATGGTTAAATTCCTAATTTGATTCTAAATAAGAGTCACAATCCTATTAGGATCCTTTGATTAGAATCCTAGTCAAACTACGATTTTAGTTTGGGTGGAATACTATTAAGAATCAAATTCTAAATTTTGGTCTTCATAGAAGTTTTATTCTCTTTAAAAGTCTTTAGTCTAAAACCTAATCAAAATAGGGTTCTAATCTGGGTGGTGTATGGTTGAAAATCAAATTTCTAATTTTGAGTTTAATTCAGAGTCCTAATCTCATTAAGATTCTTTGATCCTAATTCTAGTCAAAATAAGATCTTAGTTTAGATGGTGATTTATTAAGAATTAAATTCTTATTTTATTAGAATATAATATCCTAATTCAATTAGAAGACAATCTCCCAATTTAATTAAAAGAAAATGTAATTTGACTAGAACTATTTTCCTAATTTATTTAGTAGACAATCTACTAATTTAGTTACAAGACAATCTTCTAATTTAATTAAAAGACAATAACTTAGTTTGATTAGGAGACGATCTCCTATTTAATTATAAGACAATTGCTTAATTTGATTAGGAGACAATCTCCAAATTTAGCTAAAAAATAATCCTCTGACAATCGCTTAATTTGATTAGGAGACAATCTCCTAGTTTTATCTTCTCAAGTAATTAGAATACAATCTACTAATTTTTAGGGAAGTAGATAAAAATTAAATAGGAGACTTAATTGTATCCAACTTGNCTCTGACAATCGCTTAATTTGATTAGGAGACAATCTCCTAGTTTTATCTTCTCAAGTAATTAGAATACAATCTCCTAATTTTTAGGGAAGTAGATAAAAATTAAATAGGAGACTTAATTGTATCCAACTTGAACAAGCTAAGAGTTCTTCGTTCATTCTCTTACATAAAAGCATTATCCAATAGTGTCCCTTTAGATGCCTTTGTCAAATTATAAGCTTTCTACAAAATTTAAGAAGCCANTGAACAAGCTAAGAGTTCTTCGTTCATTCTCTTACATAAAAGCATTATCCAATAGTGTCCCTTTAGATGCCTTTGTCAAATTATAAGCTTTCTACAAAATTTAAGAAGCCAAGATAGAATTTACAAGGGACAATTACATATTTCAACCCAAGAGCCATAACCCAGTTCTATCATTAACAGGACTTAATTGAGGGCCATTCACCGGCACTTGTCTAACACCTGAAATGTATTCTCCATAAAGGGTGAGCCACACTCAATAGGGTATCTCCTAAGAAGGCTACTTCCCAACCCATATGCATATAAAATGTCACATTCAATTCATCATATCAAGCATCCATTCAAGAACATACATTTCATAAATGAATGCTACACTTTTCATGCCATGTTATGAGATGAAACTCATACATGCAATGCAAACCCAAGCCCTCCACCGGTTCTCATAACACATGTCATGCCATACATATGGGCATTCCAAGCCTAGCCATGACCATTTTATAAAGTCTTGTGTCTTCCTTGGGGTGGTTAATTATGAACTTCCACCAATGGGTACCTAATCGACACGATATGTATGAATTTCCACCAAGAATTTCGTGCACACTAACACACTTTATGGACTCAATGCCAACGAGAGTGCATATCCGAAATGATTGGGTCTTGCACCCGATGGAGAATCTAGTCCTTATTGCTAACCCCGACACATGTTTTCAATGCAACCCGTGTTACTCAATCAAACCTAGGTCCAACCTTCCCTAGTCCATGTATCAACCCACCAAGGATAGTGTTTGATTAAAATCATGCACATACACCCACACTCATGTCAAATGCCCATGAATGCGATGCTACCCGTAAAAATGCACATTTGATGTACAATTGTAATTCACACTGTCATGTTCCTCATATCATGAGCATATAGTGAGCACATCCAATTTCCTCAATTTCAATTATATCATAAACATATAATAACATTTCATAATATCAGTAAGCATGTTATAGCATATTCAATCCAAACAACATACTTGCATCTTTAAGCATTTTATCAAACACATAGTAGGCAAAATATATAAACACATAGCATGTCTGCTTGATTTATTCTGTCACCCTAATTTTCGACCATGGTTCCAGTAATGTGTATGTGGCTTATACGGTTAGGTGAGTGTCACTCTCTTTCGGATATCATGAAAGAAATGGAAAAAACGTGTGTGGATGAACAAAATATGTGTGTGTGCAAAAGTGCTTTCCAAGTGAAGAGAGAATTTTGAGTGTCGTGTTTTAATTGGAATGAGTATTCCAAGGTCGTTTCCTCAGGGAAGAAAGGTTGAATCGTGTGAAGGTAATTTTGTAAAAATGAAAAAGTGTAAAAATATTTTGAGTTTGTGTTTTGGTGAGTGAAGTTTTGATTTGAAATTTAACGGAAAAAGGGATGGCTAATCCGAAGAGGTTATTCCAATGGAGATGCCAAATCAACTCAAACCATTCTTCCAGTGGTGCCTAGGTGTTCGATTGATTCATAGGAAGTGAGGGACTGATGTGGAGTAGGCTCAAGCATACCCCGTGACAAGTCTACGGTGTATCAAGAGCTCACAACCATATCCGCACTCAACCCAGTCAAACCAAACCACCTTACACTACAAGGAATAATGAAAAAGAGTTGATTTAGCATACCCAAGATCAATTCTCCCTTGGATTAGCCAACTTAAAGCTTAGCTACTTATATTTAATGCAAAGACATACATAAGATGAAGAAACATTGTGAAAGAATGAAGATTGAAACTTGTGTTAATGCAAGAAAAGTTAAACTACAAAGAAGTGCATTTAATACCCATTTGAAAAGCTTGAGATGACAAACTTAAATACAAACATGGTAGAATCTAGAATGTGTAAATAAACTTGAAATACACTTGCAATAAATGAGATTAAGGTGCATTGAATGAGATTACAAGAGTATTCTGGCTTACAACAAGTGAAATAGGTAAAAGAAATGCAAAAATTATAACTTCTCTCTCTAAAACTATGTCTTCCTCATTTAGCTTTTCTCTCTATATTGTTGAATAATGCTATAAAAAATGTCAAGAGTCTCTTCATTTTCGTCCATGGAGGTCCTATAGCCTGTGTGAGAGGCTTCCCATCAATGGGGGGCTGAGATGATGGCTTGGGCAAGCTAGGACATGCCTAGCCTGCACCCACATTACCTCCTTTTTTCTCTCTCCTCCTTTCCCATCCTCCATCTTCCAATGTTGACTTTAGGGTGTAGGGAGGCATATATGTATGTAGAATGTGTCAAGGGACAAGTGGGAGGATCATAGGTTGGACCCCTAAGTGGCAGAGCTTGAGTTTCAGGTTGTCTGACATTTTTGGGCTAAACCTTCCGGAAGGTCGATGCAAACCTTCCAAAAGGTTTTTGTAAGGGCAGAGGAAAAAACTATCCAGTAGTGAAAACCTTCCGGAAGGTTTATTCCAGTAGGCAAAATCTTTCGGAAGGTTTGGAAAGGGCAGAGGCAGTTCAATGTGCAAACCTGTTGGAAGGTTTTCACCATATTTGCACTTTTCTAGATTTCTTCACCTTCCAAGCCTCCCTTTAAGCCATCCCTCATCTCCATTGACTTTAAGCACTATGACGGGGGCTTAACTCAAGCTATAATCTACTCTTTACCTACAATCACACAACAACATCATTAATTAGTTGCTTAATTGCATTTCTCCTCAATTTCACAACCAAAAGGAAGTATAAAAGGGTATAAAAAACATACATAATGTGCAATATTTTGTGCTAATCACATCCCCCAACTTGAGTTTGGCTAGTCCCTAGCAACCTTTATTTCAAACTACAAGAACCCATTCATACAAGTAATTTATCAAACATGCAAAATGCAAAAATCACAATGCAATTAAAGAAATGGACTTGGGCAACGAATAAATGAAACAACTNTTTATTCTGTCACCCTAATTTTCGACCATGGTTCCAGTAATGTGTATGTGGCTTATACGGTTAGGTGAGTGTCACTCTCTTTCGGATATCATGAAAGAAATGGAAAAAACGTGTGTGGATGAACAAAATATGTGTGTGTGCAAAAGTGCTTTCCAAGTGAAGAGAGAATTTTGAGTGTCGTGTTTTAATTGGAATGAGTATTCCAAGGTCGTTTCCTCAGGGAAGAAAGGTTGAATCGTGTGAAGGTAATTTTGTAAAAATGAAAAAGTGTAAAAATATTTTGAGTTTGTGTTTTGGTGAGTGAAGTTTTGATTTGAAATTTAACGGAAAAAGGGATGGCTAATCCGAAGAGGTTATTCCAATGGAGATGCCAAATCAACTCAAACCATTCTTCCAGTGGTGCCTAGGTGTTCGATTGATTCATAGGAAGTGAGGGACTGATGTGGAGTAGGCTCAAGCATACCCCGTGACAAGTCTACGGTGTATCAAGAGCTCACAACCATATCCGCACTCAACCCAGTCAAACCAAACCACCTTACACTACAAGGAATAATGAAAAAGAGTTGATTTAGCATACCCAAGATCAATTCTCCCTTGGATTAGCCAACTTAAAGCTTAGCTACTTATATTTAATGCAAAGACATACATAAGATGAAGAAACATTGTGAAAGAATGAAGATTGAAACTTGTGTTAATGCAAGAAAAGTTAAACTACAAAGAAGTGCATTTAATACCCATTTGAAAAGCTTGAGATGACAAACTTAAATACAAACATGGTAGAATCTATAATGTGTAAATAAACTTGAAATACACTTGCAATAAATGAGATTAAGGTGCATTGAATGAGATTACAAGAGTATTCTGGCTTACAACAAGTGAAATAGGTAAAAGAAATGCAAAAATTATAACTTCTCTCTCTAAAACTATGTCTTCCTCATTTAGCTTTTCTCTCTATATTGTTGAATAATGCTATAAAAAATGTCAAGAGTCTCTTCATTTTCGTCCATGGAGGTCCTATAGCCTGTGTGAGAGGCTTCCCATCAATGGGGGGCTGAGATGATGGCTTGGGCAAGCTAGGACATGCCTAGCCTGCACCCACATTACCTCCTTTTTTCTCTCTCCTCCTTTCCCATCCTCCATCTTCCAATGTTGACTTTAGGGTGTAGGGAGGCATATATGTATGTAGAATGTGTCAAGGGACAAGTGGGAGGATCATAGGTTGGACCCCTAAGTGGCAGAGCTTGAGTTTCAGGTTGTCTGACATTTTTGGGCTAAACCTTCCGGAAGGTCGATGCAAACCTTCCAAAAGGTTTTTGTAAGGGCAGAGGAAAAAACTATCCAGTAGTGAAAACCTTCCGGAAGGTTTATTCCAGTAGGCAAAATCTTTCGGAAGGTTTGGAAAGGGCAGAGGCAGTTCAATGTGCAAACCTGTTGGAAGGTTTTCACCATATTTGCACTTTTCTAGATTTCTTCACCTTCCAAGCCTCCCTTTAAGCCATCCCTCATCTCCATTGACTTTAAGCACTATGACGGGGGCTTAACTCAAGCTATAATCTACTCTTTACCTACAATCACACAACAACATCATTAATTAGTTGCTTAATTGCATTTCTCCTCAATTTCACAACCAAAAGGAAGTATAAAAGGGTATAAAAAACATACATAATGTGCAATATTTTGTGCTAATCACATCCCCCAACTTGAGTTTGGCTAGTCCCTAGCAACCTTTATTTCAAACTACAAGAACCCATTCATACAAGTAATTTATCAAACATGCAAAATGCAAAAATCACAATGCAATTAAAGAAATGGACTTGGGCAACGAATAAATGAAACAACTNGGATAATTTCACAAGAACAAGGCTATGACTCAAAATAAATCTAGGCCCGCCAAATATCATTTCTAGATAGGCATAAGGAACATTGTACATAGCAAGACAAAGTCAATCAACTACCCAAATGCACCTAACCAAAACAAGCATAATGAGATTATTGAACAAATTTAAAATTTAAAAAATTATTCCTTGAGTAATTGTAAGTTCTCTCAAACAAGAATTGACACTAACACTCTCATGGGTACTTATTCATCTCCACTATTCATGTCAAGTAATAAAATGTGAATCCAATCCATAAATTATCAAAATTACACATTCAAGGTGTACTTATAGGTGCGTTAAAAAGCAAACAAGTATGTGATACTCTTAGGATAGGATAAACCTCTATAATGTGCTCATGTATTCACAATTCAAAGCAAAGATCAACACTATCCATAAACCCACAACACTCTAAATAGGGGAATATAGATCAACATTCAGATATTTTTTACAAAAGTTTTTAAATTTTTCACATATTTCTCAACTATTCTTAAACAAAAATCTGTAGATCATGTGAAAGGTGAATTTCAACACAAAAATTTGTATTATCAACAAAAATTTTCAATAAAAAATGGTGTATCATACAAATGGTGCACCTCACCCCCCAACTTGATTTATGCATTGTCCTCAATGCAACAAAAAAGATATGATATGCAATGAAGGACTTTAAAAGAAAAATAGGGTTAGAGAACACCTCGCATGAAGCTTTTGACAAAAGCACTGTAATCTGCTCATTGAAAGAAAATATTATACTCAAAGATAAAGTAAGTGAACAAAATAACTTGGAAATTAAATGATAAAGTAAAGCGATTGTACACTGAAATCTACATGAACAGTTAATCCTCCAAAAGATTCGGGTAGACTGGATCCACCAATTCCACCCTTTGGCCTTCAAAACCCTCGAAAAATGACTTAAATCTTTGACCATTGACCTTGAATGTCTTGTCATCCTCGGGTTTGGTGATTTCCACGGCTCCATTGGGTTAGGCCACCTTGACAAGATAAAAGTCATCCCAACAGGATCAGAGTTTTCCTTAAAAGATAGAGAGTTGAGAATTGTACAAGAGCACTTTCTGTTCGGGCTCAATGTCTTTCTTAAAATGGATTTGTCATGAAAAATCTTAGCCCTCTCTTTTGAAATTCTTAAGCTCTCATACACATCTCTATAGATCTCCTCTAATTCATTTATCTCTAACTTCCTATTCTCTCCAGCCATTCTCAAATTGAAGTTCAAGGTCTTGATGGCCTAGTAAGCTTTGTGCTCCATTTCAACCGAAAAATGGCAAGCCTTGCCATAGACGAGCCTATAGGGTGATATGCCTAGAATGGTCTTGTAAGCAGTGCAGTAAGCCGATAGGGTATCGGTCAACCTAAGTGACCAATCCTTCCTATTAAGGTTCACCATTTTCTCTAGGATGTTCTTGATCTCCTTATTGGCTAACTCGGCTTGGTCATTGGTTTGTGGGTGATAAGTGGTAGACACCTTTTGTGTGATGCCATATTTATGCATTAACGATACAAATGACATATTACAGAAATGAGAACCACGGTCGCTTATCATTGCACGAGGCATATCGAACCTCAAAAAGATGTTCTCCTTTAAGAACTTGACACGACCTGGTGGTCATTGGTCTTGGTTGGGATAGCCTTCACCCACTTGGACACATAGTCCACTACCAGCAAAATACACTTGTAGCCAAACAACATAGGGAAGGGACCCATGAACTCGATGCCCCAACAGTCAAATATCTTGATAACAAGTATAGAGGAGACGAGTATTATGTTCCTTCAGGTCACACTACCTAAATGTTGACACCTATCACATTCTTTACAGAAAGAAACACAGTCTTTGATTAATGAGGACCAATAAAAACCTGATTGCAAAACCTTAGCCAAAGTCTTCCTGGAAGGGAAGTGTCCACCCCACGCTTCAGAAAGGCAAAATACAAGGGTGTCCCGTTGTTCATTCTCAGGTATGTATCTCCTCATGAGTTGGTTAGGACAGTACTTGAACAAGTACGGGTTGTCAAAGTAAAAGTACTTCACATCCGCCATAAATCTCTATCTATCCTTTGGGCTCCAGTGCAGTGGAATTTGTCTTGTAGCAAAATAGTTGCAAATGTCAGCATACCAAAGACAAACAATGAATGGAAAATAAATGCTCATCAGGAAAAGAGAATGGGATAGGAATGTGCTCATTAGCATCTAGAACCACAAGTCGGGATAAATGGTCTGCCACGACGTTATCAACTCCCTTTTTGTCTTTGATTGTCAAGTTCAATTATTTTAGGAGGAGTATCCACCTAATGAGTCTCAATTTTGCGTCCTTCTTAGACAAAAGANTATGGGATAGGAATGTGCTCATTAGCATCTTGAACCACAAGTAGGGATAAATGGTCTGCCACGACGTTATCAACTCCCTTTTTATCTTTGATTGTCAAGTTGAATTACTTTAGGAGGAGTATCCACCTAATGAGTCTCAATTTTGCGTCCTTCTTAGACAAAAGATACTTCAAAGTAGAGTGATCAGTGTAGACTACAATAGGTGAACCAATGATGTAAGATCAAAATTTACCTAATTCAAATAGTATGGCTAGCAACTCTTTTTAGAGGTAGTGTAATTCATTTGTGCTTCATTAAGAGTTTTACTAGCATAGTATATTACATAAGGTCTCTTGTCTTCCCTTTGACCGAGAATTGCACCGACTACGTAATCACTCGCGTCGCATATAAGCTCAAATGGTAAGTCCCACTTAGTTGGTCGCATGATCTGAGGTTAAGCGAGCAAGCTTTTGAGTTTTTTAAATGATGTCTCACAACCATCTGACCACACAAATGGGACATCCTTGGAAAGAAAATTGGTCAAGAGTCGAGCCAATGCACTAAAGTCCTTTATAAAACAACGATAAAAACCAGCATGGCCAAAAAATGACCTAATATCTTTAACGACCTTCGGTGTGGGGAGGTTGAAAATTGCATCAACCTTGGATTTTTCGACTTCTATCCTCTTTTCCAAAACAATGTGCCCGAGCACTGTCTCTTGTGTCACCATAAAATGACACTTCTCCCAGTTGAGGACCAAGTTCTTCTCCTCACATCTCTCAAGTACTCTCTCTATGTTCTCCAAACAAACCTCAAATGAATTCCCAAATACAGAAAAGTCATCCATGAATACTTCCACGATCTTTTCCACCATATCACTGATGTTGGCTATTGGAAAGATGATGTCTACATCAAATAATTTGAGTACCTCGTCCCTCACCACACCCTTCATGATTAGATTCAACCTCTTTTGTGGTTGTCGGGACAGCTTGGAGTCTTCTTCTAGATAGATGCAGTGTGTGCAAATGACGAGGCTTATCCCCTTGATGTTAGCAATTGTCCAACCAATTGCTACCTTGTGCCTCCTCAACACCTTCAATAGATCCCCTTCTTACTTCACCTCTAAAGTTGAGCTTATTACCACCGGAAAGGTCTTATGCTCCCCCAAGAATGCATATTTGAGTGTGGATGGTAATGGCTTTAACTCCAAGATGGGATTTTGCAAAGTTGATGGAAAGATATTTTTCTCTTGCAAATGAAGTCTCTCAAATGTTGGGGTCCATTTTCCTACCCCTTGTAAACTTTCTAGCACCTCTTGATCAACCATCTTCTCCTCCCCAAACTCCAATGTACTCAATAGTTCCAAGTGCTCCTCCACCAAAGTATCATTCCTATTGACTTCATGCACTTTCTTATCGTTCCCCAGTTGTTTGTACAAATTGAACAAGTTGAGGTCTGTTGCCATTTTCCAGAAAGTAAGCTTCTTAAGTCCATTCCTGTAATTAATCACGACATTAGAAGTATCAAGGAACAACCTACCTTGAATGATAGGAATTTGTGAGCTAAGGTTAGCAACCGGATGAGTGTCAAGTACAATAAAATCAACAGAAAAATAGAAATTATCAACTTGAACTAACATATCCTCAACTACTCCCCTCGGTGTTCGAATGCTTTGGTCCACCAGTTAAAGAGTGATTGGAGTTGGCTTCAACTCTTCAAATTGGAGTTGTTGATGCACCAAATAAGGTAGGAGGTTGACACTTGTCCTCAAATCAAGAAGTGCTTGCTCCACCCAATAATTTCCTATTGTGATGGCAATGGTAGGGCATCCGAGGTCTTTGAACTTTGGGGGTGTGTTTTTCCTCAACATTGAGCTCACTTGCTCAGTGAAGAATGTCTTCTTGTGAACATTCATTTTTCTCTTCACGGTACACAAATCTTTCAAGACCTTGGCACATGAGGGGATTTGTTTTATGGCATCAAGGAGTGAGATGTTGATCTTTACCTGCTTGAATATCTCAATAATGTTAGAATAATTAGCCACCTTTGCGAGTGGCTTCAAACAATTGGGAAAAGAGGTAAGAATAGGACATGCACGTACATTTTCATCAACAATTGTTTCTTTCTCACTCACCTCACCCCCCTCGGAGTCACCCTTAGTTTCATTTTCTTTGGTCATTGTGGTCTTGGGTGAGNCCGGAATAGGACATGCACGTACATTTTCATCAACAATTGTTTCTTTCTCACTCACCTCACCCCCCTCGGAGTCACCCTTAGTTTCATTTTCTTTGGTCATTGTGGTCTTGGGTGAGACTTTTGGTACAATGGTCTTGTCAATTTGCTTGCCACTCCTTAGGGTGGTGACTGACTTGAGTTGCTCACAACTCTCCTTTGTGAGTTTGTATGACTTAATCACATGTTAGTCNTTGTGGTCTTGGGTGAGACTTTTGGTACAATGGTCTTGTCAATTTGCTTGCCACTCCTTAGGGTGGTGACTGCCTTGAGTTGCTCACAACTCTCCTTTGTGAGTTTGTATGACTTAATCACATGTTAGTCTCTAGGGTTCTCTTGGAGTTGAGCGAGGAATTTTTATTTCTCTTGTTAGGACAACCCTATGGTATTGGTCAATTTTGTGATTTAAGTTCGAATGTCATTGAAAGTGGTGGCAGTTTGGCTTTGTATGAATTCGTGCACCACATCCTCTAAGTTTCTCTTATGGGGTGGTTGGTAGGTGGGAGCATTGGATGGTCCTTGTTGACCATTACTTTGTGGAGGTGGACTTTGGGAAAAACTTTGTGGAGGTGGGTTTTGTTAATACCCTTGCGGATTGAACTGGGGGTATTGAAAGCTAGACGATTGACCTTGGCCATGGTGTTGATTTTGCTTAGGAGGCGTGGGGGGTAAATATGAAATAGACTCATGAGGAGTGGGATTCTCATTCTTCCAACTGAAATTTGGGTGATTACTCCAATCCGAATTGTAAGTGTTAGAGTGCGGGAAGAATGATNGGGTTTTGTTAATACCCTTGCGGATTGAACTGGGGGTATTGAGAGCTAGACGATTGACCTTGGCCATGGTATTGATTTTGCTTAGGAGGCGTGGGGGGTAAATATGAAATAGACTCATGAGGAGTGGGATTCTCATTCTTCCAACTAAAATTTGGGTGATTACTCCAATCCGAATTGTAAGTGTTAGAGTGCGGGAAGAATGATTGCCTACTTTTATTGAAGGCATTGACTTGTTCATGGTAGACTTCCTTAAGTTCTGGAATGTTAGGAAACTTCGATATGGAATGCTGCACACTCTCACAAATTGAGCAACTCTCCACGGTCTTGGAAATGTTAGACACTTCATGTCTCATATTAACCTCTAGACTTTTTATTTTCTGAGACAATTTGGTAATTTTGGAAAGAAAGTCCTCTCGGTCCCTTAAATTATACATCCCTCCCTCACTTGGTTGATTAATACCCGGAGAAGACCTCGATACATCAGTGGGATCTGTGATATCCCAAGATTGTGCATTTTGTGCCAATATACTAAAGTAATCTAGGGCCTCATCGGGATCCTTGTTTAAAAAGTCCCCATTGCACATCATGTCTATGAATTGTTGATGGCCCGGTGCAATCCCTTCGTAGAAGAAACTTATCAACTTCCATGATTCAAATCGTGATGTGGAATGAATTGTAACAATTTCTTGTAGCGATCCCAACATTGATAAAATTGCTCATTGGGTTTTTTCAAAAAATTTTGGATTTGCTTTTTAAGAGTGGTGGTTTTAGGCACCGGAAAAAATTTGTTCAAAAACTTGGAAAGCATTTGTGCCCAAGAGATTATAGATCGAGGCTTTAAGGAATTTAACCATGTTTTGGCTTTGTCCTTAAGGAAAAAGGGAAACAATTTCAGGCGAGCTATGTCTTCCATAGCATGATTAGTGAGGAAGATTGCAACTATTTTCTCAAACTCCTTAATGTGCAGATAAGAATTTTCTCTTTCAATCTATGAAATTAAGGAAGTAGTTGTAAGNTGGGGGGTAAATATGAAATAGACTCATGAGGAGTGGGATTCTCATTCTTCCAACTAAAATTTGGGTGATTACTCCAATCCGAATTGTAAGTGTTAGAGTGCGGGAAGAATGATTGCCTACTTTTATTGAAGGCATTGACTTGTTCATGGTAGACTTCCTTAAGTTCCGGAATGTTAGGAAACTTCGATATGGAATGCTGCACACTCTCACAAATTGAGCAACTCTCCACGGTCTTGGAAATGTTAGACACTTCATGTCTCATATTAACCTCTAGACTTTTTATTTTCTGAGACAATTTGGTAATTTTGGAAAGAAAGTCCTCTCGGTCCCTTAAATTATACATCCCTCCCTCACTTGGTTGATTAATACCCGGAGAAGACCTCGATACATCAGTGGGATCTGTGATATCCCAAGATTGTGCATTTTGTGCCAATATACTAAAGTAATCTAGGGCCTCATCGGGATCCTTGTTTAAAAAGTCCCCATTGCACATCATGTCTATGAATTGTTGATGGCCCGGTGCAATCCCTTCGTAGAAGAAACTTATCAACTTCCATGATTCAAATCGTGATGTGGAATGAATTGTAACAATTTCTTGTAGCGATCCCAACATTGATAAAATTGCTCATTGGGTTTTTTCAAAAAATTTTGGATTTGCTTTTTAAGAGTGGTGGTTTTAGGCACCGGAAAAAATTTGTTCAAAAACTTGGAAAGCATTTGTGCCCAAGAGATTATAGATCGAGGCTTTAAGGAATTTAACCATGTTTTGGCTTTGTCCTTAAGGAAAAAGGGAAACAATTTCAGGCGAGCTATGTCTTCCATAGCATGATTAGTGAGGAAGATTGCAACTATTTTCTCAAACTCCTTAATGTGCAGATAAGAATTTTCTCTTTCAATCTATGAAATTAAGGAAGTAGTTGTAAGATTCCCGACTTGACTAGGAAGGCATGAGCTTAGACTAGGAGAAGTATGCAAGAGGGAGTGGTGCTACAAGTCGGTTGGAGATAATCCCGTATTGACCTCGCCAGAGGATCAATTGGGATATTGATTCCTTCATTCCTAGGAGGGAAATGAATTTTAGGGTTTGGCACTCCCCCGCCACTTGGGACGTTAACACCAACATCCTCAAAATTATCACTGGCATCCTTGGGTGGGTCTGGGGCCTAAGGGTCGTCTAACCAATCTATTTTGGTTGCCCCATCCCCACATTCAAAACAATATCTACGAATGAAAAGACAAGTAAACAAAAGTATATACAAGGAACAACGTGCCTCGGCCCATGATGGGAATTCAAGGGACTTACCTCCATTGTTGGAAATCACTTTCTTAATTCAATGCTTTGACTTCCTCGACAATGGCACCAAAAATGCTTGATTTATTCAGTCACCCTAATTTCTGACCATGGTTCTGATAATGTGTCTGTGGCTTATACGGTCAGGTGAGTGTCACTCTCCCTCATATATCATACAAGAAATGGGAAAAACGTGTGTGGATGAACAAAATGTGTGTGTATGCAAAAGTGCTCTCCAAGCAAAGAGAGACTTTCGAGTGTCGTGTTTTACTTGGAATGGGTATTCCACGGTCGTCTCCTCAGGGAAGGAAGGTTGAATCACGTGATGGTGATTTTGTAAAATTGTAAAAAAAATTTGAGTTTGTGTTTTGGTGAGTGAAGCTTTGATTTGAAATGTAATGGAAAGAGGGTTGGCTAATCTGAAGAGGTCATTCCAATGGGAATGTCAAATCAACTCAAAACATTCTTCCAATATTGCCTAGGTGTTCGATTAATTCATAGGAAGTGAGGGACTGATGTGGTGTAGGCTCAAGCATATCCCGTAACAAATCTATAGTGTATCAAGAGCTCACAACCACTTCCGCACTAAACCTAGTCAAACCAAACTGCCTTCCACTACAAGGAAGAATGAAAAAGAGTTGATTTAGCATACCCAAGAGCAATTATCCCTTGGATTAGCCAACTTAAAGCTTAGCTACTCATATTTAATGTAAAGACATACATAATATGAATAGACATTGTGAAGGAATGAAGATTGAAACTTTTACTAATGCAAGAAAACTTAAACTACAAAAAAGTGCATTTAATACCCATTTGAAAAGCTTGAGATGAAAAACTTAAGTACAAACATGGTAGAATCTAGAATGTGTAACTAAACTTGAAATACACTTGCAATAAAAAAGATTAAAGTGCATTGAATGAAGATTACACAAGTATTCTAGCTTACAACAAATGAAATGGGTAGAAGAAATGCAAAAATTACAACTTCTCTCTCTAAAATTATGTCTTCCTCCTTTAGCTTTTCTCTCTATATTGCTGAATAATGCTGTAAAAAATGTCAAGAGTCCCTTCATTTTCATCCATGGAGGTCCTATAGCCTATGTGAGAAGCTTCCCATCAATGGGGGGCTGCCATGATGGCTTGGACAGGCCTAGCCTGCACCCACATTGCCTCCTTCTTTCTCTCTCCTCCTTTCCCATCCTCCATCTTCCAATGCTGACTTTAGTGTGTAGGGAGGCATATATGTATGTAGAATGTGTCAGGGGACAAGTGGGAGGATCATAGGTAGGACCCCCAAGTAACAGAACTTGAGTTGCAGGTTGTCTGGCATTTCTGGGCTAAACCTTCCAGGAGGTCGGTGCAAACCTTCCGGAAGGTTTTTGTAGGGGCAGAGGAAAAAACTATCCAGTAGTGAAAACCTTCGGGAAGGTCAATGCAAACCTTTCGGAAGGTTTATTCCAATCGGCAAAACCTTCCGGAAGGTTTAGCAGGGGCAGAGGTAGTTCAATTTGCAAAGCTATCCTTCATCTCCATTGACTTTTTCACCAAATTTGCATTTTTCTTCATTTCTTCACCTTCCAAGCCTCCCTTTAAGCCATCCCTTATCTCCATTGACTTTAAGTACTACGATGGGGGCTTAAATCAAGCCAGAATCAACTCTTTACCTACAATCACACAACAACATCATTAATTGGTTGCTTATTAAATTTCTCCTCAATTTCACAACAAAAGCAAGTATAAAAGGGTATAACAAGCATACATAATGTGCAATATTTTGTGCTAATCAATGTCAAACAATCCATTTCATGAAATTCAAACCAAGCAATCTCATCCAACCAAATTCATGCAAGAATTGGTTTTAACATTTTCTCATACCCATTTTTCATACTTTAGCAATACTAGGTGTATGCTAAACAAGAGAATTCATCTCTAATCATTCTACATGTTTCCTATATAAGCCTAGGTTTGAAATAAATCTAGTTAGGAAATGAACCCTACCTCTTGTAACATATATTAGCATAGAAGAAGCTCCCAAGACCCTAAATCAAGCTCTCAAAGCTTTATCCCAAAACTTCCGTCTTTGAGACCTTGAAGAAAACCATGATCATTGGTATGATTTTGTAGCTCTCGTCGCATAGAACGACTTTAGTTCGTAGCCCAAAGCAATCCGACGATTGGATCATCGTAGATTGGAGAAAGAAAGGTGGAGAACTTTGAGTTTTTCCTCTCTTCTCTCTCTCTCTCTTTCCAAAAAAATGGCTGAAGAATGGGGAGAAAATCTGATTTTTATCCCTTTTTCTACTCCTCTAATACTTGGCCTACAATACGCCACACGTCCCTTTTTTGATTGGTCTAATTTGATCCCAAATCAATTAAATTTCGTTCCGTGTTGAGTTTAGTACATTTTTATTGTACAAACTTTAAATTATTTCTCGGGTTTTATGAAAAAATTATGATCACATTTATTTTAGTTGTGCGATGCCTGATCGCCTTGTAAAACGTAAAAAATCTAACTGTCTTAGAATTCGATGAAAATTGACTGGGTAGTTAGATTTTGCAATATAAATTCAACGATGAGGTCTGTTCCGTCATCTGATTTCTAGAAAAATTTGGGTTTTCAATCCACATTGTAATGGCTAATAACCATTTTATTCTTTTTAATAAATTTTTAATTTTCACGGGTTTTACATAAGTTGTGGTGTTCGTTTCTGAATGGGCAAAAAATTGTTGCATGTGCCAAGCACTATCTGGCTGATGGTGGAAAAACTGAAGGCATTAATGAAAACAATACTGTGACAAGCATGCATGGATTGCTCAACATCCATATGCCATCCTACTATGATTCAATCATCAAGGGTGTGACACTTGTCATGATCTCCTATTCAAGCTAGAATGGGATAAAAAATGCATGTTAATCATGATCTTATTACTAGCTATCTTAAAAACACTCCAAGTTTGAGAGTAAAAAAAAGTTTCTCAAGCATATTCTACTAGGATTAGGTATATGTCATCTAAACAAAGCAACTAAAATCAAGTTTTGAGTATTTGTAAATTATTTTAGGAGTTTGTCATTTCAGACTGGAAGGGTCTTGATAGACTGAATTCTCTATCTCATGCTAACTACACAAATTCCATTTTAGTTAGTGTTAGTGCTGGAGTTCACTGGCTTTCACACTTATGATGATCAGAGTTTACCGCTTCATATGTCTAATTGCAGTCAATTACAACCATGAACTCATTAGTTTTGTTGTCGCATTGCAGATCATTGTACCATAAACTACATAGAATTTATTGATGGTCTAACTTTTCTACTAAAGATTAAGTTCATCCCCATGAGTTGAATTGTTGATGCAGTGAAGAGGATTTTATGGGTAAAGTTTGTGATGGGTCGGTTTGAAGACACTCTAGCTGATTATAGTATGTACAAGTACCTAGGAAGTTAGGACAGTCCAGTAGTTACTTAAGTTGTATTCTTTTGGAACAACTTTATGCAAGATCAAAATATGATTTTCTCTGCTTCTAACACTGACTTGAATAGGAAATGATTGTCCCTTTAGTGTGTTACAATTTAAAGGTGTTTAAGAATGGTTATAACTACTACGTGCTTAATGAGTTGATTGTTTTTGACTATGAATGTATCTACGAAGCCTACAATATGTAGTTGTTTGTGTCATCATAGATATGGTATATGCATACATGAATTATCCTTCTTTTGTGTATGTTTATCTTTTACTTTTGGGCTCTTTTTTTTTGGTGTCATCATAGATATGGTATATGCATACATGAATTATACACGACTTTCTGTAGTTAAAAATAATGAGGTTTTTAGATTATGTTTCTAATGCCAATTTGCACTTCTGATTTTTTTAGCATAAGTATTTTTTATATGAATGACACGCTCAACAAAATTAAATTATTTATACTATATCGATAAGGATTCTTAACAAAGAGGTTACTTGTTTCTATATTTAGAAATTTGAAATAAATTTTCATTTGAAATTTATTAAAAATTTAAAAATAAAAATACCATCAGACGCCACCAAAATTATCCTATTACTAACAAACTTGAATTATTCAAGAACCAAAAAAAAAACAACCTAAGTTATTCTATTACTGACAAGATAAGTGTAAACAATAACAATATGATTTTGAAATTGCAAAAAGTGAAAAGAGGATAGATGATGACAATGCAATAATGACCTTTTTAAATGTTATATATATATATATATATTTTATTAAATGTATCGTATATATGATGATGCTACAGATGGAATGAAGTTGTGGCCCTTCAACCGAAAAAAGAAAAATAAAACAATTATTCACTATGATGTAATACATTAGTGACTTGAAATTTCACCAACACCCCATTTAGTTTGAAATTGTATTTCAGTTGGTGGCTCTTCAATTAGTCAATAATTAATGAACTAGGATGATTTTTTCCCTTACAAAATAAACAGACTATCCCCAACAATTGACTCTCTACCCCTGATCACTTTAATTTTCTTTACTCTTGCTCTTGTCGCAAATCCCTTCCTTTCTTCTCCCTTAAAACTCACCTTCCCCTCCTATCCACTACCAACTTGAAACCCCTTATCCCCGTTTCCATCCCACCTGTTTCCATTCCATTTTCCTCCCCTCCCCCTCGTTACCTAATGCAACATCACCTCCTTTCCTCCACCCGAAACCCACCCCTTATCCACTTACCCACTCCAACCCCTACCAAACCTTCCCCCAACACCAACCTTCATATCACCACTAATACACTCTTTTTTCCAAATACAACTTAATAGGAAGGTGAATTAAGTTTTACTGTAAAACTCAGGTAAATTTGAACTTTTTCTGAAAAAGGGCAAAATGATAATTTGCCACTATAATCCGAGATATAAATGGACTATAATTGAGTATGAATTGTGGTACTTTGTACCACGGTTGGATCAAAGGATAAAATGAACATGGGTTGTATGTGTGGTTCATAATCCCGGTAAAAAGGATGTTATTAGCGTAGAGTCGAGTTGTGTGACTATCACAGGTAGTTCCGCAAGTTGACGGTTGGTCAACGGTTAATAAATGACCCCCGATTGTAGGGGTGTCACAATTGTTGTAGACGAATTCTACTAAATGTAAGTGCACTTTTCAGCTACTCTTGAGATCTAGGACGCATGTCTGTAGTATGTCCTCTAAGGTTTGGATGGTCCTCTCCGACTGACCGTCCATCTGGGGATGAAAAACAGTGATGATCATCAACTGTATCCCCATGGCTCATTGGAAACTCTCTAAAAAATGAGCCGTAAACCTGGAATCCTGATCTAATACTATAGATACGGGCACCCCATGCAACCGGATAATCTTCCGTATATACAACCTACAGAATTCCTCCAGTATGAAGGTCATCCGCACAGCCAAAAAAGTGTGCTCGACTATCATACACACCGCGTCATGTCCCCGTGATGTCTGTGGCAAGTGAGTCATAAAATCCATTATGATATGTTCCCACTTCCATTCAACTACCTCCAAGGGCTGGAGTAATCCTGCTGGTCTCTGATGTTCAACCTTCATTTGCTAACATGTGAGACATCGGCAGACGAAGTCTCCAACGTCTCTCTTCATCTCACTCCAATAGTATTGGCAACGAAGATCATAGTACATTTTTGTGCCACCTGGATGCATAGCAAATCAGGAGCAATGGAACTCCTTAAGGATCTCTTCTCTCAACTCCGCCGACTGGGGAACCACAATCATTCACCTAAATCGGAGACTGTCATCTGAGTGAATGACCCAACTCTCGTCACCGGCACCTGCCCGTACTTGCCCCCTGATGGACACTAACTCGGGGTCCTGCTCCTGGACTCGATCACCCTTCTTAGTAGGGAAGGCGTAGCCACCAAACTCCCCAATGTACCCTGAGCCTGACTCATATAATATAGCCCAAACAGTTCCACAGTTTCAAAAATCTGCCACTCCCAGGAAGCCACACTAACCAANATCCGAGATATAAATGGACTATAATTGAGTATGAATTGTGGTACTTTGTACCACGGTTGGATCAAAGGATAAAATGAACATGGGTTGTATGTGTGGTTCATAATCCCGGTAAAAAGGATGTTATTAGCGTAGAGTCGAGTTGTGTGACTATCACAGGTAGTTCCGCAAGTTGACGGTTGGTCAACGGTTAATAAATGACCCCCGATTGTAGGGGTGTCACAATTGTTGTAGACGAATTCTACTAAAGGTAAGTGCACTTTTCAGCTACTCTTGAGATCTAGGACGCATGTCTGTAGTATGTCCTCTAAGGTTTGGATGGTCCTCTCCGACTGACCGTCCATCTGGGGATGAAAAACAGTGATGATCATCAACTGTATCCCCATGGCTCATTGGAAACTCTCTAAAAAATGAGCCGTAAACCTGGAATCCTGATCTAATACTATAGATACGGGCACCCCATGCAACCGGATAATCTTCCGTATATACAACCTACAGAATTCCTCCAGTATGAAGGTCATCCGCACAGCCAAAAAAGTGTGCTCGACTATCATACACACCGCGTCATGTCCCCGTGATGTCTGTGGCAAGTGAGTCATAAAATCCATTATGATATGTTCCCACTTCCATTCAACTACCTCCAAGGGCTGGAGTAATCCTGCTGGTCTCTGATGTTCAACCTTCATTTGCTAACATGTGAGACATCGGCAGACGAAGTCTCCAACGTCTCTCTTCATCTCACTCCAATAGTATTGGCAACGAAGATCATAGTACATTTTTGTGCCACCTGGATGCATAGCAAATCAGGAGCAATGGAACTCCTTAAGGATCTCTTCTCTCAACTCCGCCGACTGGGGAACCACAATCATTCACCTAAATCGGAGACTGTCATCTGAGTGAATGACCCAACTCTCGTCACCGGCACCTGCCCGTACTTGCCCCCTGATGGACACTAACTCGGGGTCCTGCTCCTGGACTCGATCACCCTTCTTAGTAGGGAAGGCGTAGCCACCAAACTCCCCAATGTACCCTGAGCCTGACTCATATAATATAGCCCAAACAGTTCCACAGTTTCAAAAATCTGCCACTCCCAGGAAGCCACACTAACCAAGACTCCCCGTGACTTCTGACTAAGTGCATCAGCCACCACATTTGCCTTACCGAGATGGTAATGCAAAGTGAAGTCGTAGTCTTTCAAGTACTCCATCCACCTACGTTGCCTCATGTTGAGGTCCCGTTGTGTAAAGATATACTTCAGACTCTTGTGATCTAAAAATACCTCAAACCGCTCACCATACAGATAGTGGTGTCAAGCCTTCAAGGCAAAGACAATGACCGCCAACTCCATGTCGTGTGTAGGGTAATTCTGCTCGTGGTTCTTTAACTGCCAAAAACCATAAGCCACCACTCTTCCCGATTGTATCAAAACACAATCAAGTCCATCTTTCGAGGCATCACAATACACTATGTACTTCTCCCATAGAAACTTGACCTCTTTCTGAGTCAAGGTGTGGCTAGTTGGGAGAAGTCCTTGATGAACCTCTTGTAGTATCCTGCCAATCCCAAGAAACTGCATATNGTGTACTTCTCCCATAGAAACTTGACCTCTTTCTGAGTCAAGGTGTGGCTAGTTAGGAGAAGTCCTTGATGAACCTCTTGTAGTATCCTGCCAATCCCAAGAAACTGCATATCTCGAAGACTGACTTCGGCCTCTCCCAACTCATGACTGTCTCAACCTTTTTCGGGTCTATGGATACACCCGAAGCTGACATCACGTGTCCCAAAAATTTTACATTGATTAGCCAAAATTCACATTTACTGAACTTGGCGTACAACTAATAGTCTCTCAAGGTCTGAAGAACAACCCTCAAGTGATCCTCATGCTCCTCCCCATACTTAGAGTAGATCAAGATGTCGTTAACAAAGACCACGAAGAACTGATCTAGGTAGGGTTGGAACACCTTGTGCATGAGATCCATGAATGTAGCTAGAGCATTCGTCAATCCAAATGGCATCACAATAAATTCAAAATGCCCATACCACGTTCTATATACCATCTTAGGGATATCTACCTCCCTAATCCTCAACTGATGATAACTGATATGAAGATCTATCTTGAAGTAGACCCGCGCTCCCCTCAACTGATCAAATAGGTTATTGATCCTCGATAAAAGGTACCTATTTTTTATTGTAACCCGATTCAACTGCCGATAGTCTATACATAGCCGAAGGGTCTTGTCCTTCTTCTTGGCAAATAATACTGGAACGCCCCAAGGTGAAGTGATCGGTCTAATAAAACCTCTATCCAACAATTCCTGTAATTAGACCTTGAGTTCTTGCAACTCAGCAGACACTATCCTATGTGGAGTCATAGAAACAGGCGACGTACCGGGGTGCAACTCAATGCTGAAGTCTACATCCCTATGGAGAGGTAATTCCAGTAGTTCGTCAGAAAAAATATCCTCATACTCACACACAACTCTAGGTAGACCCAACTCTTGTCTCACCTCGTCCTCTAGGCAATGATGACCCAATGTGCCGCCAATCAATCCGTCCTGAGAATAACATCGAACTCTAACATGTCCATGACCCTAAGGTCCACGGTGAGTAGAATTTCTGAGATCTCACAACCCCAACATATCCGGTCAATACATACCCTAGCTGCTAGGGGTGAATTTACATACAATGGCTCTTCCAAGGTATCAACCTCTAAGCCCAAATCTTTCACATATGATACAACAATAAAAGAATAAGATGCACCAGAGTCAAATAAAACTCTTGCCTATAAGTTAGAGAGTAGAAATGTACCCTGAATGACTGAATGATCCATCGACTCAGTCTGAGGTGTGATGGCGTAGACACGCCCTTGGGTCCCTAAAGTCCCGACTTATAAGCCCTGTCCTCGACTCGACCCATGCCTTGGCCTATCTGGCTTGATTGCGGAGTCCCCACTCATAAAGTGGTAGTGGTCTGAGCAGCCCCTTGAAACTGGTACTGGCTCCCTTGGCCCATGGTAGGGTAGTGAGGAATAAAGTGTGTCTGTGGCTAGCCCACTGAAGACTNGAGCCCTGTCCTCGACTCGACCCATGCCTTGGCCTATCTGGCTTGATTGCGGAGTCCCCACTCATGAAGTGGTAGTGGTCTGAGCAGCCCCTTGAAACTGGTACTGGCTCCCTTGGCCCATGGTAGGGTAGTGAGGAATAAAGTGTGTCTGTGGCTAGCCCACTGAAGACTAGGACTGGGATGCTCCATACCTCTGAGATCCCTGTCGCTGAGGACAATCTCACTTCATATGCCCCGGTTGATTGCAATGATAGCAAGTCTTTTGGCCTATCTAGTAGGAAGACCTTTGATTTCTCTCACCTTAGGAGGATTGACCTTGGCCTTGGCCTTGATAGCCACGACCCTGTGGAGTCGAAGTCCTTTGTTTCTTTCCCGAACTTGAAGAAGATTGGCCCTCATTCTTCTTGTCTTTACCACCTGCTTTCCTGAAGTTCTGTGCGTCCTCAACTTCTCTCTCAATGGCCATACCTGTCGTGACCATCGAATCCAAGTTTTGCAGGCAGTGGCCCACAATTTTACCCCAGATGAATAATTTCAAACCATCCTCAAACCTCATCACCTTGGCCATGTTTGTGGCCATATAATCATCTGCAAAACGAGCAAATTCAGTGAACTTAGCCACGCATTCCATTACCGTCATCATCCCTTGTTTCAAATCCAAGAATTCCCAGACCTTTACATGTCTCGTAGCAGCTGGGAAGTACTTGCCCATGAAGAGTTCCCGGAACTCTCCCCATGTCAATCTTCCAAATTCTTGGAGTCCTTCAACCAATTCCACCACAATTGGGATTCTCCCTCTAGCTGGAACGTAGCTAGCGTTATCTTAGTAGCATCAGAGGTGATCTCCATGACTCTTAAGATCTTGTCGACTTGCCGGAACCAATGGTCAGCCACCATTGGATCCGCTCCTCCCACAAAAGTCAACGGTTGGTGTGCCTTAAACTTCTAAAGGTTATCGGGGGTCATTTATTAACCGTTGACCAACCTTTAACCTACGAAACTACTTATGATAGTTGCACAACTCGACTCCACGCTAATAACATTCCCTTTACTAGGATTATGAACCACACGTACAACCCATGTTCATTTTATCCTTTGATCCAACCGTGGTGCAAAGTACCATAATTCATACTCAATTATAGTCCATTTATATCTTGCATTATAGTAAAAATTACTATTTTACCCCTTTTTAGAAAAAAAATTAAATTTACCCGGGTTTTATAACAACAGTTACCAGGTGAGTATTCAGATGACACCCTATGAGGCCTTATATGGGAGGTCATGTTGTTCTCCAGTTTGTTGGACAGAGGTAGGAGAAAGATCTTCTATGGGTTCGAAATTGATTAGAGACACCTCGGAGAAGGTGGACTTGATACGAAAGCGTTTTCTTACGGCTCAGAGTCGACAGAAGAGCTACGGCGACAGATAGCGANTAGGTGAGTATTCAGATGGCACCCTATGAGGCCCTATATGGGAGGTCATGTTGTTCTCCAGTTTGTTGGACAGAGGTAGGAGAAAGATCTTCTATGGGTTCGAAATTGATTAGAGACACCTCGGAGAAGGTGGACTTGATACGAAAGCGTTTTCTTACGGCTCAGAGTCGACAGAAGAGCTACGGCGACAGATAGCGGCGACCTCTAGAGTTTGAGGTGGGAGATCATGTCCTCTTGAAAGTGATGCCTAAGAGAGGAGTGATCAGGTTCGACAAGCGAGGAAAACTGTCGCTGAGGTATATCGGGCTTTTTGAAGTACTTGAAAGGGTTAGCATNACGACCTCTAGAGTTTGAGGTGGGAGATCATGTCCTCTTGAAAGTGATGCCTAAGAGAGGAGTGATCAGGTTCGACAAGCAAGGAAAACTGTCGCTGAGGTATATCGGGCTTTTTGAAGTACTTGAAAGGGTTAGCATTACTGCCAAATCTATCAGGTGTTCATGTGGTATTTCATGTATCCATGTTCCGAAAATATACCCCAGATCCGACTCATGTGGTAGATTGGGGTGAGCTTGTAGTTGATGCGGATGAGACCTTCAAGGAGGGACCGGTGCGTATCATGGATAGCTAGGATCAGGTTTTGCGAGGCAAGACCGTGCGGCTAGTGAAGGTATTGTGGCAGCACCGAGGAGTGGAGGAGGTGACATGGGAGCGCGGGGACACTATCCGTACCAACTATCCATTCCTGTTTGAGAATGGAGGTACAACTTTACAATTTTAAGTATGATATACGTGTCGCATATGCATATGGTTGAATGTGCATTGTGTGTGTGAATTTCGAAGACGAAATTCTTTTAAGGGGGGAAGAATGTAAAACCCCGGGTAACTTTGAACTTTTTCTGAAAATGGCAAAATGATAATTTGCCACTATAATGTGGGATACAAATGGACTATAATTGAGTATGAATTGTTGTACTTTGCACCACGATTGGATCAAAGGATAAAATGAACATGGGTTGTACGTGAGGTTCATAATCCCGGTAAAAGGGATGTTATTAGCGTGGAGTCAAGTTGTGCGACTATCACAGGTAGTTCCGCGGGTTGACGGTTGGTCAACGGTTAATAAATGACCCCTGATTTTAGGGGCGTCACATTTACTTTTCAAAAACTCTTTCCAAAATAAAATTACTATTTGTAAAAATTGATTTGGTTGCATAACTAAGTCACTTCACTTGAACAAAGACCTTCTTACCTTTAGGGCTTTTCTGAATACCTTTAAAAAATAAAATGGTAAGCTCTTGCTCGTACATTTGGGCTCTTCTTGGTTAGCTAAGGAATGAATAATTCAAAAGTCATTCATAGCAAGGGCAGTGAGCTTATCTCGCTTTCTTCCTATTCTTAGGAGGAAGACAAGTAGTGGACTGTACTGGGAATCTTAGTGTATGAAATGAATGTATAGTGAACAATAATATATACACAAAATTANACTTATCTCGATTTCTTCCTATTCTTAGGAGGAAGACAAGTAGTGGACTGTACTGGGAATCTTAGTGTATGAAATGAATGTATAGTGAACAATAATATATACACAAAATTAATAAGAATATAGAGAAGGAGATGCAAAAATTATTTATAGAGGTTTAAGCTACATCCTCTCTTCTTCCTCCCCTTGGAGTTTCCCTTTCATTATCTTTATCCTCTTCAAAATGGGTGAGAATGAAACCCTTACATTCCGTTGACCCTATGATTCGATAAGCATAATTTTGGTGATCAGAAACATCATAATACGAACTATTGTGTGCATTAATGTATGGTTGAGTGTAACTGGTTGCCAAAGAAGAATAATAAAGAAGAACGAAGAAAGAAATTGGTATGAACAAAGTGCGATGAAAAGCTAGAAAAATAGCCAATCTAGTAGACTGGATGAGTATCCGAAAGAAGTCAAAAACTTTTTGGAAAATGGCCAAAGCCAACTCAAATTATGTCCCAAAATCTGGGGGTCCTTTCTCAACCCATTGATCACCCATCAACCCACGAAAATACTTATGAGTATCGTATAATCCTATACCATGTTGTTACAGCCCATTCACCGGGATCATAACCAAAATAGAATTTGGGCAGTGTCTCATTTGTATGGGAGCTCTACTCAATTCGTGACATGTGCATATAATAATCATACAACCATTCCAAAGTCGACATCCCAAAGCATAGGCTTAAAATTTAATCATTCACATCATCCAAAGAAAATAGTTCAAGATGTGAAGGCTTGACAATGTTTTATGTAAAATTTCAATTTTTGGAAAGTGGTACTAGTACCTCGAATAAGTGGTACCATACTTGAAATTTCTGTTTGTTAGGTACTGGTACCTATAAGTAATTGTACCGCTACCTGGGCCCATTGTCGGCGGGGTC
>CAUOFW020004791.1:110088-223789 GCA_963454935.2 Ilex paraguariensis
AAAAAAAAAAAAAAAAAGGGATAAAAAAAAGGGGGGGGGGGGGGGGGGGGGGGAAGTGCCCACCCTCCTCTTTATGTGGCTCCACCCTCCTCTTTGTGTGGCCCCACCCTTGCATGCAATGTAAACCTGAGCCGTCCACTGACTCCCATAACATATGTCATGCTATGCATATGCATCCGGGCATTCTAAGCCTCTGTCATTTCAAGCCTCTACCATTGATGTTAAATATCCAATGACTATTTTATAAAATCTTGTGTCTTTCTTGGGGTGGGTATTTATGGACTTCCACCAACGGGCACCCAACCAACAGGACATCTATGGACTTCCACCAACGGTTTCGCTTACAGCAACACACTTTATTGACTCAATACCAACGAGAGTGCTTATCTGAATTTATCAGGTCTTACGCTCGAGGGAGAATCTAGTCCTTCTTGTTAACCTCAACACATATTTTTATTGTAACAAGTATGAATCAGTCGAACCTAGGTCCAAATTTTTCGAGTCCACATATCAACCCACCAAGGATGGTGTTTTATCAAAAATATGCATGCACACACCCACAATCATGTCGAATGCCCATGAATGTAATGTTACCTGTGCATATGCAAACGTAATATGCAATTACATTTCATATAATTATGCAATTAAATTATATAATTGCACTCTCTATCACATGTTCATCATATCCTACAGCATATAATAAACATATCCATTATTCAAAATCATACATAATTTCCTCAAATGTCAATTATATCATAAAGCATATAATATCATTTCGTAATATCACTAAGCATGTTATAACATTTTTCATTCAATTAGTTCACTTGAACATCCATAGGCATTTTATCAAACACCTATAAGGCACATATGTAAACACATAGCATGCCCAAACAAACACATTCTTCATGAAACCCNTCTCAAATGTCAATTATATCATAAAGCATATAATAACATTTCGTAATATCACTAAGCATGTTATAACACTTTTCATTCAATTAGTTCACTTGAACATCCATAGGCATTTTATCAAACACCTATAAGGCACATATGTAAACACATAGCATGCCCAAACAAACACATTCTTCATGAAACCCATATCAAGCAATTTCATCAAACCCAAATCATACAAGAATTGGTTTTAACATATTATTATACCCCTTTTCCATATTCTAACAACCTTAAGTATGTGTTATTCATGAGAATTCACCTCTAACACCCTACCCATTTTATATTTGAACCGACCTCTTGTAACGTATACCCACCTAGTAGAAGTCACAAAGATCTCTAACCAAGCTTCCAAAGATTTATCCCAAAACTTTCGTCTTTGAAATTTTGGCAAAACTCACTATCTTTGGTATGGCTTTGTAAGTCTCGTCATATAGAACAACTTTAATTCTTGGCCCGAAGCAATTCAACGGTTGGATCTTTGTAGATCGGAGGAAGAAGCTTGGAGAACTTTAAGATTTTTATCTTTTCTCTCTCTCTCTCTCTCTAATTTTCAAAAATGCAAGTGAAGAATGGGGGAGAAAATTGGATTTTTTCACTTTTTACACCCCTTGGATGCTTGGTGCACAATATGCCACACGTCCCTCTTATTCTGATTATATTTTATCCCAAATCAATTAATTTTTGTCCCGTATTAATTTTAGTATATTTTTATTGAACTAAATTTAAATTATTTTCTGGGTTCGCTAATAAAATCTAATCGGGTTTATTTTACTCGCACAATGCCTAACCGCCTCATAAAATTCAAAAAATCGAACTGTCCCAGAATTTGACGAAAATTAACAAGGTAGCTAGATTTCGCGAGACGAATCCAACGGTGATACCCATTTTGACAGCCAAGTTTTAGAAAAAAATTCAAGTTTTTAACCCATACCGTAACAATTAATTACCGTTTTACCCTTTTTAATAAATTTTTTAAAATTTTCCTATGTTTTTAAAGTCTTCCCCTTTAAAGGAATTTCATCCTCGAAATTACACAAACATGCACATATAACTAAATGTATATGCAAGAAGCCATATAATGTTTTATGATTACTAGAAATGTACCTTCATCTTCGAACATGAATGGATAGGTAGAACGGATGGTGTCCTGATGCTCCCATGTCACCTATTCCATACCACGGTGCTGCCACAACACCTTCACCAGCCTCACAATCTTGCCACGTANGAACATGAATGGATAGGTAGAACGGATGGTGTCTTGATGCTCCCATGTCACCAATTCCATACCACGGTGCTGCCACAACACCTTCACCAGCCTCACAATCTTGCCACGTAATACTTGCTATTGGTTATCCATGATACGCACTAGTCCCTCCTCTAAGGTCCCATCCACATTAACAACCAGTTCACCCTAATCCACCACATGTGTAGGATCTAGAGTGTACTTCCAAAGTATAGAAACATGGAACACCGCGTGAACACCTGATAGATTTGTCGATAACGCCAACTGGTAAGCAATTGTATCAATCCTCTCAAATACCTTAAAGGGCCTGATATACCTCGACGACAACTTTTTCCACATCCTGAACCTGACCACTCCCCTCTTAGGCATAACCTTCAAAAAGATGTGATCCCCAACTCCGAACTCAAGAGGTATTCGCCATCTGTCAACATAGCTTTTCTGTCGGCTTTGAGCTGTAAGAAGACACTTTCATATCATGTATACCTTCTTTGAGGTGTCCCTTATCATGTCCAAACCCGTGGAAGGTCCTTCTCCAACCTCCGTCCAATAGATAGGAGAATGACACGGCCTCCCATAAAGTGCCTTATAGGGTGTCATATGTATGCTCGCTTGGAAATTGTTGTTATAGGCGAACTCCATTAAGAGTAAGTGCTCCTCCCAATTACCTTTGAAGCCAATGATGTATACCCGAGCATGTCCTCCAAAATCTAAATAGTCCTCTAAGATTGACCATCTGTCTGGGGATAAAAAGTTGTGCTCATAATCAACTGTGTTCCCATAGCCTGCTAGAAACTCCCCTAGAAGTGGGTCATGAACTTGTGATCCCAATCCAATAGAATTGATACAGATAACCCGTGCAACCGAACTATTTTTCATACATACAACTTGTACAATTGTGTGGAGGTCATCTACACAACCAAAAAGTGTGTTGACTTCGTAAGCCGATCCAATACCACGTTTTGTCTACCTAAAGTCTGTGGTAAGTGGGTCACAAAATCTATAGTGACATATTTCCACTTTCACTCTACCACTACCAAAGGTTGGAGTAACCCTACTGGTCTTTGGTGCTCAGCTTTGATCTATTGACATGTAAGACATCTACTAAAAAAGTGTCCAACGTGTCTCTTCATCCCACTCTAGTAGTACTGGTAGCGAAGATCATGATAAATCTTTATGCCACCAGGATGTACAGCAAAATAGGAGCAATGGAACTCCTAAAGATCTCTTCTCTCAGGTCCATAGACTGGGGAACCACAACCCTTCTCTTGAACCAAATACTATCATCTACATGAATGACCCAACCCTCATCACCTGTACTCGACTATACCTAGTCCTTGATGGACAATTTTCCTGTGTCTTGCCCCTAGGGCTCGATCACCCTGCTCAATAAGGAAGACATAGCCACCAGATTGTCCAAAGTGCTCTAAGCTTGATATTTGCAGTATAACCCGAACTGTCCTACAGTCTCGAGCATCTGCCACTCTTAAGAAGCTATACTAGCCAAGACTCCCCATGACTTTCAGCTGAGTGCATCAACTACCACATTTCCTTACTAGAATGGTAATACAAAATGAAGTCTTAGTCCTCTAAGTGTTCCATCGACCTACGCTACCTCATGTTGAGATCTTGGTGCTTGAATATGTAGTTTAAACTCTTGTAGTTTGGAAACACCTCAAACTACTCTCCATACAAAATAGTGGTGCCTTGTCTTCAAGACAAAGACAACAACAACCAACTCCATATCATGAATGGGGTAGTTCTGTGCGTGACTCTTCAACTGTTGCGAATCATAAGCTACCACCCTCTTGGACTACATCAAAACACATCCAAGTCTATCCTTTGAGGCATCATAATAGACTATATAACTCTATCCCCTCTCTGAAACTATAAGGATAGGAGCTTAAGTAAGCCTCCTCTTTAACTCCTGAAATGTCTTTTCATATGAGTCATCCCACTAGAATTTAACCTATTTTCTTGTCAATCTAGTCATAGGNTAAGTAAGCCTCCTCTTTAACTCCTGGAATGCCTTTTCATATGAGTCATCCCACTAGAATTTAACCTATTTTCTTGTCAATCTAGTCATAGGTGCAGCTAGTTGTGATAAGTCCTCAATGACTCTCCGATAATACCCTGTCAATCCCAAGAAACTGCGTATCTCGAAAACTGACTTAGACTTCTTCCAACTCATAACTGTCTCAACCTTCTCTTGGTCCACTAACACCCCTGAAGCAGACACCATGTGTCCCAAAAATCTCACATCCATCAGTCAAAATTCACACTTGTTGAACTTGGCGTTCAATTGGTGGTCTCTCAAAGTCTATAGAATGATCCTCAAGTGACCCTAATGCTCATCCTCAGACTTTGAGTAGATTAGAATGTCATCAACAAATACCACAACAAACTAATCTAAATAGGGTTGGAACACCCGATGCATAATGTCCATGAATGCCACTTGGGCATCAACCTGAATGGCATAACTGTAAATTCAAAGTGCTCATATCGTGTTTGAAACACCGTCTTAGGGATATCAGCCTCCCTAATCCTCAACTAATGGTATCCCACTTGCAGATTTATTTTGGAGTAGACCCGTACCCCTTTCAGTTGGTTGAAAAGATTGTTGACCCTTAACAGTGGATACTTGTTCTTGATTGTGACCCGATTCAATTGTTGATAGTATATATATATCTTAAGGGTCCTATCCTTCTTCTTGGCGAATAGCACCAGAGCACCCCAAGGTGAGGTATTCGGTCTAATAAAGCCTTTGTCTAGCAATTCTTGTAACTAGACTTTGAGTTCTTGCAACTCCGTACGTGCTATCTTATGCGGCGTCATAGAAATAAGGGATGCACCGGGTTGTAACTCAATGGTGAAGTCTACAGCCCGATGTTGAGGCAATCCTGGTAACTCGTCGAGGAAAACGTTCGCTTACTCGTAAATTACCCAAGGTAGAGCCAACTCCTATCTCGCCTTGTTCTTAAGTGTAAGGCTCGTAAGCCAATTTATCAACTATTTGTGCCAACAGGAATCGTATACATCTTGGGGGCAAAGCATTGTGATTTTTCTCCTGAAACTTAAAGTAGACACCCTCTGGTGTATAAGCAATTACCCTCTTCCAATCATAATCGATGACGACTCGATGTGCCACCAACTAATCCATCCCAAAGATGACATCAAACTCTAACATGTCTATGACCCTAAGGTCCATAATGAGTTGAATCCCCAATATATCTTATAAATATGAACCCTAGCTCTTAGGGGAGAATTCATATGCAATGTATCTTCTAATGTCTCAACCTCTAAGCCCAATTCTCACAAACAAGATGTAGTAATGAATGAATGAGATGCACCCAAATCAAATAACACCCTTGCCCATAAGGGAGATAGTATAAATGTACTTTGAATCATTGACTGGTCTGCTGGCTTAATTTATGTTGTGATGATGAATACTCACCCCTAGGTCCCTAAACTCCCTGTCTACAAGCCCTGTCCTTGGCCTCGACCCACACCTTGGCCCTTTTGGCCTGATTGCGAAGTCCCCGCTTGTGAAGTAGTAGGGACTTATGTTGCACCCTTGAATTAGAACTGACTTCCCTAGACCATGGTGGGATAGGGAAGAGTGAAATTTTTCTATGGATACCCCATCGATTACTGGGACTGAGATGCCCAGTAACTCTGTGATCCTTACGCCTAAGGATAATCCCATTTCAAATGACCCAGTTGGTGGCTTATGTAGCAAGTCTTCTGGCCAGCCTAATAGGTGGCCTTAAAATTTCTCCCACTTTGGGAGGATTGACCTTGGCCTTAGCTTTGATGGCCTTANCCCATGGTGGGATAGGGAAGAGTGAAAATTTTCTATGGATACCCCATCGATTACTGGGACTGAGATGCCCTGTAACTCTGGGATCCTTACGCCTAAGGATAATCCCATTTCAAATGACCCAGTTGGTGGCTTATGTAGCAAGTCTTTTGGCCAGCCTAATAGGTGGCCTTAAAATTTCTCCCACTTTGGGAGGATTGACCTTGGCCTTAGCTTTGATGGCCTTAGCTCTGCGCTTAATACCCTTGTGGGATAGATGTCCTTTGCTTCTTTCCCTAATTAGTGGAAGAGGACTGACCCTCTTTCTTCTTGTCCTTAGCTCCGCCTCTCGAATGCTCTTAGCATCTTCAACTTCCCTCTCAATGGCCATAGTCATCTCGACCATCAAGTTTAGATCTTGTAGGCGGTGGCCCACAATCTTTTCTTGGATGGACAACTTCAAGTCATACTAAAAACTCCTCATTTTGGCCATGTTAGTGGCCACATAATCATCAATAAAATGGGCNGCCATAGTCATCTCGACCATCAAGTTTAGATCTTGTAGGCGGTGGCCCACAATCTTTTCTTGGATGGACAACTTCAAGTCATCCTAAAAACTCCTCATTTTGGCCATGTTAGTGGCCACATAATCATCAATAAAATGGGCTAGCTAAGTGAACTTAGCCACGTATTCCATCACCGTCATAGTCCCTTACTTTAAATCTAAAAATTTTAGGGCTTCCACTTGCTAAATAGCTGATAAAAAATACTTACCCATGAAGAGCTCATAGAACTCTTCCCAAGTCATTGCATCAATATTCTTTGAGGCTTTTGTCCAATTCCACCATACATGGGTATCTCTCTCAAATTGAAATATTGATAGCCTTATCTTGATGGTGTCGGATGTGATCTCTATTGCCTCCAAGATCTTGTCAACTTGTTGGAACCAATGGTCAGCTACCATCAGATCCGCCCTCCCATAAAGGTTGATGGCTTATGTGCCTTGAACCTTTGGAGGTTGTTCGAGCCTCCTTGGCCAATGTTGGCACTGGCTTATACAAAGGTAGTAACCATTGTGCCCATACCTTCTATGAAGACTTATTGATCAAAGGATGGTGGTGGTGCTGGTTGGTTGTTTTGTCCACCCCCTTGATCATTTTGGTGTCCTCTTCCTCTACTTGCCATCTACACACACATAAGATAGCAATAAACTACTAACTTAGTATCCCAAAGTTATGGATTAAAGTTAAAAGGTTGGGAATTTTTCCCTCTTGTCTCACTAGTTAGAGGTAAGCCACCCACCAATAGACATCCAAACAGTAAACTTCTCCTTTTGACCACAAGGTTATGTTTTCTAACCCTAGTGTCTCATTCTCATACACATTTAATCATGCATATACTATCATATCACACAACATGCAGAATTTAATGCACATAACATATAATGCACAATGAATGCAATGGCTTAACCTAATCTACCCACATGTCCAAGGTAATCGGGAACCTAAGTTTTGATACCAAGCTATGATGCCTTAAAATTGGGGCTCCTTTCTCAACCCGTTGATCACCCATCAACTCGCAGAAATACTAGTGAGTACCATATTACCTGATACCACATTGTTACACACCATTCACCATGATCATAACCAAAATGGAATTTGGACAGAGTCTCCTTTATACGAGAGCTCTACCCAATATGTGACCTGTGCATATAATAATCATACGATCGTTTCAAAGTCCACATCCCAAAGTGTAGGATTAAAATTTAATCATTCACATCATCCCAAAAAAAGAGTTCAAGATGTGAAGGCTTGGCAATATTTCATTTAAAATTTTAATTTTTAGGAAGAGGTACCGATACCTATAAGTATTGGTACTGGTACCTAGGCCCATTGTTTGTGGGGTACCGGTACTTGTGGGCATGGGTACTGATACTTGAGCACACTGTCCATTGGGGTAGCGGTACTTATGAACTTAGGTACAGGTACCTGTGCTCTCCGGATGCTAGGTGCCTATGAGGTACTAGTACCTGGTGCCTAGATTTCTCCAAATTTCTCAAAAACTCAACTTATAGCCATATGATACATACAACACCTATTCCATTCATTTGTTTTACAAAAGAATAATGTCCAATTACACGCCTTCGCCAAAATACAAGTTTTGTACACGATTTATACATGGCCAAAAAGAAATTACATAATTGATTGCACAATGTAATTTAAGAGCCACAATCTGGCTCTGTCATCAATACAGACCCAAGTGAAAGCCGTCTCTTGAAGCTTGTCCAATACCTAAAATGTATCCCCACAAAGGGTGAGCCATGCTCAATAGAGTATCTCATAAGGAGACTACTCCCCAACTCAGATGCATATGAAATGTCACATGCAATTCATCACATAAAACATCTATTCAAATACATACATGTCATCAATGAATGCTACTATTTCATGTCATGTCATGAGATGAACTCATGCATGCAATGTAAACTCAAGCTATGCACCGGCTCCCATAACACATGTCATGCCATGCGTATGCATCCGAGCATTCCAAGCTCCTACCATTGATGTTAGACATCCAATGACCATTTTATAAAATCTTGTGTCTTTCTTGGAGTCGATATTTATGGACTTCCACCAACAAGCACCTAACCGAAATAACATCTATGGACTTTCATCAATGGTTCCACGTATATCGACACACTTTATGGACTCAATATCAATTGGAGTGCATATCTGAATTTACCATGTCTTGCACCCAAGGGAGAAACTAGTCATTCTATCTAACCCCAACACATATTTCAAATACAACCCGTGCGACTCAGTCAAACCTAGGTCCAACTTTTTCGAGTCCACATATCAACCCACCAACGATAGTGTTTGATCAAAAACATGCACACACACCCGCACTTATGTCAAATGCCCACCAATCCGATGTTACTCATGCATATACAAAGCTAATGTGCAATTACGTTTCATATAATTATGCAATCAAATTATACAATTGCAATCTCTATCACATGCTCATTATATCATATGGCTTATAATGAACATATCCATTATCCACAATCATACCCAATTTCCTTAAATGTCAATTATATTATAACCATTTCCCATTTTGCGCGTGTCATCCTTGCGCATGGGCAGTGCTAATCTTCTTTGTATCATTTTTTTTATCGAATGTCCCTGAAGGGACAAATGTCAATTATATTATAAAGCATATAATAACATTTCATAACATCACTAAGCATATTATAGCATTTTCCATTCAATTAGCTCACTTGAATATCCATAGGCATTTTATCAAACACCTATAAGGCACAAATGTAAACACATAGCATGCCCAAACAACACATTCTTCATGAAACCCATATCAAGCAATTTCATTAAACCCAAATTATACAAGAATTGGTTTTGACATATTCTTATACCCTTTTTCATATTCTAACAACACTAGGTATGTGTTATTAATCAGAATTCATCTCCAATATCCTACCCATTTCATATTTCAACCCTAGGTTGGAAATAAACCCTATCTCTTGTAGCATATATCCGCGTAGAAGAGGTCCCAAAGATCCCAAATCAAGCTTCTAAAGATTTATTAGAAACTTCCATCTTTGAAATTNCAATATCCTACCCATTTCATATTTCAACCCTAGGTTGGAAATAAACCCTATCTCTTGTAGCATATATCCGCGTAGAAGAGGTTCCAAAGATCCCAAATCAAGCTTCTAAAGATTTATTAGAAACTTCCATCTTTGAAATTTTTGTGAAACTCACGATCTTTGGTATGATTTTGTAGGTCTCATCACATAGAACGAATTTAATTCTTGGCCCGAAACAAACCAACGGTTGGATCTTCGTACATCGGAGGAGGAAGCTTGGAGAACTTTAAGATTTCTCTCTCTCTCTTTAATTTCCAAAAATGCAAGTGAAGAATGGTAGAGAAAATCTAATTTTCTTTCCTTGTTATACCCCTTGGATGCTTAGTGCCTAATGCGCCACACATCCATCTTTTTCTGATCAAATATTTAATAAATTTTTTTTAAGTTATCCCAGGTTTTACGCAAATAGTGTAAAACCCAAGTGTGGGTTATGCAAAGTAATAGAAACTCGAAAAGCCGAGATCGTACGACATAGAATTGTGAATGACTTAAAACACAAAGAAAAATTAAAGGAAAATTGCTTTGAAAGTTGTTTGAGAGATTTTATATCAAAAAATATTTAATTTTGGTTTTAAAACAAGAATTGAGAATGTTAAAGTATCGGGGATACCCTTTCAATTTCATATAGTAATTATTTATGATCCCATTTTTGAAATCAATTAAAAATCAGCTAAAAAATGATCTTAATCGGAATATTTAGCGGTGATAATATTGAGAACATCCAAAAATATAATTGATAAATTATCCGGATAATTCTAAGTAAATCACAAACATTCCCAATGCCCAGAGTCTACGATGAATCAAGTTTTTCATGAAAAAAACCCTATTTTTATTACAAGTAAAAAAATTAATTATTTTATGAAAATCCTAATTAATTAATTCAAACATGCAAAACCAATTATTTGACTTGTAGGGAATCTCAAGCATTTGATATACATGATACAAGAAATCAAAAAAAATTTATAGAGCAAAAACTTTACTAAAAAATGTGAATTTAATTAAAAGGAGAAATCATACATTAAAAACATTGGATCAAAAATAATATTGTATTTTATTGAAATTATCACCCCAAATTTTAGTTGAGGATTTAACAATCCATAAGAAAATAGAACAAAACTAAGAAAGAAGGGTTGGGTGTAGAATGATATCCTAAATCAGGGTTTACAAGTGTTTATAAAGTTATTAGAAACCAAAAACCTAATTAACTTCAACGTTTGAATTCATTGGCTAAAAAATGTCATTGTGCGTCCAGATGCGTGCTTTAGACCGTTTGCACGCAACTTGTTGTCTTAACCTCTCTGCTCATTGCATCTAGACACATGTTTTGGATTGTCTGGACGCAATGCTTCAACGATTATGCCTTTAGCTACTGGAGATGTAGTTTGGACACAATATTTCCACCGTCCGAATGCGTATCTTCAATCTTCCCTGTGTAGCTACTACAAGTTATGTCCGAACGTGCTTTTCAAACTGCCCAGACGCATGAGGTAGTGGCCCCCTTTTAACCCCTTAATGCTCTGGATCTTTTTCTCTTTTTGTATTGTCCTTCATATATTTAACTAAACCAATTTACCTGCAAAAGCAAACAAACACTACAAAAGAAAATAAAATCCAAAAACATATTAAGTAAACTCATTTATCTCTTTACCCAATGTAATTAGCCACCTATTATTATACTAGTCATTCAATATTCATGGTAAATCACACCCCAACCTATCCCAACCTATCTTCTGCTAGTCTTTAGTAAGAAAAAATAAAATAAACTAAACATATATCCACTTTCATAGGACTCGATTGCATTTAGCATATATAATAGGTCTTTAAATCCCTAGGTTACCCCTAGTGGACGAGTAAAGTATCGTGAGAGTTTTCAAAGATGATAACCGCAAACATCAATTTGTCATCAAATATCTGAATAACAATTTTTTATCACAATTTATCATCACAATACAAGAACTCTACGTTGTTAGCTTTTTATAGGCGCATGCAAAGCAAATATAAAACTAATTGCTTATAAATATATGTACTTATCATGTTCCCATATAAACTCATATGTAATGTGAATTAACTATACCAAGTTAGTAATCGATCTGGTAATAACCTCTACAACTATCAACTATTCATCTTAATGCTAAATCTCACTAGATTGTACTCTCATTAAGACTTCTCTCAAATTCTAGTGACTATTCCCTCATGTTACACATATGAGAAGAATGCATTTAAATCAAAATATAATTTTTGCTCAATTGCTTTATTTAAACAAATGTCATCCAAAAGAAAAGTATTTGACATAATCTCATGAAAGAAAATACAAACATACTAAATAAACAATCACCACTTCCTTCCTTATTCATACAAGTTATCCATCAACCAATACACCCTTGAGATCAGATAGGTCTTTTTCTAAGGTTGTAATGGGGCCTTGGGATTAGGGTTTTGAAACGAATGATATTTAGAAATCTAAAAGACTATCCNTCCTTCCTTATTCATACAAGTTATCCATCAACCAATACACCCTTGAGATCAGATAGGTCTTTTTCTAAGGTTGTAATAGGGCCTTGGGATTAGGGTTTTGAAACGAATGATATTTAGAAATCTAAAAGACTATCCTGAGATATTAATAAATTACATAACCAAATTTCTTTCTATAACCTTTCATCCATCATTCTCTAGAAGCTCTATTCACAACACTTGCTCATATATTTTTTTTCAATCTGATTTTTTTCAATGCTAGATGATTAACCCTAAAAAGTGCATTATTGAATTAGGGTTTAGGGTTAATAGTGTGCTCTAAGTGAATTAAAATATTTAAGTTAAATTGTATTGTGGCTAATATTTGAATTGTATATTTTGTAGAGTTTCATACATAATTAAGGAAACTTTGAGGGATAAAGCACGAAGAGGAACAAAGGAGGGAGGCAAGGGTACTTTCAGCAAAGGTCCTTCACCATCATGATGCTAGCTCACCATCCCAACACCAGCATGGTTAGCAAGTCAACAAAGGAGGCTGACACACAAATTCCAAAGACTTAGCACCATCCAGATGGTGTTGGTGATGTTTGGACGATGGCCTAAACCACCTTAACTCCTCTTCTTCTCCTATTGGTCCAATTATGCAACAAAAGATCTAATTGGGTGTTGTGGGTGTCTACTGCCCTGCACCTTCTCTTGGAGTTTATAAATAGGCTTGTTTGGTCATTTTGAAGGAGAGTCTTTCAGAGTGAAGAAAGCCCAAGTTAGAGAGAAGAAACCCTATCCTTAACACTCCTAAGCCATAAATTATCTTCTTTTACATTTCTTTTACATCTTTTTTCCTTGGAGAGTTGAACCTCCTTCACTTTTTTGCCCTAGTTGGTAATAAAAGTGAAGGTGTTTCAACTATTCGTCGGGGATGGTTTCTTGCGTTGATTTTGTATCTGCATTGTATTATAATGGGATTATCTTACCCTTCTTGCTCGTCTATAGTTATAAAGTGTGAGTAGTTTGTTTATGTTCTTTAGTAAAGGGTAAAGACATGTGTAATATTGTTTATTTTATGAAAATTCCGATGTTTTACTTATGCTTTAATGTTCATACCTCCCGTAACAGATGGATGGTTTTTATTCTCATTTGGTATCGTATTACTCTATGCTCATGGTTACGAGTACCGAGCTAAACTTATTGTTATATATCAGTTTATCTATATGTTATTACGTACTTTATGCATGATACAATGATGCACATAATTAGGATTTATGTAATAGTTAGGAGATTGATTATAGATGAGTTAAATCTTGTCACAGCCAATGCTTTTGATTCAATGCATAAATCAAAACTCCATCTTCATTGAATCATTGACCTATCGATCGAATAGTTAAAGTAAACCCTTTGAATGGTTCACCTTCGAGTTTACTAGGGTTATTTGGTTGTTGTAAAGTGCATAGACCTTCCGGTTAACTTAACCAGTTGTTGTGATATGGTTCAATCTATACATCAAACCTACCAGTTAACTTTTCAGTAATATGAAAGTTAATTGTTATAAGGTGGCATTTTCTTAGTCAAACAATAGAATGCATGTTGGATCCTTGAACTAAAGAGTAGCCCTTTTTAATTGTTATAATAAAAAGGTAGTTTAAGTATTTATTTATCAACTCTAAGCTTATATCACAAGTTGTTGTAATGCACACCATGCATATAGTAACCTTACCTTTTCTATTTTGAGTTCCAACAGATAGCTTCCTATGGATTTGACCTCAGACTTAACCGAGTAATAGTACAACTTGACCATTTACACTTGGGTGCATAATTAAAATTAGGTCAAACTTTTGACGCCATTGTTGGGGAGTTACAGTAGGTTGAAAAGAACAGGGAAGTTGCCTAATTTGTATTATATGTATATGTATTATATGCTTGTTTTTTTATTGTTTACATCTATTAAATCATCAGTAGGATCTATAAATCATTTTAGTCCTTCATCTTCACTTTCTTCATCATCATAATCATCTTCAGAATTTTTTGAGTTAAGCATGGCTAATAATAATCAAAGAGAACAAGAGATGGTCCAGAATACTAGACCTTTGAGAGAATATTTACATCCTATATGCACTAGTGTCCCCTCATGTTTTACTTTTTCGACAAATGCTTCAAATTTTAATATTAAAGCAGGGACAATACAACTTTTACCATAGTTTCATAGTCTTCAGTCTGAAAATCCTTATTTGCATATGAAAGAATTGAGGAAGTATGTGGTGCATTACAAGATAATTATGAAATAGCTCGGTTAAAAAAAATTTCTTTTTCTTTAAAGGATAAAGCTAAACAGTGGCCAAATTTTTTGAAAGCTCAATCCATTCCCCAAGTTGGCAAGTCTTGCAAACCAAAATTTTCAAGAAAATTTGTTATGTGCATTGTACTAATGCATTAAGACATCAAATCATGAATTTTTGTGTGAAAGAGGAAGAAAATTTTTATCAATGTTGGGAGAAATTTAATCTTCTCCAAACTTGTCCACATAATGCATTCGAGAGTTGGACCATTGTTAGTTTCGTTGCTAATGCCCTTCTTTCTACAATGCGTCAGTTTGTTGAAATGATGGCCTAGAGATAATTCATGGAAAAGAATCCCGACAAGGCATTTGAGTTTTTTGATGCCATTTCTGAGAGTTTCCAAATGTGGGACCCGGTCCTACTAAATATTGTTGAAACTAAGCCATCAACATCCCAAGGAGGAAATAATGTGTTAAAAGAGGATGATTACTTGACGGTCAAGATAGCTACATTCTCTCGAAAGCTGGATGCTCTAGAGATGAAAAATGTCAAATAAGTTTCTGTTGTGTCTACTTTTGACCAGTTATGTGGAATTTGTGTTTTGTTAGGACATCTCATGGGGGAGTGTCCTATTATCCCAGCATTTAAAGAAGTCTTGATGGAATAAACTAATGCCATTCCAAACTTTAGCAAGCCCTATTCCAATAAATATTCTGAAACTTACAATTTAGGGTGGAGGAATCACCCAAATTTTAGTTGGAGAAACACACAATCTATAAGCCAACAACTAGGTCCACCTCCACCTCCACCACAACCTCAGACTCAGCAGTCATATCAGNAAATATTCTGAAACTTACAATTTAGGGTGGAGGAATCACCCAAATTTTAGTTGGAGAAACACACAATCTATAAGTCAACAACTAGGTCCACCTCCACCTCCACCACAACCTCAGACTCAGCAGTCATATCAGCCTTATTAACCCCCACATAAAAAAAGTTTGGTAGATATCATGAATCAATTCATTCAGAGTCAAATGAGTTTTAATTCACAATCTACTCATGTATTCAATAATTTCAAGGCTCAAACTTCGCAAAACATTAAGGATATTAAGAGTCATTTACCCAAGTTGATCCAGTCTTTGACCACAATTGAGAAGGAAAAGATTTCTTCTCAACCTAAACCTTCACCAGGTCAAAATCAGGCTAATGTTGTGATCTCTGAACCTTCTTCGAGTCAGGTCCAAGCAANTAGTCTTTGACCACAATTGAGAAGGAAAAGATTTCTTCTCAACCTAAACCTTCACCAAGTCAAAATCAGGCTAATGTTGTGATCTCTGAACCTTCTTCGAGTCAGGTCCAAGCAATTAGCACATTTAGAGGTGGTAAGGTGATTAACAAGACCGTCAAAGCCAAAACTCTTGAGCCAATAGCTGATTCAATCCCTGTCAATGAACCAATCGAGTCTAAACTAATAGTTCAAAAGGAAATATAGTTGCCTGACGAAAAAGATAAATCAAATCATGTTCCTTTACCATTTTCTCAAAGAGTCAAGAAACCTCAACCATTGAACAATTATGCTGAAATCTTTGAATTATTTAAGCAAGTGAAGATTAACATCCCCCTGTTGGATGCAATCAAGCAAGTCCCATCGTATATCAAATTTTTGAAAGATCTTTGCATAGTAAAAAGAATTATCAATGTACAGAAAAAGAGTATTTTTGACTGAACAGGCTAGTGACAACACAAAGCCCCTCTAAAGTACAAAGATCTTGGGAGTCCTACGATTTCATGCATAATTGGGAACTTCATAATTGAGCAGGAGCCAATGTTAATTTACTCTCATATTTAGTCTATGAGCAGTTAGGGTTGGGTGAACTGAAATGCACAAATGTCACATTGTAGTTAGTTGATCATTCTGTGAAAATTTCACTAGGAATTATTGAGGATGTGGTTGTTGAAGTTGAAAAGTTTTATTTTCCAGTGGATTTTATTGTTTTGGATACCTAGCTAGTCTTGCATGTCTCCACACAAATTCCTATCATTTTTGGGACAACCATTCCTAGCTACATCAAATGCATTAATTAATTGTAGAAATGAAATCGTGAAACTTTCATTTAGAAATATAACATTGAAATTAAATATATTTGATATTGCCAAGCAACCCAAGGAGGAGGAAGAATTACAAGAAATAAATTGCATTGAGTCATTAACTCAGAATCTGTTTGAAAGTGTTTGTAATAAAAAGTAGTCACATGCATTATTAGAGTCTGTAATTAATGTCGAGTTTATTGTAGATGCGTCTTGAATAGTTATTACCTAATGGAACAAAGTCTATTGAGTCTTGTGTGGTTGCTCCTAAACCAAAGTTGAAACCTCTTTTGGTGGACTTGAAATATGTCTTCTTGGGAGAGGATGAAACTTATCTAGTAGTAATATCTTCAAAGTTGTCAAAATTCTAGGAAAGACAGTTGATAAGAGTCATAAAAAAACATCAAAGCGCAATTGGTTGGACAGTAGCTGACATTAAAGGAATAAGCCATCTTCTTTGTACTCATTGTATATACTTGGAACAAGACTCTTAACCATCTTGACATCCACAACGTAGATTGAATCCACATCTTAAGGAAGTTGTCCGGGTTGAAGTCCTTAAAATGTTAGATGATGATATTATATATCATATATTTGATAGTAAATAGGTCAGTTCTACACAAGTAGTACCCAAAAATTTTGGTGTTACGGTAGTGAAAAATCAAGAAAATGAATTGGTTTTTATGCGTACAGTCACTGGTTGGCAACCTTAATCAATCGTAATTTCCACAAGAACTCAAGCATCAAAATTTTACAATTCTCAATATACTGCAGTAATAAAGGAATTAAAATATGCAAGAGATCATATCAAAAAAAAACCTTCACAATTGTGATATCAAAATTCTAGGGTTTTGCCAAAAATTATAATTTCTTGGGAACAAAACAGGTATTAGATGGAATCATGATTTAATAAAGAATAGGAATTTAAAAAAAAAGAATCCATGTATTTTCCACAATCAAACATGTATTTAGCAAACTATGGTTTTGAAAATTCAAGAACAAGTGTTCCTTGAACTCAAGCATTACTTTGTTCAAAATCACGTTTCAATGATAAAAAAAAAACTAAGAACTTATAAGTATTTATCATATAACTATCAAGAAGATTAAAAACATACATATATATAATACCCTAAGCCTCAATGAAAGAACTTAAGAAGAATCTTCTACCTTGATTCCGTAGTTTGTGTGTAAACCTAGCGTGTTTGATCTGTTCCAACGTGAGAATCCCCCTTCAATTTTGTGTTTCTCTTCTTCTATCATGCTCTCTAAGGTTCCCTAAGGTTAGGAGCTGATGAAATAGGGGTAGGGGAGATGTCCTTAGGTATTTATATGATGAGAAAACAGTCTAATCAGCGTAGACTTGACATTAAAAATCGTGACAGTACATTCGAACTAGAAGCTTGACGTTCGATCTATCTACATGTTGTTTGAACGTAGTATTAGGAATTCAAATGTTGTTTCCTCTAAGTACTTTGAGTTTCTATCAGAGTTTCTGTCAAACACCAAAGTATTGGGACTAACTGTCGTTCAAACGGATCCATTCACATTCAAGCAGACTCAAGTTTTTACTTGAACTTCCAAGAAAGTTTTGGCCGAGTTAGAGGTCGATTAATGAAATTTTTGTGAAATACACTTTTTTATCCCTTGAAGTCTAGTTTCTACTATAAACATTTTAGGTCAATCAGAAATTAGGGCAAAAAGTTATAGGCAAAATACTAAGGTTATGTCAATTTTCTTTCTACCCAAATCCTCTCCAAAATAGGTCTAAACTTCTAATACAACTCATATAACGTCTTCCAATGTTTTTCGACCTTTAGGATTCAATTAAAACCTTATTCTGACCTAAAAATATGTATAATATTATTTAGCCACCCTTCTCAAACTTAAACATCTCCAAAACTCAACGCACGAAACTCAAACATTATAATTAATCTTTTAACAATGATTCTAAATTTTTACCATCATTTTATTCATCTTAAGAGAAATCTTAGGATAATATTATCCGCTTTAAATTTTAATATGGGGTCTTATAAGAANTAATTTCTTGGGAACAAAACAGGTATTAGATGGAATCATGATTTAATAAAGAATAGGAATTTAAAAAAAAAGAATCCATGTATTTTCCACAATCAAACATGTATTTAGCAAACTATGGTTTTGAAAATTCAAGAACAAGTGTTCCTTGAACTCAAGCATTACTTTGTTCAAAATCACGTTTCAATGATAAAAAAAAAACTAAGAACTTATAAGTATTTATCATATAACTATCAAGAAGATTAAAAACATACATATATATAATACCCTAAGCCTCAATGAAAGAACTTAAGAAGAATCTTCTACCTTGATTCCGTAGTTTGTGTGTAAACCTAGCGTGTTTGATCTGTTCCAACGTGAGAATCCCCCTTCAATTTTGTGTTTCTCTTCTTCTATCATGCTGTCTAAAGTTCCCTAAGGTTAGGAGCTAATGAAATAGGGGTAGGGGAGATGTCCTTAGGTATTTATATGATGAGAAAACAGTCTANCATCTACTTACAAAGAAGATGCTAAGTCACGTCTCCTACGATCGATACTGTTACTAAAGTAGACTTGTCGGAATAATGATCACCGCACTTTGGTCAGATTTTTAAAAGAAAATATTTTGTCTACATTCAAAATTTCTCGAGCTATTATAAGTGATGGGGATACACATATCTGCAAAAAATATTTTGAAAATCTAATGAAGAAATATTTTATTTCACATAAAGTATATGCCCCTTATCATCTGCAGATAAGTGAAAAACCTGAATTAGCCAATAGGGAGATAAAATATATTTTGAAACAAAAAATTTAACCCATGTTGCAAAGATTGGTCTTTGAGACTAGCTGATGCGCTTTGGGCTTACCACACTACATATAAAACCATTTTGGGAAAGTCTCCTTATAGGCTGATTTATGATAAATCATGTTACTTACCTGTGGAATTGGAACATTGAGTATATTAGGCAATCAAAATAATGAATTTTGATATAGATAAAACAAGTGCATCTCGCAAACTTCAGATTAATTAATTAGAAGAATTGAGAAATGAAGCATATAAAAATGCAAAAATTGCCAAGGCCAGAATGAAAATTTTTCATGATAAAAATATTGTGCAAAAGTCCTTTGTACCATCTCAAAAAGCTATGTTATGCAATTCAAGGCTCCACCTGTTTCCTAGTAAGGTAAGGTCTAGGTGGACGAGTCCTTATATTGTTAAACAACTTTTTGAATACGGGACAGTTGAAATTGAAAATCCATTAAGTGGAAATGATTTTAAAGTAAATGGTCAAAGGATTAAGCCATATTATGATGAATTCGTTCAAAATGTGGATTACATTCAGGTATTGGAACCAGAATATGTACCTTGAAAAGTTATTATATGTATTTGCTTGTAAATAGTAGTACTAATTGTTTTGTTGTTTTGCAGATTAGAGTTTTGCACAGTGGATTCGTTTTATTTCCAGACCTTATTAGCAATTGTCTTTAATTTTTTGTTTTATGATGTTATACATTGAGGACATTGTTAAATATAAGTTGGGGGGAGGGAACAATCCATAACCATCTTTGTGAATGACATACGTTGAAGATCCGTACAATGAATCTAGTGAGTCCTTTTGAATAAATTGTTGAAAATTGTAAAAACAAATCTTTATAAAATGGATGAAAAACTCTTTTGGTTTTGTCTGGGTGTGTTACACATTTTCTCAAAAGACATACACTTTTTGATCATAGCAAAAGCTAAAGTTGTAAGAAAACTAGAAATCTTTAGTACTTAAGCAAAATCGTTGTATGGAAAAAGTTTATTTGCTAAACACCGATGAGCAAATCGACTCAATAGTTGTGTAAAATGTGGTCAATTAATGCACATGAGAGAATTCAATCAATATTCCAAACAAATTTTAGGTTGAGCATTAGAAAAAATGACTATGATCTTTCTAAATATCATTAACAAGATACATACATATGTTGGCTAATAGGACAGTGTTCATCTAGTATGCTAGATGAACAAGTACTAGAAGTCAAAAACTTGTTGGAATTAAAGAATTTGAAGGATGTTGAACCAAGAGGAGAATGGGATAACATTCGGCCTACCAGATGGATATTCGCTATACCGAATGTAACCATTACTGCTCCAACAACTACATCCAGAAATTGATCCAGTATGCCTGATAGCCTTTNTATCTACTTACAAAGAAGATGCTAAGCCACGTCTCCTACGATCGATACTGTTACTAAAGTAGACTTGTTGGAATAATGATCACCGCACTTTGGTCAGATTTTTAAAAGAAAATATTTTGTCTACATTCAAAATTTCTCGAGCTATTATAAGTGATGGGGATACACATATCTGCAAAAAATATTTTGAAAATCTAATGAAGAAATATTTTATTTCACATAAAGTATATGCCCCTTATCATCTGCAGATAAGTGAAAAACCTGAATTAGCCAATAGGGAGATAAAATATATTTTGAAACAAAAAATTTAACCCATGTTGCAAAGATTGGTCTTTGAGACTAGCTGATGCGCTTTGGGCTTACCACACTACATATAAAACCATTTTGGGAAAGTCTCCTTATAGGCTGATTTATGATAAATCATGTTACTTACCTGTGGAATTGGAACATTGAGTATATTAGGCAATCAAAATAATGAATTTTGATATAGATAAAACAAGTGCATCTCGCAAACTTCAGATTAATTAATTAGAAGAATTGAGAAATGAAGCATATAAAAATGCAAAAATTGCCAAGGCCAGAATGAAAATTTTTCATGATAAAAATATTGTGCAAAAGTCCTTTGTACCATCTCAAAAAGCTATGTTATGCAATTCAAGGCTCCACCTGTTTCCTAGTAAGGTAAGGTCTAGGTGGACGAGTCCTTATATTGTTAAACAACTTTTTGAATACGGGACAGTTGAAATTGAAAATCCATTAAGTGGAAATGATTTTAAAGTAAATGGTCAAAGGATTAAGCCATATTATGATGAATTCGTTCAAAATGTGGATTACATTCAGGTATTGGAACCAGAATATGTACCTTGAAAAGTTATTATATGTATTTGCTTGTAAATAGTAGTACTAATTGTTTTGTTGTTTTGCAGATTAGAGTTTTGCACAGTGGATTCGTTTTATTTCCAGACCTTATTAGCAATTGTCTTTAATTTTTTGTTTTATGATGTTATACATTGAGGACATTGTTAAATATAAGTTGGGGGGAGGGAACAATCCATAACCATCTTTGTGAATGACATACGTTGAAGATCCGTACAATGAATCTAGTGAGTCCTTTTGAATAAATTGTTGAAAATTGTAAAAACAAATCTTTATAAAATGGATGAAAAACTCTTTTGGTTTTGTCTGGGTGTGTTACACATTTTCTCAAAAGACATACACTTTTTGATCATAGCAAAAGCTAAAGTTGTAAGAAAACTAGAAATCTTTAGTACTTAAGCAAAATCGTTGTATGGAAAAAGTTTATTTGCTAAACACCGATGAGCAAATCGACTCAATAGTTGTGTAAAATGTGGTCAATTAATGCACATGAGAGAATTCAATCAATATTCCAAACAAATTTTAGGTTGAGCATTAGAAAAAATGACTATGATCTTTCTAAATATCATTAACAAGATACATACATATGTTGGCTAATAGGACAGTGTTCATCTAGTATGCTAGATGAACAAGTACTAGAAGTCAAAAACTTGTTGGAATTAAAGAATTTGAAGGATGTTGANCCGCAAACTTCAGATTAATTAATTAGAAGAATTGAGAAATGAAGCATATAAAAATGCAAAAATTGTCAAGGCCAGAATGAAAATTTTTCATGATAAAAATGTTGTGCAAAAGTCCTTTGTACCATCTCAAAAAGCTATGTTATGCAATTCAAGGCTCCACCTGTTTCCTAGTAAGGTAAGGTCTAGGTGGACGAGTCCTTATATTGTTAAACAACTTTTTGAATACGGGACAGTTGAAATTGAAAATCCATTAAGTGGAAATGATTTTAAAGTAAATGGTCAAAGGATTAAGCCATATTATGATGAATTCGTTCAAAATGTGGATTACATTCAGGTATTGGAACCAGAATATGTACCTTGAAAAGTTATTATATGTATTTGCTTGTAAATAGTAGTACTAATTGTTTTGTTGTTTTGCAGATTAGAGTTTTGCACAGTGGATTCGTTTTATTTCCAGACCTTATTAGCAATTGTCTTTAATTTTTTGTTTTATGATGTTATACATTGAGGACATTGTTAAATATAAGTTGGGGGGAGGGAACAATCCATAACCATCTTTGTGAATGACATACGTTGAAGATCCGTACAATGAATCTAGTGAGTCCTTTTGAATAAATTGTTGAAAATTGTAAAAACAAATCTTTATAAAATGGATGAAAAACTCTTTTGGTTTTGTCTGGGTGTGTTACACATTTTCTCAAAAGACATACACTTTTTGATCATAGCAAAAGCTAAAGTTGTAAGAAAACTAGAAATCTTTAGTACTTAAGCAAAATCGTTGTATGGAAAAAGTTTATTTGCTAAACACCGATGAGCAAATCGACTCAATAGTTGTGTAAAATGTGGTCAATTAATGCACATGAGAGAATTCAATCAATATTCCAAACAAATTTTAGGTTGAGCATTAGAAAAAATGACTATGATCTTTCTAAATATCATTAACAAGATACATACATATGTTGGCTAATAGGACAGTGTTCATCTAGTATGCTAGATGAACAAGTACTAGAAGTCAAAAACTTGTTGGAATTAAAGAATTTGAAGGATGTTGAACCAAGAGGAGAATGGGATAACATTCGGCCTACCAGATGGATATTCGCTATACCGAATGTAACCATTACTGCTCCAACAACTACATCCAGAAATTGATCCAGTATGCCTGATAGCCTTTCCAACACGATGGTTTTGATTGCCAACTCAGCTATTTTATCATTAAAGACACCCAAAGTATAAATAAGGGTGTGTGGATTTGAAGATGAACTTTTAGGCATATGAATTTGAGCAAAAACAAAAAGAGAGAGCTTCTTGCTTTCTGTCTTAATCTTATAAGAAGATTCCTGCGAACTTTGCATTGTCTTTTGCTTAGTGTTATCATTGTATTGAGAGAGAATATTCTAGAGAAAAGGAGAGATTTATTTAGTCTTCTAAAAATGTGCTAAGAAAAGTTTTCTACTTGTATCAAGAAAAACAAGGATGANATCTACTTACAAAGAAGATGCTAAGTCACGTCTCCTACGATCGATACTGTTACTAAAGTAGACTTGTCGGAATAATGATCACCGCACTTTGGTCAGATTTTTAAAAGAAAATATTTTGTCTACATTCAAAATTTCTCGAGCTATTATAAGTGATGGGGATACACATATCTGCAAAAAATATTTTGAAAATCTAATGAAGAAATATTTTATTTCACATAAAGTATATGCCCCTTATCATCTGCAGATAAGTGAAAAACCTGAATTAGCCAATAGGGAGATAAAATATATTTTGAAACAAAAAATTTAACCCATGTTGCAAAGATTGGTCTTTGAGACTAGCTGATGCGCTTTGGGCTTACCACACTACATATAAAACCATTTTGGGAAAGTCTCCTTATAGGCTGATTTATGATAAATCATGTTACTTACCTGTGGAATTGGAACATTGAGTATATTAGGCAATCAAAATAATGAATTTTGATATAGATAAAACAAGTGCATCTCGCAAACTTCAGATTAATTAATTAGAAGAATTGAGAAATGAAGCATATAAAAATGCAAAAATTGCCAAGGCCAGAATGAAAATTTTTCATGATAAAAATGTTGTGCAAAAGTCCTTTGTACCATCTCAAAAAGCTATGTTATGCAATTCAAGGCTCCACCTGTTTCCTAGTAAGGTAAGGTCTAGGTGGACGAGTCCTTATATTGTTAAACAACTTTTTGAATACGGGACAGTTGAAATTGAAAATCCATTAAGTGGAAATGATTTTAAAGTAAATGGTCAAAGGATTAAGCCATATTATGATGAATTCGTTCAAAATGTGGATTACATTCAGGTATTGGAACCAGAATATGTACCTTGAAAAGTTATTATATGTATTTGCTTGTAAATAGTAGTACTAATTGTTTTGTTGTTTTGCAGATTAGAGTTTTGCACAGTGGATTCGTTTTATTTCCAGACCTTATTAGCAATTGTCTTTAATTTTTTGTTTTATGATGTTATACATTGAGGACATTGTTAAATATAAGTTGGGGGGAGGGAACAATCCATAACCATCTTTGTGAATGACATACGTTGAAGATCCGTACAATGAATCTAGTGAGTCCTTTTGAATAAATTGTTGAAAATTGTAAAAACAAATCTTTATAAAATGGATGAAAAACTCTTTTGGTTTTGTCTGGGTGTGTTACACATTTTCTCAAAAGACATACACTTTTTGATCATAGCAAAAGCTAAAGTTGTAAGAAAACTAGAAATCTTTAGTACTTAAGCAAAATCGTTGTATGGAAAAAGTTTATTTGCTAAACACCGATGAGCAAATCGACTCAATAGTTGTGTAAAATGTGGTCAATTAATGCACATGAGAGAATTCAATCAATATTCCAAACAAATTTTAGGTTGAGCATTAGAAAAAATGACTATGATCTTTCTAAATATCATTAACAAGATACATACATATGTTGGCTAATAGGACAGTGTTCATCTAGTATGCTAGATGAACAAGTACTAGAAGTCAAAAACTTGTTGGAATTAAAGAATTTGAAGGATGTTGAACCAAGAGGAGAATGGGATAACATTCGGCCTACCAGATGGATATTCGCTATACCGAATGTAACCATTACTGCTCCAACAACTACATCCAGAAATTGATCCAGTATGCCTGATAGCCTTTCCAACACGATGGTTTTGATTGCCAACTCAGCTATTTTATCATTAAAGACACCCAAAGTATAAATAAGGGTGTGTGGATTTGAAGATGAACTTTTAGGCATATGAATTTGAGCAAAAACAAAAAGAGAGAGCTTCTTGCTTTCTGTCTTAATCTTATAAGAAGATTCCTGCGAACTTTGCATTGTCTTTTGCTTAGTGTTATCATTGTATTGAGAGAGAATATTCTAGAGAAAAGGAGAGATTTATTTAGTCTTCTAAAAATGTGCTAAGAAAAGTTTTCTACTTGTATCAAGAAAAACAAGGATGACATCAAACTCCAACTTGTCCATGACCTTAAGGTCCGCAGTGAGTAGAATTTCCAAAATCTTTAGCTCACATGCCCAACATATCTGATCAATATATACCCTAACTCCTAGGGGAGAACTCACATGCAATAGCTCTTCCAAGGTTTCAACCTCTGAGCTCAAATCTCTCACACATGTTGTAGCTATAAATGAATAAAATGCACCCAAATCAAACAACACCCTTGCCCATAAGCGAGAGACTAAGAATGTATCCTGAATCACTAATTGATCTATCGACTCAGTCTGTGGTGTGATGGTGTGGACTTGCCCCTAGGTCCCTAAAGTCTCTTCTTGAAAGCCCTGTCCTCGACCTCAACCCAAACCTTGGCTCATCTGGCCTGATTGCAGAGTCCCCGCACATGTAGTAGGGGCTTGTGCAGCACCCCAAAACTGGAACTGGCTTCCCTGACCCATGGAAGTATAGGGAGGTATGAAGAAAGTCTGTGGATGCCCCATCAAAGATTGGGACTGAGGTGTCCTGTAGCCTTGGGATCCCTGCCTCTAAGGAAAATCTCGCTTCAAATGGCTAGGTTGGTGGCATATGAAGCAAATTCTCTAGCCGGCCCGGTANTGAAGATGAACTTTTAGGCATATGAATTTGAGCAAAAACAAAAAGAGAGAGCTTCTTGATTTCTGTCTTAATCTTGTAAGAAGATTCCTGCGAACTTTGCATTGTCTTTTGCTTAGTGTTATCATTGTATTGAGAGAGAATATTCTTGAGAAAAGGAGAGAGTTATTTAGTCTTCTAAAAATGTGCTAAGAAAAGTTTTCTACTTGTATCAAGAAAAACAAGGATGACATCAAACTCCAACTTGTCCATGACCTTAAGGTCCGCAGTGAGTAGAATTTCCAAAATCTTTAGCTCACATGCCCAACATATCTGATCAATATATACCCTAACTCCTAGGGGAGAACTCACATGCAATAGCTCTTCCAAGGTTTCAACCTCTGAGCTCAAATCTCTCACACATGTTGTAGCTATAAATGAATAAAATGCACCCAAATCAAACAACACCCTTGCCCATAAGCGAGAGACTAAGAATGTATCCTGAATCACTAATTGATCTATCGACTCAGTCTGTGGTGTGATGGTGTGGACTTGCCCCTAGGTCCCTAAAGTCTCTTCTTGAAAGCCCTGTCCTCGACCTCAACCCAAACCTTGGCTCATCTGGCCTGATTGCAGAGTCCCCGCACATGTAGTAGGGGCTTGTGCAGCACCCCAAAACTGGAACTGGCTTCCCTGACCCATGGAAGTATAGGGAGGTATGAAGAAAGTCTGTGGATGCCCCATCAAAGATTGGGACTGAGGTGTCCTGTAGCCTTGGGATCCCTGCCTCTAAGGAAAATCTCGCTTCAAATGGCTAGGTTGGTGGCATATGAAGCAAATTCTCTAGCCGGCCCGGTAGGTGGCCCTGAAACTTCTCCCACCTTGGGAGGATTGACCTTAGTCTTGGTAGCCTCGACCCTAGCCTTGACTTCACTGTGGGGTAGATGTCCATTGTTTCTTCCCCAAGCTAGACGAAGAGGATTGACCCTCATTTTTCTTATCCTTAGCACCGGCCTCCTGAATGCTCTTTGCATCTTCTACTTCCCTTTCAATGGTCATGGTTGTCTCGACTATTGAGTCCAAGTCTTGTAGGCGGTGGTCCACAATCTTGCCCTGGATAGACAACTTCAAGCCATTCTCAAACTTCCTCACTTTGGCCAAGTTTGTGGCCACACAGTCTTCGGTGAAATGGGCTAATTCCATGAACTTAGCCACATATTCTATCACCGTCATCGTCCCTTGCTTCAATTCCAAGAATTCTCGGGCTTTCACTTGCTGAACAGCCAATGAAAATACTTGTTCATGAAGAGCTCATAGAACTCCTCCCTTGTTATTGCCTCAAGATTCTTCAAGGCCATCGCCAAATTCCACTATAGATAGGCCTCTCCCTCAAGCTGAAAGGCCGTTAATATTATTTTAGTGACATCAGATGTGATTTCCATAGCCTCCAAGATCTTTTATATTTGTTGGAAGCAATAGTCAGCCACCATCAGATTCGCCCTTCCCATAAAGGTTGGTGGCTTATATGCCCTGAACTGCTGGAGGTTGTTCAAGCCTTCTTGGCCCACATTGGCGCTAACTTGTGCAAAAGTAGNGCAATAGTCAGCCACCATCAGATTCGCCCTTCCCATAAAGGTTGGTGGCTTATATGCCCTGAACCGCTGGAGGTTGTTCAAGCCTTCTTGGCCCACATTGGCGCTAACTTGTGCAAAAGTAGCTGTCATTGTGCCTATAGCCTCCATGAAGGCTTGTTGATCAAAGGCCGATGGTGGTTGGTTGTTGTTTCGTCCACCCTCTCGACCGTTCCGTTGTCCTCTTCCTCTACTTGCCATCTACACACACGTAAGTTAACAATAGAGCACCAACTTAGTATCCCAAAGTAGGGATCAAAGTCTAAACATTGAGAATCTTCCCTTTGTCTCACTAGTAGGAGGTGTGCCACCCACTAGAAGACATCCAAATCATAAACTTTCCCATTCATTCTTTTCCAACCTCCAAGTTTATGTTTTCTAACCCGAGTGTCTCATTTCTATACACATTTAATCATGGATATAATTCAAGTAACACATAGTATGTAGCATTTAATGCACATAAAATGAAATGCATAATGGATGCAATGACCTAAACCCATGCCTCGCAAACCCTAGGTAATTCGAGAACCTAGTCTATGAAACTAAGTTGTGATATCCCAAAATTCGGGGGTCCTTTATTAATCCATTGATTATCCATCAACCCACAAAAGTATTTGTGAATGTCGTATAACCCGACATCATGTCGTTACATCCCCTTGGCCGGGATTATGACCAATACGAAAGTCCGACTGAGTGTCCTTTGCATGGAGCTCTACCCAACACCCAACTTGTTGCACATTAGTTTCATGACCACTCCAAGGTCCATTTCACATCAATTTACACTTAATATTGAACCCATTACATTCTTTAAATATGAAGGCTCAAGACCAAAAGGCTTGAAAAAGTTACATTTGAATTTTGAAAATTTTGGAAGACGTATTGGTACCTATTTTACGTGGTACTGATATTTGAGCCTTTTTGTTTTCTAGGTACCGGTACCTGAGTGATGGGGTGCCGGTACTTGGAACTTTGTTTCCCAGATTCTTTCCAATTGCCAAGTATAGGTACTTAATCACTTAGGTACCGGTACCTGAGCCCACTATTTGCTACGTATCGGTACCTATATGTCATGATACCGGTACCTGAGCCTACTGCCCATTGAGGTACCAATACCTGAGCCCACAGGAATCTAGGTATTGGTGCCCGTAAGTCAAGGTAACAATACCTTAACCATTCAATAATGTGGTACCGATACCAAAGTGATTAGGTGTTGGTACCTGGGCCCAGATTTTCTCCAATTCTTTTCAATTTTCAACCTTTAACCATCCAATCTCTTCCCATGCACATTCAAACATTCATTAATNTAATGTGGTACCGATACCAAAGTGATTAGGTGTTGGTACCTGGGCCCAGATTTTCTCCAATTCTTTTTAATTTTCAACCTTTAACCATCCAATCTCTTCCCATGCACATTCAAACATTCATTAATACCAATTATAGTCCATAAGAGTTCATTACAAAACCCTTTACACAATTTTACAAGTTCAAAACAAATTACAAGATTAATTTATAAAATGTAATTTAAAGCCACGTCTCGGCTTCTTCATCAACATGGGCCTAAGTGAGTGTCTCCCACCTGTGTTTGTCCTACACCTAAAATGTTGTTCCCATAAATTGTGAGTCATGCTCAATAGGATATCTCCTAAAGAGGCTACTCTTTAACCCAAATGCATATGAAATATTCACATGTAATTCAACAAACAACCATACATTCAAGAATATACAATTCAATAAACGAATGTCACAATGTCATGTCATGTTTTGATATGAGACTCACACATGCGATACAACCCGAGCCCTCCACCAGCTCTCATAACATATGCAATGTCATGCATATGAATCTGGGAATTTCAAACTGCCGCCATTGATGTTTCATATCCAATGACTATTTAAAATTATCGGGTCTTTTTTGGGGTAGATATTTATAGACTTCCACCAATGGGTACCCAAATGACACGGCATCTATGGACTTCCACCAACGACACTGCATACGCCGACACACTTTATGGACTCAATGCCAATGGAAGTGCGTATCCAAAATTTCTAGATCTTGAACTCGAGGGAGAATCTAACCCTTCTTACTAATCCCGACCCTTATTTTTTTTTCAATGCAACCCGAGCAACTCAGTCGAACCTAGGTCTAACTTTTTTGAACCCACATATCATCTACCAAGGATGGTGTTTGATCAAAATCATACACACACACCCACACTCATGTCAAATGCCCACGAATGTAATTTTACCCACGCACATGCAAATGTAATATACAATTTGAAATTTGAATATCATGTTCATCATATCATGAGCATATATGAGCATACACAATTTCCACAACATATCCAACTTCTCAAATGTCAATTATATCTCAAAGTATATAATCACATTTCATAACATCAATCCCAAGCATATTATAACATATTCAATGCAATTAACTCACTTAATCAACATAGGCATTTTATCAAACACCTTCAAGGCATAAATGTAAACACATAGCATACCCAAACATCACATTACCTATGAAATTCACAACCAAGCAATTTCATCAAAACTCAATCATGCAAGATTTGATTTATAACATATTCCATATACCCATTTCATCTTCTAACAACCCTAGGTATGTGTTATACATGAAATTTCATCTCTAACACACTACCCATTTCATATTTCAACCCTAGGTTGGAAGTAAGCCTAGTCATGAGAGGAACCCTACCTTTTGAAGCATAAACCCGAGTAGGAGAAGTCCCAAATGGCCCAAATCAAGCCTCCAAAGCATTGATCCCAAAATCCCATTCTTCAGACTTTGAAAAATTTTGTGATCTTCGGTATATACTCATAGCTCTCGTTGCGTAGAACAACTTTTATTTTTGGCCCAAATGAATCCGACGAACAGATTGCCCTAGATCGGAGAAGAAAGGTTGGAGATTTTGGTTTATCTCTCTCTCTCTCTCTCTATCTCTCTCTCTATCAAAAAAAACTAGCAACACAAATTGGGTAAAATCTAATTTTCTTCCCTTTTTATTCTCTCTAATGCTTGGCTCTCATTGAGCCACACATCTCGCATTTTTTTGATCCAATTTCATCCCGAATCAAGTAAATCTTGTCCCGTATCATGTTCAATATATTTTATTTGAGCTAAATTTAATTTATTTTTCGTATTCCTTAGTTAAATCCCAATCGCATTTCTTTTAGTAATGCAACAATCGATTGCATCGAAAACCCCAAAAAAATTCGACTGTCTCGAAATTCGACAAAAATTAACTGGTGGACTATTTCACTAAATGGGTGGAAGTAGAACCCCTAGCAAAGATAACATACAAAAAGGTGAAAGATTTCATTTGGAAAAACCTGATTTGTCACTTCGGGATACCCCACGCCATCATCAGTGACAACGCTAAACAGTTTGACAATAAGCTCCTGAACTCCTTCTGTTCTGACCTTCAAATAAAGCATCCTCATTCAAACCCAACGCACCTGCAGGTAAATGGACAAGCGAAAGTTATGGTGAGAACGGTGCTACGCAACCTAAAGACAAGGTTTGAAAAGGTGAAGGGTCTTTGGGTTGACGAGCTCCCAGGTGTTTTATGAGCCTACTGCACCACACCAAGAGCTCCAACTAGAGAAATTCCATTCTCCCTTGCTTTTGAAACTGAGGCAGTCATCCTTGTGAAAATTGGGGTGCACTCTATAAGGGTCCAACACCACGCCCCTATCACAAATGAGGAAGGACTCCGCATCAACCTCGACTTGGTAGNGGAGAAATTCCATTCTCCCTTGCTTTTGAAACTGAGGCAGTCATCCTTGTGAAAATCGAGGTGCACTCTATAAGGGTCCAACACCACGCCCCTATCACCAATGAGGAAGGACTCCGCATCAACCTCGACTTGGTAGAGGAGGCAAAAGAGATGGCTGTGATCCGCAATGCGGAGTACAAGCGCCGCATGGTAAAATACTATAACTCGAGAGTAAAACCTCGTTCCTTCCAACCAGGAGACTGGGTCCTCAAGAAAGTGATACTCTCCACAAAGGATTCACGCAAAGGAAAGTTGGGACCAAATTGGGAAGAACCATACCTCATAACAGAAATGGTGAGGCCAGGTACTCACAAGATCCAGAATTCTAAGTGGAATGTCTTACCCCATCCATGGAACACAGAGCACTTGAAGAGATAATACCAATGACACCTTGAGATAGTAGAAAAGTTGGGGACTTGGTTTTATTTTTTGTACTCTTTTGTGGGGCTATGATATTGCTTTATATGAGTAGAAAATTGAATAAAATTTCAAAGATTTACTTCAAAAAGATCTTTGCATTTTCATATTTAACTTCTCAACTTCAAAGTAGCATCAATGACAAAAACCACTTTTACAAAAGTTTGGCTTAAAAAAAAAACCAAAAAGTCTCTAACATGCTAACTATTCATAGCCGTCATCCTCCTCATCATCATCACCCTTGGCACCATCAGAACCTCCATCATTATCATCAAGTGCCTCAGTTGGCAAGAAGCCTGAGACATCAATATCAGGAAAAGCAGCAAAAATCTTTCCCTAAAGCTCCTCATAACCGTCAATGAAGGCATCTACAAGGCCACACTCCAAGTCCTTCTAAGCTTTCACAACTCTCTCATAAGCTGCCTTCACCTCTGCCTCTGTAGTAGCCTCTCTGAGCATGACCCTCTCATGGACCTCCGCAAGCTCATCCTCGAGCTTGGCCGCCCTCCCATGGGTCACCAAAAGCTCAACCTCACTGAGCGTGGCCATCTTACAGACCTCGACAAGCTCAGCCACGAGTTCGGACACCCTCCCATGAGTCGTCGAAATCTCAATCTCAAGATCAGTCGCTCTTTCACGAGTTGCCACAAGGTCAGTATCAGAAGCCCTTCCAATAGCTTCATGCTAGATAATCCTCCTCTGGGCAGCAAGAAGCTCATTTTGCACCACTTCATGATCGTGTTTCATCTTGTGATAAATGAGAATTCTTGAAAGTAAACACATAGCTGCAATGGAGGCCTGAAGAGAAACAGAAGGCAAAAGAATGTCAGAAACATTTGGAAGGAAGGGAGAAAAGGGAGAGAACAAACCCTTACCTGAGCCCAGCCTTTTAGGAAAGAGTTGAGGATCCCCTCGGTGCTCAGGGCACTAATCCCATTCACATCTTTAGTGAAAAAAAACTTCCCAAGCCAATCCCTGATGACCTGCGCGTTACCTAGCATGGAGTTAATTTGAAAAGGTGCCCTAGAATAAGTCCCCACATAAGGAGTGGATGAATGAGGGATAGAAGGTGTGGCCAACAAACGAGACTCTAGACGAGATTCTGGGGCAGGAGATGCAGCTGTGGGAGCCTCTAACCAAGGAGGCACCTCTAGATTGATCACTTGATGGGAGGGCGCTCGAGGTGCTAGTGGAGGAGTTGACTGAGGAAAGCTCACCTCAAGCGGCATAGTTAGAGAGGTCATTTAGGAGGCATCCTCTGTCCTCGCCATCTTAGAAAGAGGATGACCCCTACTAGAAAGGTGGGACCCAATCATATCTCGATCTGCTGTTTCAAATAAAATAAAGTGTTATCCGCATGAAAAACACCAAGTGAAGAANTCATCATCATCACCCTTGGCACCATCAGAACCTCCATCATTATCATCAAGTGCCTCAGTTGGCAAGAAGCCTGAGACATCAATATCAGGAAAAGCAGCAAAAATCTTTCCCTAAAGCTCCTCATAACCGTCAATGAAGGCATCTACAAGGCCACACTCCAAGTCCTTCTAAGCTTTCACAACTCTCTCATAAGCTGCCTTCACCTCTGCCTCTGTAGTAGCCTCTCTGAGCATGACCCTCTCATGGACCTCCGCAAGCTCATCCTCGAGCTTGGCCGCCCTCCCATGGGTCACCAAAAGCTCAACCTCACTGAGCGTGGCCNATCATCATCGCGAGCTACCTTGCCCCAATGTTTTTTGGCGCGAGGGCGTAAAGCCCTATCTGAGCCGCTGCCAGAAATGTCTCTAGGAGTATGATTCTGAGAAGGTATGCTTGAAAGAACTANCTCTCACGAACCTCCGTAAGCTCAGCCTCAAGCTTGGCTGCCCTCCCATGGAAAGTCGAAAGCTCAACCTCACTGAGCGTGGCCATCTTACAGACCTCGACAAGCTCAGCCACGAGTTCGGACACCCTCCCATGAGTCGTCGAAATCTCAATCTCAAGATCAGTCGCTCTTTCACGAGTTGCCACAAGGTCAGTATCAGAAGCCCTTCCAATAGCTTCATGCTAGATAATCCTCCTCTGGGCAGCAAGAAGCTCATTTTGCACCACTTCATGATCGTGTTTCATCTTGTGATAAATGAGAATTCTTGAAAGTAAACACATAGCTGCAATGGAGGCCTGAAGAGAAACAGAAGGCAAAAGAATGTCAGAAACATTTGGAAGGAAGGGAGAAAAGGGAGAGAACAAACCCTTACCTGAGCCCAGCCTTTTAGGAAAGAGTTGAGGATCCCCTCGGTGCTCAGGGCACTAATCCCATTCACATCTTTAGTGAAAAAAAACTTCCCAAGCCAATCCCTGATGACCTGCGTGTTACCTAGCATGGAGTTAATTTGAAAAGGTGCCCTAGAATAAGTCCCCACATAAGGAGTGGATGAATGAGGGATAGAAGGTGTGGCCAACAAACGAGACTCTAAACGAGATTCTGGGGCAGGAGATGCAGCTGTGGGAGCCTCTAACCAAGGAGGCACCTCTAGATTGATCACTTGATGGGAGGGCGCTCGAGGTGCTAGTGGAGGAGTTGATTGAGGAAAGCTCACCTCAAGCGGCACAGTTAGAGAGGTCATTTAGGAGGCATCCTCCGTCCTCGCCATCTTAGAAAGAGGATGACCCCTACTAGAAAGGTGGGACCCAATCATATCTCTATCTGCTGTTTCAAATAAAATAAAGTGTTATCCGCATGAAAAACACCAAGTGAAGAAAAAAAAATCAACTCACCTTTCCTCTTCGAAGAGGAGCCGTCGGACTTCAAGGAGGGAGTAATGGTCCTAGCATTCTTGGGCAAGAGGACTCCCAAGTCCTTGTTAGGATAAGCCCTCACGGCCTACAATTTCCATTCTTGGTCTTTGGAGAGCACAAATGGATCTACCAAGGAATGATGGATGAGTACACCAAAAAAAAAAGCAAGCAAGTAAGTAAGTAATTGTAAGGGCGTACCAAGTTTTCTAGCAACACTCCATCGTGTTGGTACCAAAGCCTTATCAGCCTCTGCAGCTCACTCTCCACCAACGAATAAAAAATAAGATTTTCAGCTGTGGCAATTGGAGGGTAATCCCGTAAGAAACTTACCACCTCTCGTGGTGAAATAATACCACCCCCTATTTGGAGCAGGAGTCTCACTCAAGTTATATGCTACATGGAACTCCACAGGAGAAGCACTCTCATGATGCACCTTCCTCCACAATACAAGAAAACCCAACAAGACTCTCCAACCATTGGGTGACAATCGCCCCTGGTTGAGTGAAAAATAATGAAGAATACTGCAAATAAAAGGAGATATGGAAAACCTGAGCCCAGCTTCCAGCATCTCCTCATAGATGACAATGTCCCCAGAGAAGTCATTAGAGGCAGGTTCACCCATCTCAGCTCCACGGCATAGCACAGTCAGAAGGATGTGGTAGGCGGAGATAACCCGCACAATATCAACGTCCGTATTTAAAGTGCTGGAGATAGTACTTACCTTGGACCCATCATCATCACGAGCTACCTTGCCCCAATGTTTTTTGGCGCGAGGGCGTAAAGCCCTATCTGAGTCGCTGCCAGAAATGTCTCTAGGAGTATGATTCTGAGAAGGTATGCTTGAAAGAACTAGACCATGGGCATAAACTGGACCACCTGGATGGTTTCCCACATGAACAGGCTGCTTGCCCAAAGTTGCTTCCTCACCAAAACTTTTCAAACAAGCGCCCAAAGAGGCGCCCTCTTGCTCGTCCAAGGCTTGCTCACCCAAGGGCTGAGCATCCACGCTGCCCACTTCAGCACCTAAGCTGGAGCCCAAATTGTTGCCCAAAATAGCCCAAGACGCCTCATCAAGTTTGCCCATAACAACGCTAAAGGTGGCGCCCANGAGTTCGGACACCCTCCCATGAGTCGTCGAAATCTCAATCTCAAGATCAGTCGCTCTTTCACGAGTTGGCACAAGGTCAGTATCAGAAGCCCTTCCAATAGCTTCATGCTAGATAATCCTCCTCTGGGCAGCAAGAAGCTCATTTTGCACCACTTCATGATCGTGTTTCATCTTGTGATAAATGAGAATTCTTGAAAGTAAACACATAGCTGCAATGGAGGCCTGAAGAGAAACAGAAGGCAAAAGAATGTCAGAAACATTTGGAAGGAAGGGAGAAAAGGGAGAGAACAAACCCTTACCTGAGCCCAGCCTTTTAGGAAAGAGTTGAGGATCCCCTCGGTGCTCAGGGCACTAATCCCATTCACATCTTTAGTGAAAAAAAACTTCCCAAGCCAATCCCTGATGACCTGCGCGTTACCTAGCATGGAGTTAATTTGAAAAGGTGCCCTAGAATAAGTCCCCACATAAGGAGTGGATGAATGAGGGATAGAAGGTGTGGCCAACAAACGAGACTCTAAACGAGATTCTGGGGCAGGAGATGCAGCTGTGGGAGCCTCTAACCAAGGAGGCACCTCTAGATTGATCACTTGATGGGAGGGCGCTCGAGGTGCTAGTGGAGGAGTTGATTGAGGAAAGCTCACCTCAAGCGGCACAGTTAGAGAGGTCATTTAGGAGGCATCCTCCGTCCTCGCCATCTTAGAAAGAGGATGACCCCTACTAGAAAGGTGGGACCCAATCATATCTCTATCTGCTGTTTCAAATAAAATAAAGTGTTATCCGCATGAAAAACACCAAGTGAAGAAAAAAAAATCAACTCACCTTTCCTCTTCGAAGAGGAGCCGTCGGACTTCAAGGAGGGAGTAATGGTCCTAGCATTCTTGGGCAAGAGGACTCCCAAGTCCTTGTTAGGATAAGCCCTCACGGCCTACAATTTCCATTCTTGGTCTTTGGAGAGCACAAATGGATCTACCAAGGAATGATGGATGAGTACACCAAAAAAAAAAGCAAGCAAGTAAGTAAGTAATTGTAAGGGCGTACCAAGTTTTCTAGCAACACTCCATCGTGTTGGTACCAAAGCCTTATCAGCCTCTGCAGCTCACTCTCCACCAACGAATAAAAAATAAGATTTTCAGCTGTGGCAATTGGAGGGTAATCCCGTAAGAAACTTACCACCTCTCGTGGTGAAATAATACCACCCCCTATTTGGAGCAGGAGTCTCACTCAAGTTATATGCTACATGGAACTCCACAGGAGAAGCACTCTCATGATGCACCTTCCTCCACAATACAAGAAAACCCAACAAGACTCTCCAACCATTGGGTGACAATCGCCCCTGGTTGAGTGAAAAATAATGAAGAATACTGCAAATAAAAGGAGATATGGAAAACCTGAGCCCAGCTTCCAGCATCTCCTCATAGATGACAATGTCCCCAGAGAAGTCATTAGAGGCAGGTTCACCCATCTCAGCTCCACGGCATAGCACAGTCAGAAGGATGTGGTAGGCGGAGATAACCCGCACAATATCAACGTCCGTATTTAAAGTGCTGGAGATAGTACTTACCTTGGACCCATCATCATCACGAGCTACCTTGCCCCAATGTTTTTTGGCGCGAGGGCGTAAAGCCCTATCTGAGTCGCTGCCAGAAATGTCTCTAGGAGTATGATTCTGAGAAGGTATGCTTGAAAGAACTAGACCATGGGCATAAACTGGACCACCTGGATGGTTTCCCACATGAACAGGCTGCTTGCCCAAAGTTGCTTCCTCACCAAAACTTTTCAAACAAGCGCCCAAAGAGGCGCCCTCTTGCTCGTCCAAGGCTTGCTCACCCAAGGGCTGAGCATCCACGCTGCCCACTTCAGCACCTAAGCTGGAGCCCAAATTGTTGCCCAAAATAGCCCAAGACGCCTCATCAAGTTTGCCCATAACAACGCTAAAGGTGGCGCCCAGAGCAGCCTACGATACCCTATCAGGCTCACCTAAAGAGCCCGCACGCTCAGGCTGCTCGCCCAATAGGTTGGAGCGCCCAGGCTGCTCGCTCAGCAGGCCAGCACGCCCAGGCTGCTCGCCCAACACGCCATTCGCCCCTCCAAGCTTGCTCGCACATTAAGGGATGCTCGCCCAGCCTCGCCAAAGTCATGCCCGCCTCCTTGCTCGCCAAAACCAGCAAAACCAGCACCAAAAGGGGCGTCCAACGACGCCCCCACCTCCTTCAAGCCACGTGCCTCCATCCCTTCTCCATGGACAACTCCACTTTCTTCGAGTTGCACACCAAGAATTGCAGGCCTCTGAACATCTTCTCCACTAGCCACCATTGTCCAAAATACTCAAACTCAAGAATGTCAAGCCTAGGGTCTCAAAAGAATCTCAAGAGGAGCACTCTCCTTCACTCACTCAAGCTTATATGGAATGGGTGAAGTATGGGCTCTCAAGGGTTTTAAGAAAGAGTATAATCTCAAGTTGAAGGAAATGGGTAGAATGAAGAAGAAAGCCACTATTTATAGCCTAGGGTTTTTTTTTTAAAACAAAAAAAAAAGCAACAAGGCCCAATTCAAAACCAAGGGCTCTCAAAAAAAAAATTCGAATTTAAAAAAGGGCTATAACTCCAAACGGGGCTTATTATATATGAAAATCAAAGCCCTCGACGAGCAGAGCAAAACTCATTCCTATTGGCAATGACCTTTTCAAAATAAGTCCAAAAAAGGCCCAAAAAGAGTGTTTTGGCCTCCCGAAGTTTTAAAAAAATATATATATATATTTCGCTCGCCCAGAACAGTACCCTACTCACCCAGAATAGTGCCCAGCTCGCCTGAAAGCTATTGCTCGCCCAAACCACTCGCTTAGCTCTCTGCTCCAAGTTTTGACCATAACTTTTACTCCGTTACTCTAAATGAGGCTTATAATATATCAAATCGAAACTCTCGGCGAGCCCTACAAGAAACATAGCCTTTGGCTATGACTGATGTTGTAAAAAGTCCAAAAAATGGCTTGGAAGCAGATGTTTTGGCCTCCCGAAGTTTTTTCAGTTGTGCCGGTCAACCAAAAATTTGAACTTAATCGAATGCCCTCTTTTCCAAGTTTCATTGGACCCAGGACATTGGGTGGCAAATGATGAGCCAAGCCCAAGAGCCCAACTCCAAGAGGTCCAGCTAGCCAAGCTCAAAGGAGTCTACACCCGGACAAGCTCACCAAGGTCAAGGAGCTACATCAGCAGGGGGCATGCAAGGGTCATCCAAAAGCCTCCTCTACCACCTTGGAGTAAGGGAGCATCCAGGAGCCTCACTCTCGCCACTCGGAGAAAGTTAACCTTCCCTCATCCTTTGACCAAGTCCTTTGAAAAAGCATCATAACTTCCTTGCCTCTTGAGGAGACGAGAGGTCGCCAAGCTATTTAATTACCGTTAAAGTCACCTCAATCCGTTATAACTATTAAACGGCCCCAACCCATTATAACCGTTAGACTAGCTATTCAATTACTACACTAGGCCATTACTATAAATTGTAAGCCCCACAAACACTTGGGAGGCATCTCACTCATTTTGAATACAATTCTCTCCTCCTCTCTGAAAGCTTGTAATCTCTTTCTCTCCCATTGCACCGGAGTTAATAACATCCCGGCGACCCTTGCCATTCTAAGTGGACGTAGGTCACCTTGACCGAACCACTATAAACTTGGTCTTCTCCCTCTCAACTTTACTGCATTTTATTTTACTTAATTGACAGGTGGTGTACAAACTAATTTTGTGCATCATCAATGACCTAAAAGAATTAATGTTCAACTACTTTAACATGTTATCTATGACCATAACTAATTTTGCTTTCTAGGACATTGTTAGGAAAGAGGTTAGTTATGAACTAAGTGACATGAGGGCAAAATAAAGACCATTCAGAACATCCCTCGATATATTCGTTGATGACAACTTTGAGCACTACCGTATAAAGTGACAAAGTGTGCATAAAGGTGAAATTTTCAAGGGATAAAGAATGCTCATAAAGGATTAGAGATGCTTGAACTGATGTATTCGAATGGGTCTAGAGTACTTAACACCATTTATTTGGTGGTTGATATCTCTATTACGGGTGATAATCGAGTCGAGCCTTTTGCACTTGTCTATGCTCAGGCTTGGCTTGAGGTGTTAAACTGAATTGTAGGCTCGGCTTGGCTTGAGCTCGATTGTTGAGCCCGGTTTATTTCTCTAGCTCAGCTCAGCATGAGCTTGAGCTCAAATCAAGCTTTCCAGTTTACGTTATTGCCCAATCCTCAATCCAAAATCCACAAGCAAAAAATCCATATAATCTGAGAATAAAACGTCAAAAACCCCATATCAATGATATCAAAATCCATTAAAGGTAAACTTAAATCTAAAACTCAAGTAGCACATCTTTGTTTTTCCAAATCTAGCATCATAGAAAACATCTTTGCTTAGCAGGTGATGATTCCATCGTGCTTGGTTTGAAGGTGGTGGTGGTAGATATGGTAGCGATGATGATTGTAACGCCCCAAAATGCATCCTAAAATGCATTAACTCTCTATATAACATAAAACTATGAGAATATTTAAAATAATCATTAAATAATAAAAACCATCCATCAACTAAATAAATAACCAAACCAATGCCAATAAAACATCATTAAAATCTCAAACTTACATCCCAAAAACTAGTTAGTATCCTGCACATGGAATAAATAACAACCATTCATAACATTGTCTCATAACCCAAATCTTATAAGGAACTAAACTAGACAAAAACAACTTTAAGCCGTCAAATTTGGATCCACATCGTGATCCAGTTTAGCCTCAAAATTAACCTGCTCAGCTAGTGTGATATCCTCTTGAAGTCCATAATCAGAAAAATGTTATATCATGGGACGATATCAAAGCGTAATAGAAAAACCTTCTCAAACCCAAAAAAGGTTTCGAAAACATAAAACAGTGACATTTTGATAATGATCTCAAGTTTATGGTACATAAAGATAATTTCACCATAAAGAAAAATCATTTGCAAATACAACATCTTAAAACATAATATCTTATGTACGTAGGCTGATTAGCATAAAATTACACAATCGAACATATCTGGTCCACACCACACCACAAAACATCCAATCAATCCCTGCAGGCCATATATCTTTAGGAAGGTCATATACCGACATATCGGTAGTGATGATTCCTTCCCCCCAGCCTTGATGATCATGACCGAATAGTGGTTTGATCATCGCAAGACACCAACCCCTCTACCAGTAATAGAAAACCTTTGAACCCCTCGAGGTATGAAACAACATCAAAATACTGTGCGATATAGATTCAAGTGAAATTCATTATCATCGCACCCACCCATACAAAGAGATAATAAAATAACACCACTTTTCAACAAAATCCATGTATACCATTATCCATCATTCCACAATTCTCAAGGTAGAAAATTAATCAAAGTAAAGATGCAAGAGGTCATCACAAGAAACCTTTATGTTCACTGTATTTCAAATTCTAGGGTTTTATCAAGAACATATGATTATGTGTTTGAATGTAAAATCATATGCTTCTTCGAGAATTAATACATATATTCAAAAAGTATTCTAAAAACATTGAAGCTTGATCGAGTAAATCAATTTATAAATCAAGAACTAGGGTTTTGTATCAAGAAGGAACAATCTTTATTGCAAAACATGTATTTTATTTAAGAAATGAATCTTTGAATCAAATCAACATTATAACACCATAGATCTAATATTTAGATCATAAAATAGATGAAAAAGATATACATATACAACCCTAATCTCAACGAATGGACTTGAGAAAGATTCTCTACTTTAATGTGTTTGAATCTTGATTCTAACGTGTTTGATTATGATTTTCCCGGCGTAAATCCTTCAGAATCTCCCCCCTCTTCATTCTCCCACTTCTCCTTAACCTCCTAGGGTTGAAAGCTATTGAAAAATAACCTAAAGAACGTCATTGGGGTATTTATAAGGTCAAAAACAGTGTTGAAATCACGAACTTGATCACTATCAAACACACATCCACATTCGAATGGAAATTGGTGTTCGAACGGACTTTGTTCTCAGTATCTCAAGTTCTGTCAAACTTTAATTCTGCATCTATTCCACGTTCGAACATCATTTCATGTTCGAACGTGAAATCCATTTCTGCCTGAACTTCTAGGGCATTTTGACCTATTTAGAAGTCGATTCGAGATTTTTTCATGAAATATACTTTTGTAGCCCTTGAATTTTAGTTTCTAATGTCCAACTATAAGATCAATCAAACATCGGGGTAAAAATTTTATAGACCAAACACTGAGGTAATGTCAAATTCATTTATACTCAAATTCTCCAAAATGCGTTTTAACTCTAAAATATTTTTAAACTTATAATACACCCCATATTNTACTGAGGTAATGTCAAATTCATTTATACTCAAATTCTCTCCAAAATGCGTTTTAACTCTAAAATATTTTTAAACTTATAATACACCCCATATTACCTCTACCAAAATTTCTCGACCTCCCGGATTCAATGGTAGCATTATTTTAACCTAAAAACATTTAGAAACTTACATAACCAACTTACTTATGTTTAAACACCTCTGAAACTATGATTGACCCGAAATTTTATTCGTATGAAACTCAAACGTTATGATCAATCTTTCAATCACGATTCAAAGATTCTATCATCTTTTTGGAAGTACTCTTAATATCATCTTATACATCTTTGAATTTTGTATGGAGTCTTACAATGATGGTTATGGGTAGCGTAGAGAATGAGGTCACGAAAGAGATGGAGGGAGAGTGATAAAGAGACCAAGGGTTGCGAGCAAAGAAGGAAAGAAAAGACCCTCACTGAAAGCAAAGACAAAGACGGAAAGAAAAATACCAAAGAATTGTGATAGAAGAGGGAGAGTGGAAGCAAGAAGAAAGGAAGAAAACACGGGATGATAAGATACATAGGCGGAGAGGAGGTTACAAGGCTCAAGGCATTTCATTGAACGATGGGCCACGTGAAGTTTGATCAAGTCTTCAGCTTTTGGATTATTTTATTGTATATATATGACTTATTTGATAGTTTTTCAGAAGTTACTATTTGAGTAAAATTTGGTTACCACCGAGTTTCACTCTTTGGAATATACCATGAGTAGAATAAATTACTAAAATATACAAATGGCCAAGGCTCGTTAAATGCTTGACCTTGGCTCTGGCTTGGCTCGAATTTAAAGAAGCCTAATATTTTGTGTAGATTTAGTTCATTTTAAAAAACAAACGACCCCAAGCTAAGCCACAATCGAGCTAAGCTCGAGCTATTCAGATCGTTTAATAGGCCTAATCTCTATGCTGACTCTTAAGAGTTTTTAGTGTAGAGCTCCCAAATTACAGGTGTGCTCAACAATCGTATGATTTATTAGCTTGTATGAACTAACGTTAGTGTGTATACTGAATTGAAAAAGATGACACTATCATACCCATCATGTACATGCGGGAGATGTTAGATATTAGATTGGGTCATGCACCCAAGCTTGGGCGCCCATGTCAAGAGATGTGTCTCTTGGAGGAGTCCTTTGTCACCCAAAGGATATATTTGTCAAACTACTAACAAACACATCCTTGTTCAAGGTACCCGTACAACAAGACCAACCAAAAGAAGGCATCTGCAAAAAAGTTGATCAACATATAAATATTTTCAATACACTCTCTCTCTCTCTCTCTCTCTCTCTCTCTCTCTCTCTCTCTCTCTCTCTCTCTCTCTCTCATGTTCAAGAAAGACTTTTGTGATGTAAAAAATCTGGTGTTGATTCATCTTATGTAACAACCTCATATCAGTAGAGCAAGTAAAAAAATGCAGTGATCATGAATTTTTGAAATACATAGAACATCTTTCACATTTGTGGAATTGAAAGAGAATAAGATACGTTCTTGATCCTACATATCTGCACTTGTATACGATTCGGAACAATAACAGTAGGGGTGATCCACATTTTATGGTCTGAAGTGAAAGTGCATGCAAGCTTTACTAAATCAAACACCAAGTGAAATGGTTACACAATTCTCGATTTGAGATTGACGTGTTACGATTTGACACCGATTAAAAATGAGATTGAATTTGTATATAAATAAAATCTTAGGTACTATCCATCATCATAACCCAAAAAGAAGGGAAAAAAAAAAATTAAATGACCGGGAGCTTAAACCTCGCTCCAGCCTACAACCCAGAAAAAAAAACGAAAACGAAATCAAAAACTCCCATCGCACAAAGTGACAAGACAGTATGTTATTTCATGAGACATCGAATGTGCAATTATTTTTATTGATGGACTTGAGGGTTGAACACAACGTGATCTTGGCTGAAACCACCCATGTTACTCTCTGATCAGAATCAAAATCACGTGTTGTGTGTCGTTTTGCCTGGTGTTTGTATGTTGGGCGCTCAATAGATGAGGCACGTGCATTTGCTGGTGATGTAGTCGACGATGGTGACTGCTGCAAACCCAATACTTCCGAGCATTTGGTCTTGTCTCTTTGCCTGCCCATTGATTCAAGTTCTGAAATTTTGGCTACTTGGTAAAACTGGATGCCCTTAATTTGCTCCATGCTGACCACAATCTTGAACTGAGAATCAGCATTCATAATTGACCTTAAAAAAATGATTTTTCACCTTCCTGGAGTGTAAGGATTTAGATGCTATTTTATTTGATAGTATATCACCTATCGTGTGTAAGTGAGTGGAAGTATTGGACTCCAACTGGAACCACTAAACTTAAAAAAATAATAATNGCATTCATAATTGACCTTAAAAAAATGATTTTTCACCTTCCTGGAGTGTAAGGATTTAGATGCTATTTTATTTGGTAGTATATCACCTATCGTGTGTAAGTGAGTGGAAGTATTGGACTCCAACTGGAACCACTAAACTTAAAAAAATAATAATAATAATTATGAATAATACAACCCAAGTTTATTGAACTTGGGTTTTGTTATTCTTTTTTCTTTTGTATGCATCGCACAAACATAGAATACAATAAATCTTTATTTTCTATTATCTAATCAATGTATCAGCCGTTGGAAGTGAATTCATGCAGAAAATGATCAAAAGAGGATATTGCAAAAAATTAAAAAAGTAAAANATTTTTTCTTTTGTATGCATCGCACAAACACAGAATACAATAAATCTTTATTTTCTATTATCTAAGCCGTTGGAAATGAATTCATGCAGAAAATGATCAAAAGAGGATATTGCAAAAAATTAAAAAAGTAAAAGAACATTCAATAGCTATTTTACTTTTACAATGCCAAGTTTTGTTTAATATTATTTTTCTTTTGATCTTGGTCCAATTTTGTAATAAGCTCAACAGCTAATGGCCCTTGCGCAGCCCAATTTCTAATAGTTTATCGGATAAAAAAGGTAATTGAGAGATATGTCACATATTTGAAAAATGCATTAAATGAGGTAGATTGAAGATGATAGATATATTAACGAAACTAATTAATAGACTTAAAAAATTAACTTAAATTTGACTTAATGAATCACTATCATTGAATAGATAGTGGATCCTATTAAATACTAGAACTTTCAATTAAATCAATGACAAATAAAACAACTAAATCATTAAGTCAAATTTTTAAGTAATTTTTTTAAGTTTGTGTAACTTTGCTCTCAAGTATTAATGTAAGTGTTTAGAATATGCATTTAAGTCTGTGTAGCATTGTTCAGAGTGCGTGTATTCTTTACATGAGAGAACGGTGATTTATTTGTGTTATTCATTTACTGTTATGTAAATTAGTATAAGAGCCTTGATCGACTGGTATGATCGCTAATTATCGAAGTGATAACAATTTTTCCTGTGACAATGATCATGTGGAAATAGCTCTTTCTTTCGAAAGCTGACTTATTTAGTTGTTGGGGTGGGATTCAACAAACCTATAGTGAGTTTCACGATTCAGTTGCTCAACCAAGATCCAAATTAGAATAGAGATTGCAACAAGATAGAGCTTGTGCTTAACCTATTCAAGATCTCAATCTTATCTCTCTCAGGCGACTTCATATTTGTGACATTGATTCCATTGATGATGGTGAGTATGCAAAAGCTATGTTTGATACTTACAATTAAGTTAAATATTATAAAAAGACGTGATTATGAGTAATTTTTGCATGCAATTTTGATGGTTATTAATATACAAGATTTTATTGATTGGCTAGCTAAAGTTGATAAGTCTTCTGATTACATGGGCATTTCAAACGTATGGATGAAGGTAGACTTGGTGGCTTATAAATTGAGGGGTATAGCTTTTTTATGGCGAGAACAAGTGCAGTCTTTACATGCAAACCAACAAAAAAGTCCATATTTTTCCTTAGTCGAGGATGAAACGCTTGTTAACAAAAATATTTTTTCCTTTAAATCATGAACATATTTTATTCCAGCTACAGGACTACAGATAGAATAAGCAAATATTCCCTCATTCAATAATTATGCAAGTCCAAACGAAAAAATAAAATAAAAAAAGACACAATATCAAAAAGAGAAGATTGAAGTGGATGATAATGTTGAGTGAACTTATGGTGATAGTGGGGGAGCCTCTTGATGGTTACCAACAAAAAAGAGTTTGGAAGGAAAAGGTGAAGAAGGTAAAGACAAAATCAATAACAATCTCATAGTTGATGATGCAACACCTAAAATTATTGAAGTTGAACTCATGTAAACTTGCTAAGATTGAGGCAAAAGACAAAATTTTGAGAAGATGAGACAAAATTAATGAAAAAACGCTTATAAATAGAAAAGGGAATTGGTGATATTTCTAGTTGGAGGAAGTCCACCAGTGATCACTATAAGTTTATCGAAGTAAATCCAAATTAAGGTCCAATTTTTCTAAATGTTGCAATTCCACACCAATGATGGTTTTTGAGTCTAAAGACGGCCATTATTTTATGATGGAAACTATCAAACGACATTGTATTAATAAAAAGGACGATGGCAATATTTGAACACGAGACTATTTGTTTTAATACCATGTTAAACGTTCATCTAGAGATGTAACTTAAGTATTTTTATTTTAAGAATAACTACTTTTATGTAGTTAGTGGCACAATTGGGATGATACTAGAGCCAAATCAAATGGCTCCACATAAATTTTCATGCAGGAGTTGTTGGGAGAGAGAGAGAGAGAGAGAGATGATCTCCTCGAACCCTCCTTATTCGCGTGCCTCTACGGTCACTTATCACAAAGCATCGAATATGTCTGGTTGATGATATTAAGACAAAAATCTAGACTTAAAACAAGGTAAACACAAGAGATACAAAAGGTAGCGATTTTCTTTCCTCTATGCATTAGTACCAACATTCATTTACAAGATGAGAAGACAAAACATTCATTTTCAAGATGAGAAGACAAATGCTTAAACCAAGGACCTGCATGTTAGGGGTATCCATTTCACATACCACGATTGGGGCAGACATTTGCAAAGTGTGATGGATCACCACAAACAAAACACCTCCTACCGGATACGGGTTCACCTGTTGCTGACACAAATGTCACATCATTTGCATGTGCTCCACCGCGGCCGCCCCTCCTATTCGGATTAGATGTTGAGCTGCTAACATACCCATGCGGAGCACTTCTTCCTCCATTGAGCTCATCCTCCCATCTGCATTACAGATTTACATGAAACGTATATAAACAAATTGTTAACTAAACGCGTATTTAACAAAGTAGATTTAACTGAAACGAACATGGATAGAGATGACTCTATGCAGACTCCAGGTGTCCCAATGGAATACATTTCTTGTTTATAACTCTCCATGATTTTTAATCCAAAAAAAAAAATAATTGAAACTCCACCTTTGTACTTTGTAGCCATGTATCATTACGTCTTTCATCAACACTACAGTTTTCCTCTATCTCTCTCTCTCTCTCTCTCTCTCACACACACACACACACATACACAGAGAACCGATTGAAACCTCAAGGAACACCACACATTACTTCCAGTTAAAAGTAGTGCATTAAATTCCCAGCCCAAAAAAAAAAAAAAAGATTTAAGTTATTACTGCTGCAGAAGATGAAGGTGCAACAAACTTTAAATGATTCATATCAACTAATTCTTCAGTGTTGCACAAACATAAGAAAACCAGCGATCAACAAGAACAGCAAGATTTAGAGCTGAATTAAGATTAACATGGTCGTATTAAAAACTTATTCATGGAAATAAAACAAGGAATGCACAACTCCAGGTTGACATACACAAAGAAGTTGCACCCCTGCGATCGGCATGAATAGAACTTCCTCCCCCTATTATTTGCAGTATTAGCAGTCTGCAAAGTGCAAGCTGTACCACATCTATCACAACGGATTGAAGATTCACCTGTTTTATAAAAACATGTTATCATTAGATATGCAATTTGATGTCTCGAGTATTGATGAGATCTTGCATTGCACTACACTCAAAACATGAATATAGTATTGAGTGAAGGTCAGCGCTCATCAGATAATTCAATTCATAAATGCTCTCAACTGGGATGGATCTTTAATGTGTTTTGGTGTGACTGATTTAATGTCTGCCTCTTGTATTAAAAAACAATGGGCAGGCAACACACACCCCAACAGGAGTACAAGCAGTTTTATTGAAATGTAAGGCCGCCTCCATCATGCATCCGACAATCACATTTTTAGTGCACAGGCTCCTGGGTAAGCTAAGCTGTGTTTTTTGCCTGTTGCCATCTATACTGCATAATGTCTTTTACGACGTGCTGCTTTTGTTGTGGTATGATAGCTTCTATTAAATGTGATCCATAGCAAGGAGACGATGACAATTGAGGCTTCTTACCATTTTGTAGATTCATTTCCCGAGACCAAGCACTACCAGGACGAGAGGCTTGTGAAGGACAATCATTTGAAGAATGCCCTGTTTGCCTGCAGTGGATACAAGCACCCTGCCTAGAATTATACCGTTGGGCGCTGCCAGAAGACATTCGTCCTCGTCCTCTTACTAGAGAAAATATTGCACAATTAGTTCTTTGGATTGTAACTCAAAGGACATAGAAAACTGACATATTGTAATATAGATTTCACTTTCTAAAATGTGAGATTTTGTTCTAAAGTAATTCTACAACAAAAGTCACGTGCACCAAATTTCACTCTAAACCAAAGTTCAAGAAATTAATTCATTGTATTATCTGCGTAGCAAAATAAGGACCTGTTGAAATCCTTAGTAAAATTGAATCGAGCCTAATGCAAAAACGGCTTCTATTACAACACTCCAGAACTAATGTAATTCAAGGTGGTGCCACGCCCTAGTTTGAAGACTGTGCTCGAATAATTAAATTACTTGTCAGCTAAGAAAGTATGGATACAAACAAGGGACATAGATGCGACAAGACACAAATACTCAAATATGACATTTCTCAAAAAAGTAAAACACGGTCTAAGACATATTATAAATAATTGTATTTTATATGTACATTATATAATTTATTAAGTATAAAAATAATGATGCACTATTTATAAAAAATTCAGTACTTTAAGGCAGTTAAATCTTATGTTTAAGTCATCTAGTGTGAATTTTAAAACTAAAAGATTATGGTAGTCAATATCTCCGATTTTTTTATAGACAACGTATGGCAAACATACATAATTACAATGATTGTTTTCATCTTCTCAATTACTCTTCGTTAGTAAAACTTTTATGTATCTTTTACTTTTATTAGTAAATTTTAAGTAAAACTTTAGAATTTTCGTCTTAACAATTATATGTTATCTCATAGAATAAGTTAGTAATTTTCTAAATTTTGTAACTTTGTTAATCACATTTAATATATACTTATTGTCCAATAGTAGACATGGCCTAAAGAAGTGTCGAACATGGCATTAAAAGATTGTAAGACACATGTTTGAAATTAAATTTTTTTATTTTAATTATGGACACAGGTAAAATAGTATTGAATACGTGTCTAAGAAGCGTTGGTATCTGGCACAAATACATAGCCCTAGCCTTCTTAAGAGTATTTTCCACATGCACGACTTCACATCTTGCTATGACATACTTATTTTTAACTGAATGGTATTTTAGTACTCTCCTTCAATAATCTTTTCTATTTTTGCTTATTTTTCTCTTCTCTTTCTCTAAACTCTAATTTACTTCACAATCTAAATTGGTATCAGTGTTTCAATCAAAATCTAAAGAATCAAAGTTGTCGGAACTTATCAAAAACCCTCTCTCATACCCAACAGTAATCACTATCAAGATCTGACATGCTGACATCAGATTCTAACAGGTAAACGCCAACATCCAACTTATCAGAAAATTCCAAAAACTGCATGGGTAGATTCGAATCCTCCTCTTGAGATTTATTGTTACTTTTCTGGAATTTTTATTTGNAAACTTATCAAAAACCCTCTCTCATACCCAACAGTAATCACTATCAAGATCTGACATGCTGACATCAGATTCTAACAGGTAAATGCCAACATCCAACTTATCAGAAAATTCCAAAAACTGCATTGGTAGATTCGAATCCTCCTCTTGAGATTTATTGTTACTTTTCTGGAATTTTTATTTGCTAGTTTATGGGTCTTTCAAATTTTTGAATGTTTTTCGATTCTTTTAGTGCCAAATTTCTATTTATTTATGAACAAAAACTTAATAATTGATTAATTAAGCATGCTTATTGGGTTAACATCCATTTATACAAGATAACATCAAGTTGGAGAAAAAAGAAGCATAACACGAGGCAGAAGTCACTTCAACTAGTTTGAAACACTTGATTTCCATCAAACAAACACATTTTTACATAATGTTAAGATCTCATAATACAAATGAAGTACTAATGAGTACATCATATTCATACTTTAAATCAAATTAAGACGTATAATAATTTTTAATCAAATGAGTAAAAATTTATTATTTGCATGCTATTAATACTGGATTACTAACTGAAATTGACATCAATGGGAGAACTGACGATTTGTTCTCTTGGTTTTAAACCCCCACCCCCCTTTTTTTATAATCCTTTTTACTTTATTATAACCGTTGTTTTAAAATTTAATACCCTCCTTTTTGTTCCTTTTATTCTTTATACAATTGTTATTTACTAAAATGTTATATTAATAATATACTATATTTGTTAAATATTTTCAATTAATTCTATCGTATATTAAATATTTGAAATTAAGTTTTTGGGTATGCAAAAAAAGATATGTGATAGGGATGATGCTCTTTCTCTGATCTACAGATCTGGGATAGAGATAGATAGATCTAGCCTTGCTCTAGCTTTTCCCTTCTTCTCTTGTTCTCTCTCTGTGAAGTTGTAGCCCTTTTCTAGTCTCTTTCTCTCTCTCGAACAGAATGATCTAGCTCTCTCCAATCTCAAATCTATAGATCAGAGAAAAATTCATAACCACCGAATAAAGAATCAATAAAGAAAACGGAAGAAAGAGTAAAATAAAAAAAAGAAACGTACTTGGAAGAGGTTGGATTTCGACTATGGGAGTGCAGTTTTGCTCAGATCTGCTCAGATTTTGACGCAAGGATCTTTAGTAAGTTGTTCTCCTCTTCTTTCGATTTATGCATTCTCTCTCTCTTAAGAGATTCTGGTTAGATATGGGGGGTGTAAGTGGGAGGTGGTAGAGGATAGTTTATGAAAAGGATTATAAATATTGTCCTGCTTGTCTCAAGCAGGGGATAATGAACTTTTGTGTCGTAAAAAGGAGGTGGTGATTGTTACTTCTAAAAAGAGGACTGATCCTGCGAATGACTTTGGTCATGATGAAGGGTGGAGAAATGGGAAAGGTAAAGTTGTTGTCAATGATGAGCAGAGAGGGAAGCCAAGGAAGGAGTATAGGCAAAAAACTGTGGTCCATAACACTGTAACGGAGAACAGTTTTGCTGTGTTGAATGAGGAAAATGGAATTGATGTGTTGAATAATGATAGGAGGGTAATTCAACAAAATCAACAGGAGGAAAATGTTAGAGAGGATGATGCTGGAGGGATTTATGTTGGGAATATTTTGAATCTAAATGGGTATCATGTTGCTCAGCAGTCTCAGTTAGTAGGTGAGGATATGGGAGCTGGTTCAGGTGAACTGGAACATGTTGTCCCTGATGCAGCTGGGATTAGTATGGAGGGTAAAGCTGTGGGGAATGGCTCTGACAATCAAGTGAATGTGCATAGGCCAGATGCAGATGGAAGCGTGGAGGTATTTTCCTTTTCTTCTCCTGTTATTTTAGTTAATAATACTTCCAATAATAGGAGTGGGAAGAGTGATGGTTTGAATGGTGGTTCTAAGGAGATGTTTGGTGTTGGCTTATTGTCTGATGATTTAGTTGTGGCGGATAGTTATATGGAGAATACTGTGGAGAAAGAGAACTTGGGGGTGGGTAAGGGACTCTTTGCCCCATCACTGGATTCTTCTTTTCTTATTAAACATCACTATGGTGTAAGGAGAGGATATGATGGAGCCTTAGATGATCAAATTGGATTGGTTAATGAGAAGGTTCCTCTTCATAACGGATATTACTCAAACCAGGGTAGTTCTAAGATTCAGAGGGAAGTAACTATTGAATCTGATAATTCTAATAGTTCTTTTCATGAAGATGATGAATGCAATGGATTAAGTTCCAGTGGTGGTCTTCCTTCCATTAATACATGATTAACCTCATTTCATGGAATATGAGAGGAGTAGAGAAAGCTGCTAAAAGGAGATTAAAAAAGCTAATAAAGATGCATGATGTGTGCTTTGTTGCAATTCGACTCTTTTTGCTAGAAGTATTGGTCTAAGGCATTTTTGTTTTAATACTTTAGCAGAAAGGAACATTTGGCTTATATGGGATGATAGAGTTAAAATAAAGGTCTTGTGTGAACATGAGCAAGTGTTAACTGNAAGAACCCAAGTTATTGGTTACTAAAATGACTCTTTTTGCTAGAAGTATTGGTCTAAGGCATTTTTGTTTTAATACTTTAGCAGAAAGGAACATTTGGCTTATATGGGATGATAGAGTTAAAATAAAGGTCTTGTGTGAACATGAGCAAGTGTTAACTGTGAAATTGAGCTTTATGACCACTGAAGTTTTTTGGATATCAGTGGTTTATGCTAAGTGTGACCATATTCTTAGAAGGTCATTATGGAGCCATTTGGTTGATTTGGATATTCCTTCTGGTATGCCTTGGGTTGTGGGGGATTTTAATTCCATTTTATATTCTGAGGAGAGAAGAGGAGGAGCATTTCCTTCTTTAATAGCAATGGAGGAGTTTGGTAATTTTCTGGATCAAAGTGGTTTGATGGATGGTGGTTTTAGTGGAAACAAATACACCTTGTGACAATAGGCAGGGGCATATGAGAATGATGCAGAGGTTGGATAGGGCATTGATAAATGCTTCTTGGAAATTGAGGTATGGAGGTCTGGAAGTAGTACATATGGCTAGAGGTACTTCTGATCATAGTCCTTTATTTCTGAGAATTATGGATACTCCAGCTCAAAGAAGGATTTCATATTTCAGGTTTCAGGATATGTGGTGTGATCATGAGGGGTTTTTTGATCTGATTGCAGCTAATTGGAGTGGTCAGTATTCTGAAAATCCTATGTCCAACTTGTTTATTAAGCTGAAATACTTAAAAGCACATATGAAGCTTTGGAATAAAGAGGTGTTTGGTAACCTGTTTGAGAATATTAAAGCTCAAGAGCAGAAAATTAAGCTAACTCAGATGGATTTAGATCAGTGTTTTAGTGATTCCAAAGCCTTGGAGTTGGACAATTATAAAGGTGAATTGGATGATTTGTTAAGGAGAGTGGAGATTTATTGGAAGCAGAAAGCCAACATCAGATGGGCTATGCAAGGGGAGAGGAATACCAAGTTTTATCATGCCATTGCTAAAAGTAAAATTACCAGAAATAAAGTCTCCAAAATTCAGAATAAGGAAGGTGTTTGGGTTCATGGGGACCAGCAGATAGCTGAGGTAGCAGAGCAATTTTATGCAGAGCTTTATAAATCAGAGGAACATGTTATACAGGATCAGATTTTTGATGTTATTCCTAAGTTAGTTAGTCAAGAGGATACTGACTGGCTTACTGGTGTAGCTTCTTTGGAGAAGGTGAAAGAGGTGGTGTTCTCTATGGCAACTGAAAGTGCTCCTGGGCCAGATGGACTGTCTCGAAAGTTCTTTTAGTTTGCTTGGGAGGTTATTAAGCTGGATGTTTGGAATGCTGTGAACTTTTTGTTGAAAGGTGGTGTGATGCCTAAGTTAGTGAATTCTACTTTGTTGGTGTTAATTCCTAAAAAGGATGATCCTAGATCCTTTTCCCCCTTTAGGCCTATTAGCTTATGCAATTTTTTATACAAAATTTTTACTATGNCGGTGGTGTGATGCCTAAGTTAGTGAATTCTACTTTGTTGGTGTTAATTCCTAAAAAGGATGATCCTAGATCCTTTTTCCCCCTTTAGGCCTATTAGCTTATGCAATTTTTTATACAAAATTTTTACTATGCTAATCACTACTAGGCTGTCTTCTTTGCTCCCTGTGTTGATTTCTGAGGAGCAAAATGGCTTTGTACAGGGGAGAGGTATTGGTGATTGTGTGGCTTTGGAGCAGCTACTTGTTGCAGAATTGGATAGAAAGGTGGAGAATGGAAATATGGTGTTGAAATTGGATATGATGAAGGCATATGACAGGCTGGAATGGGATTTTCTCTTAAAGGTGTTGAGTAGTTTTCGCTTTTCAGAATTGTTTACTCAAATTATCTTGAACTGTTTGAGTAGTCAGTTCTTCTCTATTTGTCTAAATGGACAGAGACATGGGTTTTTTGCTAATTCCGGGGGATTAAGGCAGGGGATCCTCTCTCCCCCACCTTGTTTATTCTTGCTGAGGAGGTACTGAGTAAGGATTTAAGGAACATTTACCAGCAGAGGTTGGTGACTCATTTTCATATTGGTAGAGGAACTACACTGGTGAGTCATCTTTATTTGCTGATGATACCTTGGTGTTCCTTAGAGGTAACAAGAGATCTGCTTTAAATGTTTTTAAAATTCATTGCTTTATATGAGTCCTGTTCTGGTCAGAAGGTGAACAAGTTAAAGAGTGCCATGTATTGTTCTAAAAGGATTCCTTTAGTCAGAAGGAATATGCTGACTTCTGTGGTGGGAATTCCTCTTAAGAGCTGTCCTTTTACATATTTGGCCTGTCCTATTATTAGAGGCAGGATCACGAAATGTTATTTTGAGGATGTAGTGAGGAGTTTCAGGAATAGAATTGAGGGATGGTATGCTAAGATGTCTGGAATGGGCAGAATTGTGCTGGTTCAGTCAGTGCTGAGTTCTGTTCCAATTCGTATGCTGGCCTGTATGAATATTCCTAAAGGGATATTGAATAAGTTGAATTCATTTAGCAAGTTGGATAGTAGGAGGAGGCATTGGGTTTCACTTGATAAGGTTTCTAAGCCTAAGGATGAAGGTGGTTTGGGGATCAGAAGTTTTGCTGAAATCCAAGCCGCATTCAGAATCAAGCAAGTGTTGGGTATTTTAAATGGTCATTCTTTATGGGCCAAGGTGTTTAGAGAGAAGTATTTTAAAGGGAAACATATGCTGAGATGTGTGTCTGTTGGGGCAGGTCAGTTTTAAGATCTCAAGGCCATGGTTTGAGTTTGTGATTAATAATTCTAAGATGATTATTGGTAATGGTCAAGGAACTGATTTCTGGTGTGATTCTTGGATGGAGACTGGTCCATTATTGCCCAGAATAGAAGGATGTCCTTTATTCTTTCCCAAAGTCTATGAGGTATGGAGTATTAATGGGTGGCAACTGGAAGGAGTTTCTGAGTGGCTTACTCCACAGTTACAAGCAGAGGTTAGAGGTGCTGGTGTGGTGTGGTGTAGTCTGAGAGGCCTGATAGAAGAGTATGGAAGTATACTAACTCAGNGCTGGTGTGGTGTGGTGTGGTGTGGTGTGGTCTGAGAGGCCTGATAGAAGAGTATGGAAGTATACTAACTCAGGTTCCTTTTCTGTNTAGAGGTGCTGGTGTGGTGTGGTGTAGTCTGAGAGGCCTGATAGAAGAGTATGGAAGTATACTAACTCAGGTTCCTTTTCTGTCAAATCTGCTTGGGATAAGGTTAGGAGGAGAGGTCTCAGAGTGTCATTGCTCAGAGTATTTGGAAACAGAAAATGTTTCCTAGTGCTCAGCTGTGTATTTGGAAGGTTTTTAGAGATGCATTGTCCACTGATGCTAGAGTCCAGACTGTGGGTGTGGCATTGGCTAGTAAATGTAGTCTTTGTGGTATGGGGGAGGAAAATGCTTCACACTTGTTTGTTAATTTTTCTTTTGCTCAAGCTGTATGGAGAAGGCCTTCTGCTATTATGGGTTTTGAAGTGCTGCTTGGTGAGAGTCCCATGTGCAGATTTCTGCGATTAATGAGAGGTTTTAGAGCTCAGTCTCTGAGCCAGGGATTGATTAGGGGGGTGTCTATGTTGGTATATTGGGGTTTATGGAGGGAGAGGTGTAGAAGGAGGTATGAGGGGATCTATGTGAATGCTTATGGCATATATTTGCAGGTGATCAGTGCATTAAGGTGGCAGGCATTTTTGATAAAGCCTAAGAAAGTGGGTGATTGTAGAGGTAAGGAGTGGTTGCATCAGCTTAGAATTGGCTCTCCTTTTTCTGTCATTACCAAAGTGTTGTGGATCAAATGGGAGCCTCCTCCTGGGAATTTTTGAAGCTTAATGTAGATGGTGCTTCTAAAGGGAGCAGTGGTTTATCTGGAGGTGGGATGGTCTTAAGGAATTCCAAAGGGCATGTAATTTGTCTGCTGCTGCCTTTTATGGAATAGGATCTAACATGATGGCTGAATGCAGGGCAATGCTTGGTGGATTAAAATTGATCAGGCAGTATGGTTTGGAGAATAATCAGGTTTTGATTGAATCTGATTCCAAGATGTTGGTTCAGATGGTATTGGGGAAAGCTGAAATCCCTTGGAAGCTTAAAGGTATTTTGGATCAGATCTGGGTGTTGCTTGGTGGATTGCAGTTTCAGCTGAGGCATGTCTATAGGGAGGCCAATGTAATTGCAGATTTTTTGGCCTCCCTTGCTGTGCGGTCTGGTAGGTATTCTGATTTTTCTGAAAGTGGTATGCTGCCATTTGCTGGAAGATTGCTTCTGCAACAGGATCAGAGTATGGTACCCACAGCCAGATTGAAGAAGAGATTGTTTGTGATCAAAGGTATGGGACTGGAGGATGAAGGAGCTCATTCTGTTCTGCTCCTAGCTGAACAGCTGGATCAATGTACATCTGCAAGGAGTAATGCATGCTCAGCAGCGGCAACATCAGTGATGTTCTGCCATTATCTGGCAGACTTTTTCTGCATCAGGAGCTGTCTGGGAGTTGTTTAATGATCCAGGAACTGAACTGTGAAGATCAGAAGGAGCAGTTTTGTAGTTAAAAATGGTTTTAATCATCTTGAAGGATTAAAGCCATTTCTTGTAATTTTTCAAAACAGTTTGTTCTTTGATTCTTGTAATTATTTCTTTTATCAATAAAATTTTTAATTCTTCAAACAAAAAAAAAAAAAAGAGCATGGTTTTGATCCAAATTATATTGTAGCACCATATTAATTTAGCTGGAGAAAGAATATGTTCTTGGATTAGGGCTGACATCATCTATGGCGATTTTTTATTTGCTATTTTCTTCTAATTCTTCTCTTCAAATCAAGCCTAAGTAGTGCGAATAATGGTTCTTGGTGATAGGTTGTGTGATTTGAGGGCTAGTGATTGGTGGGTTGCTGATTTTTTGTGGTTCTAAGGGCTATGAACAATGCCAAATTTCAATATTTAGTGTCGTTTTTGCTGTATTGTTGTATACGAAACTTCAATTTGTAATGGATATTTGATTTACAAAATTGTTGACTTGATTTGTGACGAACTTTGGGTTGTTTGGTGTTAGCTGCTTTGTTTTGTTCTAGTTTCTACTCTTGGCTTCGCCAGTATTCTATTTGGCTCTTGTTTTGCGTTTGAAAATAGATCTTTGAGTTTGCACCTATTTTGGACTATTGGGCTTCCGGCTATTTGATTTGGGTATTATTTTGTTAATTTGGGCTTTGGGCCTTGCACCTATTTTGGCTGCTTGATTTGAGCTTTGATCCCTTGGTTAACATTACGACCATAGTTATCAAAATCATAAAATTCGCAATTTGATTCGTATGATTCGGTTCGATACAGGTACAAAACAATTCTTATCTTATATGAGAATCGTTTTAGAATTGAATCGCACCTGAATCATACGATTCGATTCGTATCGCACGAATTGCACAATTCAATCATTTTTTTTTAAATCCAAATTTTTAGCAAAATGACGTCGTTTTGTCCGTTAAACAATAAAACGACGTCGTTTTATTTGCAGAGGAACTCACGCCCTAATAAAAACTCTACCTCTTTACTCGTTCTCTCTTTGACGTCGTCTAAAACTTGTCATGCGTTGTCTAAATCTAAAGGTCACGACTAACGCTCATGCATCATCGGTTGATTTTTTATCTCAATTCTTTCATGAGTAGTTTGTTCGGTTCTAATTTTTTTATTTCAAAATGTTGGCTAATATATTTTCTCCCAATCAATTTTCTTATTTGTTCTTTTTTCATTCATGTTTCTAACATAATCTATCCTGGGTGTCACTATTTTAGTTCTTGAATAGTTATGGTTTTTTAAAAAAAAAAAAAATTTCAAGTTGTTGTATTTGAAAATAGTTGAGCAAAGGATAAAAATTAAGCAAAAGCCTGGTATCTTTTCATTTAGATGACGTAATTATGTCAATTAATTATTTTTAGAATGCAATAAATTCAATATTCAATATTTTGTCTATTTTAAATATATAATATTATTTTTTATTTTTGTTCAAATTTTGTGTCGAATCTTATGATTCATGATTCGATACGATTCACGATTCTCAAATTTAGAATTTTGATTCATGATACGAATTGCGATTTGACAACTATGATTATGACAAGTGAAAATTTTGATTCTCTTCAGAATATTAGTAAGAGTCACCGAAAGGCACAATGTCCAAAATTGATAAACAAAAATGCTAAGGGAGTATTAAATTAGTCATTTAAGCCCAAAGATTATCATACAACAACAACTGCATCACCGGTGGATGAGTCACTCCCATCAACTCCCAGCATGACTATGATAGTTGATCTATTGCAGAAGTTTCTCTCCCTTCATCAACCAGGTGCCTTATCAGTTTCTCCCTCAGCTATTTCTTTCATTTCAGGTCCTTCAGGTATATCTGAGATTGCCTGGATTTTTGACTCAAGAAACATTCATCACATGACTAGTTATTCTTTCTTATTTACTTCTATTGGTTCCCCTCCCTCTATATCTATTCTTGCAGTCAATGGCACCCAAATGACTTTGGTCAGTGTTGGAACAATTGTATCCTCCCAACTTACACTTCTTGATGTTTACTATATTCCTTAACTTACTTTAAATTTAATCTCAATTAGTCAGTTGTTTAATTCGGGCCTTTTAGTTCATTTTTTCTTTATTGGTTGTATTATGTAAGAAGAAACTGCTTGGGACAAGCCATAGTAATGGAGGGTTGTGTGTGTTGGATGAGCTTCATGTTCTCAAAGTTGCTGCATCTATTGCTGATTTATCTTCTTTTCAATTGAGTCAACAATCATCTAGTTTTTATTTATGGCATTCTCACTTGGATCATGTTTCTCATTCTCATTTGAAATTTTTAGTTTCTACTGATAGTTTGGGTAGTTTAGAGTGTCATGAAATTTCAAATTGTAGTGGATACAAGTTGGCTAAATTTACTGCATTACCTTTCAATAAAAGTAATTCTAGTTCTTCTGCACCTTTTGATTTAATACATTCTGATATTTGGAGACCCGCTCTTATTGTTACTAAAGGGGATCTAGATATTATGTTTCTTTTATTGATGATCACACTAGATATTGTTGGGTCTATCTGATGAAATAAAGGTCTGAATTTTTTTTTGTCTTCATTATTTTTCGTGCTATGGTACGTGTCCAATATTTTTCTATTATTAAATGTTTTCGATGTGACCAAGGTGAAAAATATTCCTTTAGTAGTTTTCGTGATTTATTGAAATCTGATGGTGCTATTTATCAATCTTCTTGTCCTGACACACTTGAGCAAAATAGAATAGCTGAGAGGAAACATTGTCACATTATTGAGATTGCTCGCTCTCTATTATTGTCGGCTAGTGTTCCTGGCTCTTTTTTGGGGTAAAGCAGTCCTTACAATAGTTCACCTGATAAATTGGATTCCCACAATTCTCAATTCTAGTGTCTCATCATTTGAAAAATTATGTAATAAGACAACTAATTATTTCTCCTTCCGTGTGTTTAGATGTACCCGTTTTATTTTACTATCTAGTACTAATCGTACCAAACTCTCTGCTTGCTCAGCCTTGTATGTTTTTCTTGGATACGGTAAGAGACAAAAGGAATATCGTTGTTAAGAATATTATAGTACTATACAAGGATCAAAATATCGTTTTGACACGATCGAAACGTCCGAAATGTTTCCGTTTCCAAGGAGACCGAAACGAAACAGTGATGGAATCAAAATTCTGATATTTCGAGGTATTCCATAATGTTTTTAAATGTATTATAATATTTCAATATATTTACACAATTATTTTAAAATGTTTCAAAGTATTTCAAGATACTTTGATATGTTTTCATCAATATTTTAAAAAAATAATTATTAAATTATTTATTTTTTTCATTATGTTTTCGAAATGAGTCAAAACGTTTCTAAAACACGTCGAAACATTTCCGTTTCCTAAATAATCGAAACAATATACCGAAACGATATTTTGATCCTTAGTACTATGTGTAAATTGTTAATAATAAGTTGTATGTATAATTCTTATTATTGTAAATTAACTATAAATACAAGTGATGTATAAGAGCTAGGTTAAGTTTTTAACCTCTCTATATTTCTCTCTAATATTATGTTAATTTTTCTACACTTAATATGGTATCAGAGCATAGTTACAATCCTAAATATATTTTTTGAATATATTTGTGGTCTATTTGTGGTAGTGTTACTATTTTTCGTCGAAGCAACAGTGGTGATGGTATTGGTGTTACTATTGTTCGTCGAAGCTACAGTGGTGGTGGAATAATTGTTGTGGTATAGTTGTTTTTGGTTGATTTGTGTTGCTATGATGGTGTTGTCGCTAGTTGTTGTCGTTGTTGATCATCGTTTGTCGTCGTTTGTGTTCGTTGTGGTAGTGTAGTGTTGATTCTTTCGTCGTGGTGGTTTGTTGTTCATTGTGGTGGTGGTTGCGCAGTCAAAGACTAGGGTTACTGGAACCCTAATCAACAAAGAAGAAAAAGCCTAGACTCGAAAAAGGTCCAGACCTGACTTCCAAGTTTGGATAAAAGACAACAGATTTAAATTATTTTAAGTCCAATCCACTTCGGTCCAACCCAGTTCCATCAACGGGTTTAAATTATGTTAAGCCCAACCCAATCCGGTTCAGATTGTTTCCGACCAGTTCAGACTGTTTTTTACTCAGGTTCAACAATCCAACAAGCCTAGTCCATCCGGTTCAGGCTTCCAACAACCACAGCCAGGCCGATTCAGTGGTCCAGAGGGCTAAATCAATCCGGTTCAGCGGTTCTCTAGGCCGGTTTAGACCTCTAACAGCCTCTTTTCCTTTGGTTCAACATTGCAGCACTTTTTTATTTCCTATTTACTGCACTCTTATGGAACCCAGGCAAGATACCAGGGCTCTGACTACATCTTTGCCACCTACCTCTACTCCTCTAACTCTTATCAATGGTCCCATGACCTCGGTTAAACTCAATGGCACCAATTATACTTTATGGTTCCGATCCGTTTATGTCTTTCTTCAAGGCAAAGGATTAAAGAAATATTTGGTGAATCTTAAACCCAAGGAAAATATTCCNAAACGATATTTTGATCCTTAGTACTATGTGTAAATTGTTAATAATAAGTTGTATGTATAATTCTTATTATTGTAAATTAACTATAAATACAAGTGATGTATAAGAGCTAGGTTAAGTTTTTAACCTCTCTATATTTCTCTCTAATATTATGTTAATTTTTCTACACTTAATATGGTATCAGAGCATAGTTACAATCCTAAATATATTTTTTGAATATATTTGTGGTCTATTTGTGGTAGTGTTACTATTTTTCGTCGAAGCAACAGTGGTGATGGTATTGGTGTTACTATTGTTCGTCGAAGCTACAGTGGTGGTGGAATAATTGTTGTGGTATAGTTGTTTTTGGTTGATTTGTGTTGCTATGATGGTGTTGTCGCTAGTTGTTGTCGTTGTTGATCATCGTTTGTCGTCGTTTGTGTTCGTTGTGGTAGTGTAGTGTTGATTCTTTCGTCGTGGTGGTTTGTTGTTCATTGTGGTGGTGGTTGCGCAGTCAAAGGCTAGGGTTACTGGAACCCTAATCAACAAAGAAGAAAAAGCCTAGACTCGAAAAAGGTCCAGACCTGACTTCCAAGTTTGGATAAAAGACAACAGATTTAAATTATTTTAAGTCCAGTCCACTTTGGTCCAACCCAGTTCCATCAACGGGTTTAAATTATGTTAAGCCCAACCCAATCCGGTTCAGATTGTTTCCGACCAGTTCAGACTGTTTTTTACTCAGGTTCAACAATCCAACAAGCCTAGTCCATCCGGTTCAGGCTTCCAGCAACCAAAGCCAGGCCGATTCAGTGGTCCAGAGGGCTAAATCAATCCGGTTCAGCGGTTCTCTAGGCCGGTTTAGACCTCTAACAGCCTCTTTTCCTTTGGTTCAACATTGCAGCACTTTTTTATTTCCTATTTACTGCACTCTTATGGAACCCAGGCAAGATACCAGGGCTCTGACTACATCTTTGCCACCTACCTCTACTCCTCTAACTCTTATCAATGGTCCCATGACCTCGGTTAAACTCAATGGCACCAATTATACTTTATGGTTCCGATCCGTTTATGTCTTTCTTCAAGGCAAAGGATTAAAGAAAAATTTGGTGAATCTTAAACCCAAGGAAAATATTCCTAGGTATGATCAGTGAGAACTAGAGCATGCTCAAATTATTTCTTTACTACTGTATAGCATTGAGCTTACTATTAGTACTACTCTGCTCTACCTTGACACGGTCAAGGACATATAGGATCACTTGGCTACTTTGTATTTTAGTACAAGTAATTTTACTTGAGCTTATGAGGTATACAAGGAATACTTCTGACTGGAACAGAGTACTCTAAGCATTGAGGATTATTACTCATATTCAAGGAGTCTGTAAGGAGATGAAGACCTACCATTCGTTTACTACTGATGCAACAGTTTGACAGAAGCAACATGAGGACATGAATGTTGTTAGGTTTTTGGTAGGCTTGAAATTTGAATATAAGGCTATTCCTTCTCAGATTTTGGGTGGTTCTAGTCTTTCCTCATTACTCGTATACAATGTGCTACTTTGTCTACTTCAGGTATCAATCATGGTGTTTCCACTGATCGCTCAGCTCTTGAGGTCCCCAGTAACCATAATGATGGTCATCGAGGTGGTCGTGGTGGTCGAGGAGGTCGTACTGGTGATTGTGGGAGCCGCAATGGACCTCGTTCCTGTACTCACTTTGGCCATGGAGAGCACACTATTAATTTTTGTTGGGATTTACATGAAAAATCTTCTGGTGCTGCGAATCAAGCTTCCTATCAAGATGACAACTCTGTTGTTGCTTCCGTACCTCGGTCAGCTCTACCAGACACTGAGTCAGTTACTATTACACGAAAGAAGTATGCTCAGTTTCTATCCCAATAGCAAGTTGTCCCATCTCCCTCCACTATTACTTTTGCTCAGTCAGGTACTACTTCCACTTGTTTATTGTCCTTCCCTCGTAGTCCCTGGATCATAGACTCTGGCATTTCTAACCACATGATCGCTGTGTCGGATATTTTTTCTACTTATCAGTCTGCTACTTCTACATGTAGTGTTACTCTTGCTAATGGTACTTGTTCTAAAGTTTCAAGTCTAAGGACTACTCACTTGAGTCCTGATATGTCCCTATCTTCTGTGTTATTTGTTACTCAATTTCNTTTAAAATGTTTCAAAGTATTTCAAGATACTTTGATATGTTTTCATCAATATTTTAAAAAAATAATTATTAAATTATTTATTTTTTTCATTATGTTTTCGAAATGAGTCAAAACGTTTCTAAAACACGTCGAAACATTTCCGTTTCCTAAATAATCGAAACAATATACCGAAACGATATTTTGATCCTTAGTACTATGTGTAAATTGTTAATAATAAGTTGTATGTATAATTCTTATTATTGTAAATTAACTATAAATACAAGTGATGTATAAGAGCTAGGTTAAGTTTTTAACCTCTCTATATTTCTCTCTAATATTATGTTAATTTTTCTACACTTAATATGGTATCAGAGCATAGTTACAATCCTAAATATATTTTTTGAATATATTTGTGGTCTATTTGTGGTAGTGTTACTATTTTTCGTCGAAGCAACAGTGGTGATGGTATTGGTGTTACTATTGTTCGTCGAAGCTACAGTGGTGGTGGAATAATTGTTGTGGTATAGTTGTTTTTGGTTGATTTGTGTTGCTATGATGGTGTTGTCGCTAGTTGTTGTCGTTGTTGATCATCGTTTGTCGTCGTTTGTGTTCGTTGTGGTAGTGTAGTGTTGATTCTTTCGTCGTGGTGGTTTGTTGTTCATTGTGGTGGTGGTTGCNCATTCCCAAAATTCTCAATTCTAGTGTCTCATCATTTGAAAAATTATGTAATAAGACACCTAATTATTTCTCCTTCCGTGTGTTTAGATGTACCCGTTTTATTTTACTATCTAGTACTAATCGTACCAAACTCTCTGCTTGCTCAGCCTTGTATGTTTTTCTTGGATACGGTAAGAGACAAAAGGAATATCGTTGTTAAGAATATTATAGTACTATACAAGGATCAAAATATCGTTTTGACACGATCGAAACGTCCGAAATGTTTCCGTTTCCAATGAGACCGAAACGAAACAGTGATGGAATCAAAATTCTGATATTTCGAGGTATTCCATAATGTTTTTAAATGTATTATAATATTTCAATATATTTACACAATTATTTTAAAATGTTTCAAAGTATTTCAAGATACTTTGATATGTTTTCATCAATATTTTAAAAAAATAATTATTAAATTATTTATTTTTTTCATTATGTTTTCGAAATGAGTCAAAACGTTTCTAAAACACGTCGAAACATTTCCGTTTCCTAAATAATCGAAACAATATACCGAAACGATATTTTGATCCTTAGTACTATGTGTAAATTGTTAATAATAAGTTGTATGTATAATTCTTATTATTGTAAATTAACTATAAATACAAGTGATGTATAAGAGCTAGGTTAAGTTTTTAACCTCTCTATATTTCTCTCTAATATTATGTTAATTTTTCTACACTTAATATGGTATCAGAGCATAGTTACAATCCTAAATATATTTTTTGAATATATTTGTGGTCTATTTGTGGTAGTGTTACTATTTTTCGTCGAAGCAACAGTGGTGATGGTATTGGTGTTACTATTGTTCGTCGAAGCTACAGTGGTGGTGGAATAATTGTTGTGGTATAGTTGTTTTTGGTTGATTTGTGTTGCTATGATGGTGTTGTCGCTAGTTGTTGTCGTTGTTGATCATCGTTTGTCGTCGTTTGTGTTCGTTGTGGTAGTGTAGTGTTGATTCTTTCGTCGTGGTGGTTTGTTGTTCATTGTGGTGGTGGTTGCGCAGTCAAAGACTAGGGTTACTGGAACCCTAATCAACAAAGAAGAAAAAGCCTAGACTCGAAAAAGGTCCAGACCTGACTTCCAAGTTTGGATAAAAGACAACAGATTTAAATTATTTTAAGTCCAATCCACTTCGGTCCAACCCAGTTCCATCAACGGGTTTAAATTATGTTAAGCCCAACCCAATCCGGTTCAGATTGTTTCCGACCAGTTCAGACTGTTTTTTACTCAGGTTCAACAATCCAACAAGCCTAGTCCATCCGGTTCAGGCTTCCAACAACCACAGCCAGGCCGATTCAGTGGTCCAGAGGGCTAAATCAATCCGGTTCAGCGGTTCTCTAGGCCGGTTTAGACCTCTAACAGCCTCTTTTCCTTTGGTTCAACATTGCAGCACTTTTTTATTTCCTATTTACTGCACTCTTATGGAACCCAGGCAAGATACCAGGGCTCTGACTACATCTTTGCCACCTACCTCTACTCCTCTAACTCTTATCAATGGTCCCATGACCTCGGTTAAACTCAATGGCACCAATTATACTTTATGGTTCCGATCCGTTTATGTCTTTCTTCAAGGCAAAGGATTAAAGAAATATTTGGTGAATCTTAAACCCAAGGAAAATATTCCTAGGTATGATCAGTGAGAACTAGAGCATGCTCAAATTATTTCTTTACTACTGTATAGCATTGAGCTTACTATTAGTACTACTCTGCTCTACCTTGACACGGTCAAGGACATATAGGATCACTTGGCTACTTTGTATTTTAGTACAAGTAATTTTACTTGAGCTTATGAGGTATACAAGGAATACTTCTGACTGGAACAGAGTACTCTAAGCATTGAGGATTATTACTCATATTCAAGGAGTCTGTAAGGAGATGAAGACCTACCATTCGTTTACTACTGATGCAGCAGTTTGACAGAAGCAACATGAGGACATGAATGTTGTTAGGTTTTTGGTAGGCTTGAAATTTGAATATAAGGCTATTCCTTCTCAGATTTTGGGTGGTTCTAGTCTTTCCTCATTACTCGTATACAATGTGCTACTTTGTCTACTTCAGGTATCAATCATGGTGTTTCCACTGATCGCTCAGCTCTTGAGGTCCCCAGTAACNATTAAAATGTTTCAAAGTATTTCAAGATACTTTGATATATTTTCATCAATATTTTAAAAAAATAATTATTAAATTATTTATTTTTTTCATTATGTTTTCGAAATGAGTCAAAACATTTCTAAAACACGTCGAAACATTTCCGTTTCCTAAATAATCGAAACAATATACCGAAACGATATTTTGATCCTTAGTACTATGTGTAAATTGTTAATAATAAGTTGTATGTATAATTCTTATTATTGTAAATTAACTATAAATACAAGTGATGTATAAGAGCTAGGTTAAGTTTTTAACCTCTCTATATTTCTCTCTAATATTATGTTAATTTTTCTACACTTAATATGGTATCAGAGCATAGTTACAATCCTAAATATATTTTTTGAATATATTTGTGGTCTATTTGTGGTAGTGTTACTATTTTTCGTCGAAGCAACAGTGGTGATGGTATTGGTGTTACTATTGTTCGTCGAAGCTACAGTGGTGGTGGTATAATTGTTGTGGTATAGTTGTTTTTGGTTGATTTGTGTTGCTATGATGGTGTTGTCGCTAGTTGTTGTCGTTGTTGATCATCGTTTGCCGTCGTTTGTGTTCGTTGTGGTAGTGTAGTGTTGATTCTTTCGTCGTGGTGGTTTGTTGTTCATTGTGGTGGTGGTTGCGCAGTCAAAGGCTAGGGTTACTGGAACCCTAATCAACAAAGAAGAAAAAGCCTAGACTCGAAAAAGGTCCAGACCTGACTTCCAAGTTTGGATAAAAGACAACAGATTTAAATTATTTTAAGTCCAATCCACTTCGGTCCAACCCAGTTCCATCAACGGGTTTAAATTATGTTAAGCCCAACCCAATCCGGTTCAGATTGTTTCCGACCAGTTCAGACTGTTTTTTACTCAGGTTCAACAATCCAACAAGCCTAGTCCATCCGGTTCAGGCTTCCAACAACCACAGCCAGGCCGATTCAGTGGTCCAGAGGGCTAAATCAATCCGGTTCAGCGGTTCTCTAGGCCGGTTTAGACCTCTAACAGCCTCTTTTCCTTTGGTTCAACATTGCAGCACTTTTTTATTTCCTATTTACTGCACTCTTATGGAACCCAGGCAAGATACCAGGGCTCTGACTACATCTTTGCCACCTACCTCTACTCCTCTAACTCTTATCAATGGTCCCATGACCTCGGTTAAACTCAATGGCACCAATTATACTTTATGGTTCCGATCCGTTTATGTCTTTCTTCAAGGCAAAGGATTAAAGAAATATTTGGTGAATCTTAAACCCAAGGAAAATATTCCTAGGTATGATCAGTGAGAACTAGAGCATGCTCAAATTATTTCTTTACTACTGTATAGCATTGAGCTTACTATTAGTACTACTCTGCTCTACCTTGACACGGTCAAGGACATATAGGATCACTTGGCTACTTTGTATTTTAGTACAAGTAATTTTACTTGAGCTTATGAGGTATACAAGGAATACTTCTGACTGGAACAGAGTACTCTAAGCATTGAGGATTATTACTCATATTCAAGGAGTCTGTAAGGAGATGAAGACCTACCATTCGTTTACTACTGATGCAACAGTTTGACAGAAGCAACATGAGGACATGAATGTTGTTAGGTTTTTGGTAGGCTTGAAATTTGAATATAAGGCTATTCCTTCTCAGATTTTGGGTGGTTCTAGTCTTTCCTCATTACTCGTATACAATGTGCTACTTTGTCTACTTCAGGTATCAATCATGGTGTTTCCACTGATCGCTCAGCTCTTGAGGTCCCCAGTAACCATAATGATGGTCATCGAGGTGGTCGTGGTGGTCGAGGAGGTCGTACTGGTGATTGTGGGAGCCGCAATGGACCTCGTTCCTGTACTCACTTTGGCCATGGAGAGCACACTATTAATTTTTGTTGGGATTTACATGAAAAATCTTCTGGTGCTGCGAATCAAGCTTCCTATCAAGATGACAACTCTGTTGTTGCTTCCGTACCTCGGTCAGCTCTACCAGACACTGAGTCAGTTACTATTACACGAAAGAAGTATGCTCAGTTTCTATCCCAATAGCAAGTTGTCCCATCTCCCTCCACTATTACTTTTGCTCAGTCAGGTACTACTTCCACTTGTTTATTGTCCTTCTCTCGTAGTCCCTAGATCATAGACTCTGGCATTTCTAACCACATGATCGCTGCGTCGGATATTTTTTCTACTTATCAGTCTGCTACTTCTACATGTAGTGTTACTCTTGCTAATGGTACTTGTTCTAAAGTTTCAAGTCTAAGGACTACTCACTTGAGTCCTGATATGTCCCTATCTTCTGTGTTATTTGTTACTCAATTTCCTCTTAGTTTACTTTCCATTAACAAAATTACCAATTCTCTCAATTATTCTGTAACTTTTTATCCCTCTTATTGTGTCTTTCAGAATCTCAAGATGAATAAGAAGATTGATACGGGGCATGAAGCTGGTAGTCTATATTACCTTGACTTTGATTCACCTACCCAGACTCTACAAATCTCGTTGTCTCATTTTCAATGGCATTGTCGTCTTAAACATCTCTTTCTCCAGAATCTAAAGTGTCAAGTTCCCAATCTTAGCTATGTGTCGTCTTTATTTTATGAAACTTGTCAACTTAGTAAGCATCACCATGTGTCATTTCAGTCTAGAGTCAATAATCGTGTGTCTAGTCTATTTGAGTTAGTACATTCTGATGTATGGGGTCCAATAAAGAATATTTCATCTAATAACTATCCTTATTTTGTGACATTTATGGATGACTATTCTAGTGTGACTTGGTTATTTTTTATGAAAGTTCGATATGAATTATTCTCTATATTTAAGACCTTTCGTAAGGAAATAAAAACTCGGTATAGTTGTCGTATACGTACTTTACGTTCCAATAATGCTCGAGAATATGAATCTGATCCTTTTTTAACTTATCTTATTAAAATTAACATTATTCATCAAACTTTTTGTGCTTACACCTCTCCATAGAATGGTATTGCTGAACGCAAGAACCGTCATTTGTTAGAAGTCACCCATGACCTGTAATTCCAGATGAATATTCCCCGATATTTTTAGAATAATACTATTCTTACTGCTTGTCACCTTATCAATCGTATACCATCCTCTGTGTTAAATGGGCAAAGTCTATATTCTGTCCTTTTTCCTGGTAAGCCCTTATTTTTTCTAACTCCTAAGGTTTTTAAATGTATCAGTTATGTTCACAATTTGGATCCTGTGTTTGATAAACTTGACCATCGAGCTACCAAATGTATATTTCTTGGTTACTTCCGCACGCAGAAGGGGTATCGTTGCTACCAAGAATCGAAATTTCGTTTCGAAGTACCGTTTCGGTCAGCTCAAAAATAAAAATGTTTCGGAAATGCAATAGAAACGCAGAAAAAATATGGAAACGCATAGAAACACAAATATAATCCATTAATTTATAAAGATATGTTAAATAATTGATTAATTCAACATATTTATTGGGTTAAACATCCATTTATACAACAATAAATTTAAATTTGAGGGAAAAAAAAGGCTTGACATGAGGCGAAAGTCACTTATATTAGTTTCAAACACTTAATTTTTATGAAATAAATATATTTTTACATAATATTAAGGTCTTATAGTACACATGAAATGCTAATTAGTACATACTTACATGACTACATCCATCCCCCTATGGAGTGTAGAGCAGGCTCATACATCGGTGTAGGCTCTGGGTAGCTACTTAGAGAAACTCCATATGTGACATAAATATGATGACAATAGTTACTCCAAATCATATTATTACGGTAATATAATCCAATTAATAATACTATTTTATTATAATACTAATAATGAAGGGTATCAAATTAAATTAATGATACTTATGTATACTTAAAAATTAAATGTAATTGCAGTGGGTATTAAATGTAATTACAGTAGGTATTAAATATAATTACATTAGGGTATTAAATGTAATTGTTAATACTTATAACAAAAAAAAAANTATAGTACACATGAAATGCTAATTAGTACATACTCACATGACTACATCCATCCCCCTATGGAGTGTAAAGCAGGCTCATACATCGGTGTAGGCTCTAGGTAGCTACTTAGAGAAACTCCATATGNGCAAAAAACTTGCACAGCAGTGAGGTATTAAATATAATTACAGTATGTATTAAATGTAATTATAATGGGTATTAAATATAATTATATTAGGGTATTAAGTGTAATTATTTATTCTTATAACAAAAAAATTATAAAAGACAGAAGAGCAGTGGGAATTAAATGTAATTATAGTGGGATATTAAATATAATTATAGTGAGTATTAAATGTAATTATAGTGGGTATTAAATGTAATTATAATGGGGTATTAAATATAATTATTCATAATAAACCGAATATATCACTGTTTTGTCGAAACGGTACTGTTTCGATCGAAACGGTTCGAAACAATGCCGTTTCGACCGAAACGGCATGAAACAGTACCGTTTCGACCGAAACACTGGAATTTTGTGATTCAACTACTGTTTCGTTTCGGAGTGTTGAAATTCCGAAACGTTTCGGACGTTTCGGATGTGTCGACACGACATTTTGATCCTTGGTTCTAGTGGATACTTTTTATGTAGACCGTTAGATAATGATCTAACAATCACTAGACAAAGACGCTCAAAATTAATTATCAAAGCCTATCAAATTTAGTTCTTTACTAAATAGGAAATGTCTATGACATATTGATTGTGATCTAGTCCTATTAAAAAAGTCTTATAGTTAATATAAAAAAAAATACTGACTACTCTTAAATATTAATGGATCGACCCAATAACCCCGATGATTTTTATCTTTGCCCATCCAATTTATTATACCTGTTTGGGTTAACAAAAAGCTAAAAATACCACAGTCAAACCCATCTTCTCTCATGTTTCCCTTCAATTGCTTCATTGTTACTGCAAGTAGATAAGGTTTTTGGGTTGTAATGCGTCTCTGTAAATAAAAGTAGGGGGTAAATTTTTTTTTTTTTTTTTAAATTTCAACTTGATTATTGTTTCATACACAGACTATATAACAAGATAGTACCCAATTACTTTTTTAGATTTTTTGTGTGTTCAATTTGCAGCAGGAACAAGTCAATTTTTTTTTAATTTTGAACTGGAGCATTAACAAATTTTCATGTTGGGTTTCACAATAAAAGGATGGTGGCAATGCATTCTGATAAGCAATCCTAATTTTAATCTAACTTTGCCACTTAGATACATCAACGTTATCAAGTCTTCTAAAATAAATTGGGTTGATTAGAAACAAAAGTGAGAAAAATAAAGACAAACTGATAAGTTGGACAAAAAATAAGAGGACAAACTGATAATTTAGGCAAAGATTAAGTAAAACCCACCCAACAGTGATGTACCCCAATTGAACCCACAAAATGGGTCAACATACGTAAAAAAGGTCAAAAGATTTATTTATGAATGTTAAAAATATTAAATTTCACAAAACTAAATAGACTTTTCCAATAGGACTAGATCACAATTAATATGTCATATATATCTCCTATTTAGTTAAGAACTAAATTTGTTAGGTTTTGATAATTAATTTTGAGCATCTTTATTTAGTGATCATTAGATTGGGATCTAACGGTCTACATAAAAAGTACCCACTAGAGGTTACGGTGAACAGTTTCCATTATCGCACTACTATATATATATATATATATATATATGTTTACATACATACATGCATATATATGTACACGAACATACATATTTGCCATGTAAATACATCATACCTTCACAGGTTTGTAATGACACGATATGATTTCACTAGAATTGTTTTAAAATTTTGAGTAATTTGTTAAAAATATATAGTGGACTAGGAATAGCACTTGTGTATGCGTATAGCAGCTAATGAATAAAATACAACATCCTTTTTTTGATAACTAAAAGTCAAATCAATGGTGGACAAGAAGTCCAACTCAAAACAATGGGAAAAAAACAACAAAACCAAAAAAACCAAATTACAAGCCGCATGAGGCATTCTAGCTAGCTCTAATACAAAAGAGAGGGATGCCATCAAACTCCTTAGTCGTTGAAGTCCACAAAAAAATTAAGAAATGAAGTCTATCTCACAATCCCTCAACTTCTTCACATTTATTCTAAAAAATTCTCGCATTCCTGTCTTTCCAAATCACTCATAACGTAGCAAAGAAAGCATCATGCCAAAGAATCTTCCATTTCCTATATCTTCTCAAAATCTCTTTATTTAAACAAAGCATAGAATTTATATCCTTTGGTGCAGCCAAAGAAAAATTTACAAGGTCAAAAAGCTTATTCCAAATAACTCATGTCACAGGGCAATGCAAAAATAAGTGATCTATACTTTCATAATCACCTCTACACATAACCATTGTGGTTGAAGAAAAAAAATTTGTCTCATTTTTTGAAGGACCTCATTTATACTCACCTTCCTATGGGCACTAATCCATTCATAGAGTTGCACTTTCAAAGGCACTTTAGCCTTCTAAATCTTCAGTAATGGTTCAAAAGAAGGAAGTAAAGGATTATCGATTAAAGACTCAAAGAAAGATTTACAACAAAAAATACATGTTGGATCACCAATCCAATAAAATACACACTTAAAAAGTGAAGGGAATAAAACCTGTGGGCTTAGCAGGCAGAAATAAGCAACTGAGGAGTACATACTGACCATTCAAGTTTGCCACAAGTATAATATTGCAGTCCAAGCAAAGGATGGAAGCCTGGATATACTCCTGTAGAGAAGCAAAAAGGTCACATTCAGTATGAGTGCAGGGGTAATATTTGGATTACACAACTGTTAGAAACAATGAATATGAAGTCCTGGGGCACAAAAGCTGGGAAATAGTTGAGAAAGCAAGGTTGCCTACATCAAATAAGGGTGGGTAAGAAACATAGGTGAAGTGCAAAGGTTAGAGTTCACTACCTCCACATACCCAACTAGTTCTACTTTTCTTAAAATTCAACCTAGAAACTGTATCTTCCCTAGAAAACCCTCTGCCCCAAACTCCCTTCACTTGGTTGGGCAAGCTTCGATGCCCCTATGCAATTACTTTTCAATAGGGTAATCAAGGAAAGAATATATGCAAATGTTGATGCGGCAATTTGAAATTTATTTAATAATATGTGAACTGTAAGAAAATGTTTCGTATTCTTGAATCAAGAAGCCACTTCATTGAAGAAAAGACAAGCAAGAAGAGGGGTTATATCAATCCAGTCTACAGAACAATTAAGATACATTACAAGCTAAAAGAAAATGAAAAAAATCTGCAAACAAGTGACCACTCCTACTGCCCTCACGAGATCCGAAAATTTAGATATTTTCAACTTGAAGAATTGTAGCCCCAAGAATTATTCCTTCTTACGATAGTCAAAGACTAGCATTTCATTTCCTTATATCTATCCGCAACAGCAAGGAGAACCCGTATATCACTTCGGCAACATTTAAACATTAAGAAAAGAAAAAAACATGTGTCCAAAGCTACCTAGGCACCTAGTAATGCCATGAATGCGGTATTTGAGTTACCTTTAACAAGTGTATGTTGAAAAACGACGTCTTCATGATTGTTAAGATATGAAGAGAGAAAGAAGGTGAACAAGCAGAGAGGAAGAGAGAGTTTGTATGAATGTAGTAACTATTGAGAGAAAGCTAAAAAATTAGGGTTATCTCCCTTCACCCCATGTATTTATAGTAATAAGACTACAAGTACGTAAATACCCCCTCATAGCCATAAGACATCTCTTAATACTCCTCCTTAAGTTGGAAAATAGATATCTCTCATACCCAACTTACAAACAATGAGATGAAAAACCTTGCTACCAAGTCTTTTAGTGAAAACATCAACTAATTGATCTCCTGATTTCACAAAAGGTATACAAATCATCCCTTATTTAGTTTTTCTTAGATGAAATGTCTGTCTATCTCCATATGTTTGGTTTTGAGCAAATATTAATAGTAGTCTTATTGTCACAATACAACTTTATAGGCCCATCAATTGAAATGCCTAGGTCTTGCATCAAACTCTAAAGCCACATAAGCTCACAAGCACCATGAGCAATAGCTCTATACTCTACTTCAGAGCACTGGACTTTGCGACCACTGACTGTTTTTACTATGCCAAGTAACCAAATTTTCTCCTCCAAAAGTGCAGTATCCAAAGGTAGATCTCCTATCATCAACTAAGGCTGCCCAATCAGCATTACTAAATGCCTCTAACCTCAAGTGGTCATAGTTAGACAACATGTCTTTTCTTGGGGTGGACTTAAGATACCTCAGAATTCTGTGAGGAGCATCTAGATGCATTGTACGAGGGTCATGCATAAACTGGCTAACTACCACCAAATAAGCAATATCTAGCCGAGTCTAAGCTAAGTATATCAATCTCCATACTAGTTGTTGGTATCTTTCTTTATCCACATGGTCAACTATGCCATTGCTCAACCTATGATTAGTCTCAATTTGTGTGTCTTCTGGTCTAAATCCCAACATACTAGTGTCCTCAAGTAGGTCAAGAATGTATTTCCTTTGAGATATATAGTCGTAGTAACCTCAATCCCTAAAAAGTACTTCAATGAACCTAAATCTTTGTTCTCAAACTCCCTTACTAGGCGTAATTTTACGTGAGACATCTCCTTCACATCAATGTAACCATTATGTCATCTATATAAACAATAAGAATAGTAACTTTATCACCATCATGTTTGATAAACATGGTGTGGTATGAATTACTTACCTTGTATCCAAACCCCGGCATTGCTTTGAAAAATTGCTCAAACCAAGTTCTAGAAATCTGTTTCAAGTCATAAAGTGCTTTCCTCAACCTATAAACATTTCCAACAGTTGAATGAGATGAAAAATCTGGTGAAATATCCATATAAACCTCTTCTTCCAAATCACCATGAAGGAATACATTCTTCACATCTAGTTGTTGTAAAGGTCAACCCAAATTAACGACACAAGAAAGAAAAATGCAAATAGAATTCATCTTTGCAACTAGGCAAAGGTCTCCTGGTAGTCAATGTCATAAGTCTGAGTAAAACCTTTGGCAACCAACCTTGCTTTATATCTTTTAATTGCTCCATCTATTTTATGTTTAACAGTAAAGACCCACTTACAGCTAAAAGTGAAACTAATTCCCAAGTGTCGTTCTTGCTTAGAGCTTTCATTTTCTCTATCATAGCTTCTTTCCTCTTAGGATTTGTAAGAGTTTCCTTACAACCCTGTGGAATCGATGCAGAAGACAAAAAAGAAACAAAGGCATGATATGAAGAAGAAAATGAGTTATAAGAAACGAAGTTAGATATAGGATGTTGAGCGCAAGATATCACACCCTTTCTAAGAGAAATAGGAAGAGAACAATCATCAACGTTTATCACAAAAGATGCCTTTGGGGGAGAATTTGAAATTGGAGTTAGGGATGACAATTGACTTGATGGGACATGGATGGTCTGCTCTTTTCGATGTCGAGAATAAGGTTGAAGATCAGGTTTATCCAACCATCCACTAGCATTATGTTCTTCACAGTACATTTGTCTTTCCACCCCTCTCCACAAACAATCTCTCCTAATGAAAGGAGAAAAATGAGAGCCCCTCTCTTTGCCTTTATTCCTTCCTCTCTTCCTTATTACCAGTCTCCCACTGAGAGACAGGAATGAAATACAGTGAAGTAGGGTTTAGTCTCATGAAATATAACATTCATGCTAACGTATTCCTTATGAGACTGAGGATCATAACATTTGTAACCCTTTTGAGTCGTAAAGCATCCAACAAAGACTCAACTCATAACCTTGGGTTGAGTTTGCCTCGAGAATGAGGCGAGTCATGAACAAAACAAGTACACCAAATATCTTGAAAGAAAGAAAGGAAGGAGAAAGGGAATTGGGGAGAAGTTAGCGAGGAAACTTAAACTAAAGAACACTGGAGGCCGTACAATTAATAAGATATGCAACAGTAAGAACAACATCCCTCAAAAGATGTTGGGAACATTCATAGTGAACATAAGAGTACAGGCTATCTCAAGAAGATGACGGTTTTTGCGCTCAATAACTCCATTTTGTTCAGGAATGCTTACAAAACTTATCTGAAAAAGAATACCGTGCTCATTAAAGTATGCTCAGATTTCACTATCAATATATTCAATCTCACTATCACCCCTAAGACTTTTAATGGTAGTATCAATCTAGTTAATCACTATCTTATGAAAAGCTTCAAAGTAGAAAAATACTTCACTCTTGGTTTGAAGTAAATACACCCAATTAACATGAAAATAGAAATGAACGAATGTAACAAACCAATGATAACCAGAACGAGAAATAACTCAAGGAGGACCCCATACATCGGGATGAATAAGTATACTGAAAAAATTACTTCTTTTATAAATGGAAGGATAACATGAACGTTTATGCTTTGCAAACTCGCAAGCATCACAAATAAAATTGCTCCTATGACATGATTTAACTAACATGGGAAAAAATTTCTCCAAAACACCAAAGGAGAATGTCCTAAATAGCGATGCCACTGAAATAAGGTAAAAGGAGATGTAGTATCCACTTGTAGAGTCCAACGCAAAGGCAATGTGGATAAAGAGAGACATCATCCAACAAATATAAACCACCATATGCTCTATCACTTCTTATCATTTTCCTAGTCCCCAGTTCCTGATACACACAATCAGTAGGAAAAAAAGTTACAAAGTAGTTTAAGGAATTAGTAAGACTACTAACAGAGAGTAAATTAATAGAAAATTTTGGAACATGAAAACCAGATGAAAGGGAAATAGAGGGAGAGCACTGTACAAAACCTCTTCTAGAAACTGAGGATAAAGAGCCATTAGCAACTGTTGCGTTATGCATTTATATTAGAAGAAGGGTAGTTTAGTATTTTGTACTATATGACTATATATGTTGGTGTAGTTGTTTAACCTAACATATGATACACTTTTTATAATCTCTTTCTCTTCTTCCCTCTTATTCTCTAAAACCCTAACTCCATAATAATTCAACTTGACATCAGAGCATTGATCAAAACTTAAAGATTCAAGTCATCGGACTGTTTAGAAAGTTTCAATGGTAGATTGTCAGGTCTGACATACTGACGTCAGCAACCAATTTTTGCAAAATTTTTTAAAATTTTCATGGGAGACTCGAAATCTTCTTCTAAGATTTATAGTGATTTTTGTGAATATTTCTGAAGCCGTTTAGTTAGTCGTTTGATTTTTTGAAGGATTTTCAATTTTTTGTGGTTTCGGCTTGCGATTTGTGTATTCTGCGCCAATCCAATGTTTTTTTTTGGTTTGAATCTCCTCAAAAGGGTGCGAATCAACACATTATACCATACCCAGACTGATTTGTTGAGTGTTGCTTGAATTTGTGAGGTTTTTTTTGCTCCTCGGGGACTGTCGGCACCTCTATTAGACACTGTTCAGGTGTCGGGTGCACTGTTACACAGTCAGGGAGCATTTTTTCGCCTCTGGTTTATGTCTCTGCAATCTTCTTACTCCATTTTGATACAATTTGTGATTTTTTCTAGTAGTAGGCTGCTTCTTTGGCAGAGGTTTTTTAGTGAGTATTTGTTATTTTGTGTTGCTTCTCTTGGGCAAACATGTCCGACAGTAGTGCAACGTCCACTAATGTTGTTTGGATGCTTTGGCAAATAACTCTTCTCTCCAAATTAGCCCAAAAAAATTGGATTAGAGTAACTACTTGGCATGGACAAGGGCATGTTTATTATCGGTCCAAGCGATATCTTTAGATTGGTACTTGACCGGAGAGATTAAGAAACCGAGTGAGTCTAATCCTTCTTTAAAGCAAATGGACATCTGAGAATACTTTGATTATGTCTTGGTTGCTCAATTCAATGCAACCATCTATTAGCCGTGGTTTTCTGCTACTTGATACAGCACATAAGATTTGGACCGCTGCTTCTCATATGTATTCTCAACGGAGAAATGATGCCAAGGCATATGATCTACAAAAGAAAGTTCGGGAGACTAATTAGAAGGATAAGACACTTGCAGTTTATTACGCAGAGTTGACCATTTTATGCCAGGAGCTTGACTACTATCATAGTTTTCGGGCAGATTGTACTACTGATGCAGTTAAATTTTAGCAGATGATGGAAAACGAACGAGTTTATGACTTTCTTACAAACTTCAATATCGAGTATGATCAGATTTGGGTTCAGATTTTGGGTTGTACTCCATTTCCTACTTTACGAGAAGCTTATACCCATGTTTGACAAGAGGAGAGTCAGAGGATTGCTATGGTTTATGTTCTTCCTAAGGAGCAGTCTGCTTTAGCTGTTATCCCTCAGCGTAACTTGAGTTCAGTCTTACCCAAGTCTACTGAGACGAGGGATACTAGTTCTAAGGATACCTTAAAGTGTGATTATTATGAGAAGACCATACATACTAAAAGAGTTTTTTTGAAAGCTGACTAGACGTCCTATACGTGGTTGAGGTGGTGGCCAAGGGGGTAATGTCCGATCCCATGTACACATGACTAACTCGTCAGATGCTTCATCTTATTCTGCTCCTTCTAATTTTTCTCAGGATGAGATACAGACTTTTAGACGTTTGATGGCTCGACTTGATGTCTCTACTGCAACTTCTACCCCTACCTCTTCTTCCAATTTTGCCCACACAGATATATCTACTAGTGCATTTACAACGTCATCTTCATGTTCTCCTTAGATAATAGATTATGGAGTTACAGATCACATGACAGGTTCTTCTAGCTTTTTTTTTTTGTATTCTACATGTTCTGGTAGGGATAAAGTTAAAGTACCTGATAGATTCTTATTTTCTATTTCTGAGAGAGGTTCAATAAATTGTTCACCGTCTTTATCTCTTTCTTCTGTTCTTCATGTCCCCAATTTCTCTACTAATTTATTAACTGTTAGTAGTATTACAAAATCTTTGAATTGTTCAATAACCTTTTTTCCTACTCATTGTCTATTTGAGGAACTGAAGCCAGGAAAACGATTAACAGTGGTAAAGAACATGGTGGTCAGTATCTCCTAGATGATGAAGTTCCTTCCTAGCCTACCTGTCACGCTCTCCAGGTAGATGGTGTTTCGGCCCTTTAGTCTTTATATCAGTGGCACAGACGTTTGGGGCATCCCTTATTTGGTGTTTTAGAGTATCTTTTTCCTAGTCTAGTTAAGTAGTGGAATAGACAATTTTTTGTTAGTGATGCTTGTGAATTTGACAAGCCTAAACGTTAATCTTATCCTAGTACTAATAATAGAAGTACTGCTCTTTTTGTTGTTATTCATTCTGATGTGTGAGGACCTTCCCGTGTTATGTTTATTTCTGGTTATCCGTAGTTTGTTACCTTTATTGATTGTTATTCTCGTCTTATATGGGCTTACCCACTACATAGTAAAGGTGAAGTCTTCTCATGCTTTAGATCTTTTCATAAAATGGTGCATGCCAAATTTGATACCAAAGGCAAAATTCTTCATAGTGATAATGGAACTGAGTATATTGATGGTGACTTTCGTTCTTACCTCAATGAGAATGGAATTCTATATTAGACCACATGTGTGCGTACCTTGGAACAAAATAGAGTTGCTAAAAGAAAAAATCATCATCTTTTTGAGGTTGCTCGTTCATTATTGTTCACTATGAATGTTCCTCAATCTTTTGGGGGGAAACTAATTCTCACTGTTGCTTATCTTATTAATTGTCTACCCTCAGGTGTCCTTCAGTTTAAGTCCCCCATTGAGTGTCTATGTGAATCTTATTCCATCCCTTCTATTTCTTACCTCCCTCCTAAAATTTTTGGAAGTGTGTTTTGTACATGATTACAGACCATCCAAGGGGAAACTTAACCGTAGGGCTCTTTGGAATGCTATCATCCACAGTCTTAGAGGATGCATGTTAACATGGACGTCACCTTTCGTGAATTTGAGCCTTTTTATCCTACATCTTTTAGGGGGAGAATGCCACTACAAAGGAAGAGATGTTTTGTCATGAGCCCCTTATTCAATTACCTATTCAGTGGGATGTTAGTCAGGGTGAGCAAAAACTTATGGAGAAACAAGGTGATACCGGTGATTCACTTTGTGAACACCTTCACAAGGATAATCTGAAGACTTATGCTCGGCGTCAGAAGGTACAGATTATCCATGTGCCACCAAACTAGTTGACTTCCACTACTTCAGTTCCATCTTCCACCGATTTATTAGGTAATGAATCTCTGGATGTTACTCATGTTTTAGGTATTGGGTAATCTAGTTGTTGATGACTTTCAGCTTTCTATTGCAATTAGAAAGGGTGTCCGTACTTGTACTCAACATCCTATCTCTAATTTTGTTTCTTATGATTCTTTGTCTCAGTCCTATCTTGCATTTGTTTCTTTGCCTTCTGTATCTATACTTCCGGATTGGAAAGAGGCTCTAGCTAATCCTAAGTGGAGAGAAGCTATAATAGAGGAAATACAAGACTTGAAAAAGAATGACACATGGGAGCTTATTTCTATCCCTCTAGGAGCACAGTCTATAGGGTATAGATAGGTGTTTACTGTAAAACAACAAGCTGATGGAACTGTCGAGAGGTACAAAGCTAGTTTGGTTGCTAAGGGATTTACATAGACATATGACATTAATTATCAAGAGACTTTTGTTCCTGTGACAAAGATGAACTCCATACATGCACTTATTTCCTGTGCAGCTAATTTGGGGTGGACTTTGCAGCAATTAGATGTGAAAAATACTTTTTTTCACGGATATTTGGAGGATGTGTACATGGAGATTCCTCCAGGTTTTTCATCTAAAATGACTAAAAGAAAGGTGTGTAAATTTAAGAAGTCCCTTTATGGATTGAAGCAATTCCCCAGGGCCTAGTTTGACAGGTTTCTTAAAGTTATGCTAAAGTTTGGATATAAACAAAGTCAGGCTAATCATACCATGTTCGTCAGACTGGTGGATGGCAAGATCACTATTCTTATTGTGTATGTGGAAGACATAGTGATAACTGGAAATGATGAGAATGAGTCCACCAAACTAAAGGCACAGTTAGCTAAGGAATTTAAAATCAAAGACTTTGGTCCATTGAGACACTTCCTTGGGATTGAAGTTGTCTGGTCGAACGACGACATTTTTATTTCCTAGAGAAAATATGTTTTTGACCTTCTAGAAGAAACAGGGATGTTAGGATGCAAACCTACCGATTCTCCTAATGAAGTCAACCATCGACTAAATAGTGGTATTGGTAAGGTAGTAGAAAAGGAGAGATACCAGAGATTAGTGGGGAGATTAATCTATCATATACCCGATCGGATATTGCTTATGTAGTGAGTGTTGTTAGTCAACTCATGCATGATTATCGAGCATCCCATCTTNTGTTCCTCAATCTTTTGGGGGGAAACTAATTCTCACTGTTGCTTATCTTATTAATCGTCTACCCTCAGGTGTCCTTCAGTTTAAGTCCCCCATTGAGTGTCTATGTGAGTCTTATTCCATCCCTTCTATTTCTTACCTCCCTCCTAAAATTTTTGGATGTGTGTTTTGTACATGATTACAGACCATCCAAGGGGAAACTTAACCATAGGGCTCTTTGGAATGCTATCATCCACAGTCTTAGAGGATGAATGTTAACATGGACGTCACCTTTCGTGAATTTGAGCCTTTTTATCCTACATCTTTTAGGGGGAGAATGCCACTACAAAGGAAGAGATGTTTTGTCACGAGCCCCTTATTCAATTACCTATTCAGTGGGATGTTAGTCAGGGTGAGCAAAAACTTATGGAGAAACAAGGTGATACCGGTGATTCACTTTGTGAACACCTTCACAAGGATAATCTGAAGACTTATGCTCGGCGTCAGAAGGTACAGATTATCCATGTGCCACCAAACTAGTTGACTTCCACTACTTCAGTTCCATCTTCCACCGATTTATTAGGTAATGAATCTCCGGATGTTACTCATGTTTTAGGTATTGGGTAATCTAGTTGTTGATGACTTTCAGCTTTCTATTGCAATTAGAAAGGGTGTCCGTACTTGTACTCAACATCCTATCTCTAATTTTGTTTCTTATGATTCTTTGTCTCAGTCCTATCTTGCATTTGTTTCTTTGCCTTCTGTATCTATACTTCAAGATTGGAAAGAGGCTCTAGCTAATCCTAAGTGGAGAGAAGCTATAATAGAGGAAATACAAGACTTGAAAAAGAATGACACATGGGAGCTTATTTCTATCCCTCTAGGAGCACAGTCTATAGGGTATAGATAGGTGTTTACTGTAAAACAACAAGCTGATGGAACTGTCGAGAGGTACAAAGCTAGTTTGGTTGCTAAGGGATTTACATAGACATATGACATTAATTATCAAGAGACTTTTATTCCTGTGACAAAGATGAACTCCATACATGCACTTATTTCCTGTGCAGCTAATTTGGGGTGGACTTTGCAGCAATTAGATGTGAAAAATACTTTTTTTCACGGATATTTGGAGGATGTGTACATGGAGATTCCTCCAGGTTTTTCATCTAAAATGACTAAAAGAAAGGTGTGTAAATTTAAGAAGTCCCTTTATGGATTGAAGCAATTCCCCAGGGCCTAGTTTGACAGGTTTCTTAAAGTTATGCTAAAGTTTGGATATAAACAAAGTCAGGCTAATCATACCATGTTCGTCAGACTGGTGGATGGCAAGATCACTATTCTTATTGTGTATGTGGAAGACATAGAGATAACTGGAAATGATGAGAATGAGTCCACCAAACTAAAGGCACAGTTAGCTAAGGAATTTAAAATCAAAGACTTTGGTCCATTGAGACACTTCCTTGGGATTGAAGTTGTCTGGTCGAACGACGACATTTTTATTTCCTAGAGAAAATATGTTTTTGACCTTCTAGAAGAAACAGGGATGTTAGGATGCAAACCTACCGATTCTCCTAATGAAGCCAACCATCGACTAAATAGTGGTATTGGTAAGGTAGTAGAAAAGGAGAGATATCAGAGATTAGTGGGGAGATTAATCTATCATATACCCGATCGGATATTACTTATGTAGTGAGTGTTGTTAGTCAACTCATGCATGATTATCGAGCATCCCATCTTGAAGCTGTTTATCGCATTTTGAGATACCTTAAGTCAGCTCCCGGAAAGGGATCTTGTTCTCCAATAATGGCCATTTGAAACTCGAAGCATTTAGTGATGCAAACTGGGCAGAGTCAGTGGATGATAGAATATTAACTTTGGGCTACTGTACTTTGATTGGAGGTAATCTGGTCACATGGCACAGCAAGAAGCAAGTAGTGGTTGCCATATCTAGTGCAAAGGCAAAATACAGAGCTATGACTCATGGAATTTGTGAGCTTATGTGGCTCCGAACATTACTAGGAGAGCTGGGTTTTTTCTGATGATAGACCTATGAAGTTATACCGTGAAAACAAAGCTGCTATCGACATTACCCACAATCCAATTCAACATGATAGAACAAAAAAAGTTGAAATTGACTAGCATTTTATTAAGGAGAAGTTAAATAGTCATTTGATTTGCATGCCTTTTGAGAAATCAGAGAATTAGTTAGTTGATATCTTCACAATGGGGCTTCGTAGCAAAGTTTTTCACCCCATCATTTCCAAGTTGGGCATGAGAGATATCTACACCAACTTGAGAGGGAGTGTTGCGTTATGCATTTATATAGAATAAGAGTAGTTTAGTATTTTGCACTATATGACTATATATATGTTGGTGTAGTTGTTTAACCTAATATAAGATACACTTTTTCTAATCTCTTTCTCTCTTCTTCCCTCTTATTCTCTAAAACCCTAACTCCATACTAATTCAACCACAACTCTCACTTTATCCTAACCAGAACAAAGAGAGTAAGAACAAAAAAAGTTACAGAAACTTGTCATATGGTCAGTAACTCCAGAATCAATTATCCAAGGAGAAGAAATGACAATGAGAGCATATGCTTGACTACCTTTATGAGCAAAGTTGGAGGAAACTGGCGCAGAGGGAGAAGCTATGATAGATGAAGTGTCAAGTCTAGTCATCAGACGTCTGAGAGTGTCTATCTCATCTTGGGAGAGAGCATTAGTATCAATAGTAGGGTTTGAGGAAGTCTCAAAATTATGAGCTTGAGACCGCACAGTACCACCACGGCAGCTCCACGCCCTCGGGTAGAACGATCATGCAACTTCCAACAATGTTCTCTAGTATGGCGTTCTTTTCTACATTAGTCACATTTCAACATATCACGATTACCAACATTACTCTTCCCATTAATCTTGCCGTGAATAACATTACTATCACGTGAAGCAAGAGTAACAAGCAAATCAGAACGATCCTGAATAGGAGTGTATAACATAGCACTACGCCGACCTTCCTCTTGTTGAACACAAGCATAAGCCTTTCTCGAGCTGGGAAAAGGAGATCAACCTAAGACCTGAACTTGAATCTGATCTTACTTTATGTTAACGACTGCAAGAAAATCATATACCCACATTTTCTCCATCATCTGTTGAAAGGCAACTACATCCTCAACACGAACAACTTGAAAACTTTGAAAAATAATTAAGTTCATGCCATAAATTACACAATTCTGCATAATACTCAACAAGAGATTTGTCTTTCTAATCTAACACATGAATCTTCTTCCTCAGTTCATAAGCATATGCCTCATTACCCTTCTATGAGTATGTTCAACGTCCATCAACAAGAAGGTGTGACTAAAAGAAGGTTGCATTGAATTAATTAGCCAAATCATAACAAGAGCATGCTCCGATTGCCATTTTTCCCGTGCTGGTCCATCTGTCATAAGGTCCTCAAGAGTTCCTATAATGTAAACAGTTAGGCCATGTGCAGTAATAGCCAAACTATCAAGATCGTGACCAGATCAAATAATTGGTGCCATTCAAATTAAACGAACTAATCTGAAGGGATCGGCCATCTTCAAGAATTCAAACACGACTCAAACCATTCATCTCTTTGCCACTGGAAGACTTAATATATGCTATCATGTCCATCGAACAAGGATAATACTCCAAATTTCAAAGAACTAGTTCCATCATCTACAAACCCACAAAGCTCAGGGAATCTTTATAAGGAATAAGTTACCCACACAACAAAAACTGAAAAAGAAGACCACATCAGATCATAAAAGTGATAAAAGGGTGTAAAGTTGTTGTTTCAATAAAAAACAATGCAAGATAAAGCGTACGTTTGGCCAAAGAACCATCTAAATGGATGAAACAACCATTATGTTAGGGCAAGAAGGTAAGTAATGTTGGACCAAAAAAGAGCTATTCTAACAATCGGATTGCATTAAACAAGTCAGAATAAGCGGATTTTGAAATATCAGACCAATAATTTCAAAAAAAAGAANTCTTCCTCAGTTCATAAGCATATGCCTCATTACCCTTCTATGAGTATGTTCAACGTCCATCAACAAGAAGGTGTGACTAAAAGAAGGTTGCATTGAATTAATTAGCCAAATCATAACAAGAGCATGCTCCGATTGCCATTTTTCCCGTGCTGGTCCATCTGTCATAAGGTCCTCAAGAGTTCCTATAATGTAAACAGTTAGGCCATGTGCAGTAATAGCCAAACTATCAAGATCGTGACCAGATCAAATAATTGGTGCCATTCAAATTAAACGAACTAATCTGAAGGGATCGGCCATCTTCAAGAATTCAAACACGACTCAAACCATTCATCTCTTTGCCACTGGAAGACTTAATATATGCTATCATGTCCATCGAACAAGGATAATACTCCAAATTTCAAAGAACTAGTTCCATCATCTACAAACCCACAAAGCTCAGGGAATCTTTATAAGGAATAAGTTACCCACACAACAAAAACTGAAAAAGAAGACCACATCAGATCATAAAAGTGATAAAAGGGTGTAAAGTTGTTGTTTCAATAAAAAACAATGCAAGATAAAGCGTACGTTTGGCCAAAGAACCATCTAAATGGATGAAACAACCATTATGTTAGGGCAAGAAGGTAAGTAATGTTGGACCAAAAAAGAGCTATTCTAACAATCGGATTGCATTAAACAAGTCAGAATAAGCGGATTTTGAAATATCAGACCAATAATTTCAAAAAAAAGAAAAAAAAATAAAGAAAAAATACATCAAATGAACTCCAAAAAAATTGAGAATTTTTCTGGGAGTATTAGAACCCTAGGTGATCATAATAAAAAAACTTCCGAATTTTTTTATTTTAGGGTTCAAAAAAAAATGAGAAAAAAAAACTATGGGAGGAAGAAAGAAAATTTACTTTACCAAAAAAAATTAAAATGAAAATAATACCAACTTACAGCGGATCGAGCTCTAATACCATGTTAAGATATAAAAAGATACATAATGAAAAGAAGTATAGAGGAAGATAGAGTTTATATGAATGTAGTCGCCGTTGAGAGAAAGTCCCAATAATCAAATTGTGGTTATCTCCCTTAGCTCCATGTATTTATAATAATAAGACCGCGCGTACATAAATATCCCTCGTGCCTATAAGAAATCTCTTAACAATTGTTCATCCCTCCAAATAATGAAAGTATTTGTTAATGGGGAAGGTAACAGAAGTTCAAGTTCATTACAGATTTCGTGGATGGTTTGGTTGTTTGAAGATCCCTTGGCCTTGTACTGATAAGAGAAGTTATTTTGACCGTGTTTTGTCGTATACCATGAACACATCTGACAAATCACTTCCCAGCAATATAACTGTATTTGACTCAACTGTTTAAGTTTTGATTTTTGCCTGATGCATATGAATCAGATTCCCCTTAAAATTGTAAGTTTAATTTCTTCTCCCTTCTATATTACATTTAAACCCAAGACTTTAGATTGAAACGATACCAAACTTACTAAGGATTTCCAAATCCCAAAAATAGCGTGTGTATGAGGTAAGTAATTGACGATAAATAACACAAATGCACTCATGTTATGACGGGGAGGCCCTGCATGTTCCCATACTAATGTGGAATAGACTCAAAAGATATTTTTACATACCATAACTTAACAGCTAATAATAGTTGTCCATAGGCATGTTTTCCCATTTGTTAAACAATCTAAAAAGAGAAAATAAAACCACTAGCAACCGGAGACCTTTGCTAAGTTTAACATATGGCCTTTTAGCTGAGTGATAACAACTTACTCTGATACGTTGGAATAGTCAATTTGCAATAAGTTAGTGCTTGCTTCCAATCCTCCAGTTCCATGAACACCTAAAGAAATATATCGTTTCATTCATTAGTTGCCTAAAATAACCTCAGTATTTAAAATAGGCCAGAAAACAAGTTTAGGGTCTTTAATACAAAAAAGTGCTTTAAGAAAATCCTTTACAAGATAGAGATTATTTTCCTTGTAAATGCTGCCAAGGAAAAGGCAGGCTTGATATCACATAGATGTAGGATGTAAAAGTGACACTATAAAAGGGCAACCAAACGCCCTTCGACTAAATGGTGTGTTTCACTCTTCGGCAAATAAAACGCTCTTCCAAAATTAACAGAAGGTCCCAGATAAGAGCTGGTTTTACACCAAAAGGTATTTCAACAAATATGATATCTAGAGCTTAACAGAATTAAGGAGAACAAGTCAGCAAAATTGAGCTAAGGCCTACGTATTCCGCGACATCAGTGATATTACTTCAACTATAGTGCACAGCAGTATCATATTTTCTATGAAAATGAATGATGGTAAGAAGAATAGGCAAAGGATAAACTTGCCACACACCTTTAAGAGATTTTCCCAAGTCCGCATGAGATTGATTGAAAATTGATGGTACAACTTCACTTGGAGTTTCTCAACCATCTTATACAAAGCACTAGCTTCAGTTTTATCTGAACTCTTGACTGTCAAAGAAGACTTTTTATTTTGGATCGGTGATCAAACACAACATTTTCTCAAGGAAGTTTCCAGTATACTTCCTCCAGTTACAACATCATGTTGGCCTTTTTAAATTGTTCATGTTTTTCCCAGGTTAGCACAAACATTGATAAGAACACAACCTACTTTGATCAACGGTATAAGAAGGAAAGGGAAGGGTTTCCGCAAAAACAAACTCCCATTGGAGATTACTAGTTCAGTCCAAACTTCAGAGGATACGACCAGCAGAAAGTGTCAAGGAGGCTTTCTCTGACACTACTTTCACTTCACTAGCAATATTCTTAATTTCTTCCTTGTCCCTAAAGAGTCCACACTGCTGGCATATGAATCCTTTGTTGTCTGAATATCAGAACAGGGAATGATCAGGACAGAGCTAAAGGAACGTGTGAGTCAAGAACTGGAAGCACATAGCAAACCGACATACCAGAATCACGAAGCAAGAAACCATTACATGCATTATCCTTGCATATGTAACCTTCTAGAATTGCACTTTCTTGAATATCATCAAACTGGGCCTTCAAAACAGCACTGGCAAAATTCAGTGGTAGAGAAGGTCCAGGGTGCACTTTTCATAATGAAAAAATAATCATTTTAGAAAAATGAACAGAAAAAATTACTCACTTTTATGCAGTGGGGACAATTGCATGAGAAAAAGTACTGTTCTTTGAGAGCCTTTTGACGAGTTGTAGTGCTTCCAGCAGTTTCTATGTAACTTATCGTCACCTTTTAAAGAAAACAACATAAGTAACTTTAGCCTTCCCATTAATGCAAAGTAGTGCTCATATCATCACTTCTTACATCAAACAGCTCCTCATGATGCACAGGGTGGCTTAGAGAGAGAGAGGGAGGGGGTAAAACAACTGAATGAACAACAAATTTAATCATACAAGTTTTTTAGGACCAAATCATAAGATGGGAAGATGTGGGAAAAGTTTTCAGGTCTATATCATTGTTTAACAAAAGGTGACAGGCAAGTTTTTATGTGTTAGGTGAGATCAAGATCTTTTGGTGCTTGGCACTATGATTGCTTTATGCCTAAGAAGAACCAACATCTTCCCATGCCAACATATCCAGGTGAGACACGTGTGAGATCTGGGAAAGGTTTATTCAGTTGTCAAACATGCAAAAAAATGCCCAGATTTTTTGAATTTGGATTCGTTCAGACACATTCGAAACAGGTTTAGGAAACTTTTTCAAATTTTGTAGGAAATTAAAGTCAAACATGAAAAATAAAAATATTTATGTTTTAAATAAAATTAAAAAGAATAACAAAAAATAAAAGAAGATGGAGAAGAAGCAACTACCTTACAAACATTATATCAAAAGAAATCTTTTTAAAAAAAGGAAGAGGGAAAGAGAAGGGGAGGTAACTTAAGATGATATCTCCCGTGAACACAACATCCTATTGTATCTATCATCTTCCAGTGGCCTCCGATAGCAGACCATACACATATTACACGAAATTTCTTATTCTTTTTAGCTAAGTTTGTTTGTTCAATTTTGATTTCATTAATTTGTAGTGTTCTTGTTGTAAAAATGTTGTGAAGTTGAGCAGAGACTGAAAGTGTAAATAGTAGATCGATGTTGTAACTGTACTTGATTATAATTTGCAAGTTTTTTGAGAAAGATAGAAACTTATACACATATTTTTCAATGTGTGTCTCAAGTTTGTATTAGTGCTTCTTAGTTTTATGCAAGGATCTTCAGCAATTGTTTCTTTTTAGATACAGCTTTCTTGGATGCCCAGATGGGCAAACAATAATGCAAGTTTTGTCTAAACATAATGCAAGTTCCTTGGCAAATCGTGCAGTTTCAACCTTGGCGAGTTTGAAGTCATTTTAATCATTTGGAGGGACCATGAGACAAGATCTGTAGGATTGCTCATTCTTGTGTTCGTACTTTTTTCTTTTTGTGTTATGGAGTTTGTCTTGGGAAGACTCCACATTCTCCATTTACTTCCAATGTTGTCTATAAATAAAAACAACATTTGAATGGATGGTTCATTCAGGCATACTTTCCATCCTCAAAGAGGCACCCAGAATGACTTAATTTCCTCTTTAATGGGCAAGGGACAAATATTGAAATTCTGGAAGTTTATGCATGGCAAAAGAAGGTAATTCAAGCTCCCGAGGCAATTAAAATATAGTGGGCAGTAAAAATCCCCTAACAAGTGAGTTATGGAAGCAGTGTTGGGCGAAGGAAATCTAAGCTGACATGCCAAACCTGAAAGATGTTGCAAATATGAAGCATCGTCAAGGATTGGAACATTGTAGCCAATACAATCTCAATTAAGTGAAAATTTGGGCAACATTGTGATATCAACCAGAACTTACAGCAAGCAAAATGAGAAATAGACCATTTATTCAAGCTGTCAATAGTTTTAAAGTTTATAGCTCAGGCAAATGCTTCCCTGGTTGGGTAGAAGTTTTCTATTCATCTGGTTTACCAGGTCTGGCCAAGGTAAAATAGAACTATTAACAGATACAATAACTTTGTCTATCAAGGAAGACCACATGGTACTAGTTCTATGAAAACAAAACTCTCAAGTTTCAGCCCCGAAATGATTAATGCATTTTAAAAAGTGAATATAAAATGGTATCCAAAAAGGAACTAGAACCAAATGGATGGGTTTACTGATACATGGAAGCGGGTAGAAATAAGAGTATAACGAACGAAATGGGATAAAAAAACTAAACCATTGATTTGTACACAAACACCGGAAGGCTCATACTTTAACCCTGTTAATTCTGTAGAATACCAGTCCTAAAGGTTTTAGTCGATCTGTTAATTCCTAAAACTACCAGAATAATTGAGAAGAAAAGAGACAACTCTCTCAATACTGTATTAATTCATCAAAAGTTGTTTTGCCCTAAGGCTTACATGTATTTATATAGTAGTAGAAGCTCTAGACAAACTAGGAAATTAAAATTCTAAATAATTAAGAAACCAAATAAAATAAAATCCTAATGGAATTGAAAAATAAAATAAAATAATTTCCTAGCTAAATTAAGAAATAAAATAAATATTCCAAAATTGCCTAATTGAACGGTATTGACCATGTTCAAATAAAATACCAAAATTCGGGGATCATTCTCCCCAAGTAGGATAGAATCCGTCCTCGAATTCACATTGATATTTGAGTTCTTGCTTGAATTTAGGCTTTTGACCGGCCCACCAAATCTAGGTTGGATATTTCGATTTTTCCTTGAATTTAGGCATTTAACCATCCCAAACTTCTTTTGTAAGGTTCCTGATGATCATAACTATCTTGTTTATCACGATCTAATTGAACCATAATAGATCGCTAGCTTCCTCCTCATCAAAACATTTGACCCCAAAACACTCATAAAATTTTTCGTCTGGAAAGCTACCCATCTTACGGTTACAAACAAAAAAGAGACATTGTTTTGGCGGATCTACATGGACAACTCCCATGTCTTCCCCCAGGTCTTTCAATCATTTCAAATCTTCATTAATGATCAAATATTGAACCTCAAGATATTTATTATATATTAAGGTAACAAAATCGACTTTTTTGAGAATTAGAGAATCATCATCAGAGTATTCATCAAATATTTGGGGTAAATTTCAATCAACTTCTGATTGAATATAAGATGATTTGCTATCAAAAAATAATTTTTTGAACTTCATGTCAAGAACTAAAAATATTAACTAGAACGTAAGTGTGCTCTAATACCAATTGATGGAACTCTTCAGTCTACTCGTCCACTGTGCGAGACCCTTAACGTAAATTCTGCAGATTCTGATACATCGTCCTTGTGGAGATGTGGGGCAGAAACACAGCATACATGTGCTTCTTGAGTTTCTCTCATAATTCAATCTTCCTTTTGGATACCTTCAGTTGGTATCAGAACCTACACTTGTTCCTACACCACGCTGCCAAGAAGATGTCCTGCTCCTGTACAAGATGCCGCTATGCCTATCAGAGATGTGCATGAGAGTGAGGAGGTAGCCAAATTATCTTAACAGATTGCGACGTTAACCCAACAGTTTGCTGTGGTCATGAACCAACAACAAAAACGGGTTCAGTCTTTGAATCTGCACCATGTGGATGAGGAACCTACTGACGATGATCTTGATAACCCTTTTGCTGAAACCAGTCCAACAGGAAGGAGATGAGACCTATGGAAAACAACGACGGTTCAAGATGATGGGAATTGGGCCTTAAAATTGATATCCCCAAATTCCATGGTAACTTGCAACCAGAGGAATTTCTGGATTGGATTAGTATTATGAAGGATGTGAAGTGGTTTAAGGAGGTTCCTGATAATAAACTTTGATTGATTAATATTTTCACTTTAGATTAACAAAATTTTTCGAAAAGCAGCCCTTAAGTCATGGATTAATTAGAAGTATTGCCTTAATGATTTATTGGCAAATTTGGAAAGAAAGATACAGAAGAATGTTTGATGATCGATCCTAAGTTTTTTAAAATTTCAAGTTGGAAGTATCAGGCCAAAGGATAGAGATATAGTGTCAGAACAGAGCATGCGGAAAGAGTTGACAGCTATAGCTCCTACTCCTATACAAGTTAGGGTGAAATCGATATCAAGGCAATTATGGTTACAATTATCTACGTTCCTAATTTGCCTGTGATGTAGCAACCGGCAAATCCCAAAGGTGTGTTGAAGTTAAATATTGATGGAGCATCTAAGGACAATTGTTATCCCCTTAGCTTTTGGCTCGGCATTGGCATAGGACACCCTCTCCCAAAGGCGCCCATGTCTTAGCCAAATTGGGTTTCGCTTGAGGAAGCAAACCCTTGGTACAATCAATGGGTGATTGAAGCCCCATGCATGGCTAAGAGAGGCAGCGCATGCATGGGCACGTTGGGCATGATCAGTGGGTTATTGAAGAACCATGCATGGCTGAGTGAGGCAGCTCAAGCATAGGGACGATTGGATGCAAAGTGGGTGATTGAAGCCCCATGTATGACTAGGCATAGCAACTAATACATGGACACGTGGGCACAAGCCATGGGCTAGGCATGGCTAGGCACGAAGATAAGGCTAATTAGGTGTTGTAGGCTCGCAAGGAAAATAGATGCACAACATATGAGGTGGTTGTGGCATGTGCCCTACAAATGGTGGCAATTCCAAATGGTTGCTAGCATGTGCATGGCATGCAGGGGTGGTTCTGTGTAGAATGTTGGCATGTGCACAATATGAGAGTTTTTGACATGTGCACTCCGCATGCACAACAGTTGAGGGTAGTTGCTGGCTAGGTCAGACAACAATTGCAACCGCTCCTTACCATGACCAGTAGATGTGGGAGTGGACTCAACCATCATCAACAGACTACGAGTGCTTTGTAGACAAATCTGAACTGTTTTGCAGTTGCCTAAGCGGTTGAGCTTTGTAACCGCCATTCTGTATGCCATATATAGGCATGCTTTGAGGTTTACAATGCACCAGAAAAGTATTGCGACCATGGCTGGTGGAAATGCTGCTGAATTGCGAGAACGTGTGACTAGTCTCGAAGATTTTCTAGGTGCCCCTAAAAGTGATGCTAAAACTAACAGGGTGATGTAAATTGTAATAGCTCTGATATCAAATTGATGTAGATCGTATTAGGGAAGAATTAGGGATGAGAAGGGAAGAAGAAAGGGATGAGAAAAGAAGAAGGGGATAAGAATAAAGAGAGAATTTTAGGAAAAAGATTCAATATCAATAATCAAAAATTAAAATCTAATCCCCCAACAAATATGTATCCCCTGTAGATATAAGGAATTCACAAATCCAATATATAAAAGAAAATCACAAACCCTAAAATAAATAAATAATCAAAATGACAACTCAACTCTTAAAAGTTAAAAGAAATTACTTAAAAGTTAAATATTAAAAGTATCTAAATAACTATCATAATTAATCTATAATATTTATTCAATTCTTACACGATCCCCATCATTCTCCTCCGGTTGAAAAAAACTCTCCTCCGGAGAGTCTTTAAAATAGAAGTACCCTAAGAGAGTAGGATGAAGATAACATAATGCTTCATCTAGAATGAAAGAACCATCGACTTCTTTCCATTGACCAGGATAAATGCAAGAATGTCCATCTGTATGAACACCTGCGAATAAAATAGGATGCTCTGGAGTACCTCGATTAAGCAGCATGTCCTCCCAATAAAAATCTGGACTAATACTAACATTCAATGAAAAATTAAGCAAATAAGCATTAGATCCAAAATCAAGAATAGTAAAATAATTTCCATTAGATTTAAACAACTAGCATTCAACGGGACAAGACATCAATGACAAAGGAGTAATTATAACATCTTGATGCTGAAAATAAAAAAGTATAGATTCAATTGAACACTTGACAGTAGGCAAAGAATCAAAGTTAACAATCTCAAGTGGGGCAGAATTCGAAACAAAATCAACAATCTCAAATGAAGAAGAATGCACAACAATGTCATCATGATTCAGAATAGTAGACATAGAATAATTGTCAACAGATTGTAAAATAGATAGCTCAATATGCTCAACATCTTGCATAGAAACTAACTGAATAGATTTTTTCTCAAGTTCAATGCTTAGTGATGATTCAACTTTTGACACCGATGAGGTAGGAAACATGATAGGATCAAAAATAATCTCATCACTAGTATCAATGCTCAAACGATTGAAAGTATGTTTTGAAGGATATAAAACATGAGGGTCCAATGGAACAAAAATATGGCTATCATTATGCGGGTGTCCGACATTAGGTGAAACTGGAGACTTGTCCTTATTTTCTTCCANAACGATTAAAAGTATGTTTTGAAGGATGTAAAACATGAGGGTGCAATGGAACAAAAATATGGCTATCATTATGCGGGTGTCCGACATTAGGTGAAACTGGAGACTTGTCCTTATTTTCTTCCATTTGCTGATTTGTAAGAATTTTAATCAAGTGAAAAAGTTGACTTGTTAATTCAGATAATTGATTTTTTACCCCTCTACATTCTTCACGTAATTGGCTGAGTGAATGTTTAGTATTGACAACTTCAATTTCAAAGATCTCAACCTTTTTTTCTAGGGCAATTTGGGCTTTTGAATGGTCACTAATAACATTGAAGATTGATCCAAGCACGACGTTGGTACTTGTTATGTGATCTAAGTGTCCCAAAGTAGTATTCTAGATAATCTTCATAATAAAACTCAAACTTATTATGGATTTTATGATGACTCCGAGAAGCTCTAGGAGTGAAATAGGTATAGTGATGACGTTGTGCAGAACTATGAACTTTAGACAATCTTGATGTTGGATAAGTATATGAATAGGCATCATAATGATCATATGAACTTATAATTGACTTTGAAAGATGAGAATAACATAAGAATGAGTTCAAGGATGCAATTAATAATTACGAGAAGTGCGAAAACTTAAATAGAAGAAAATATGTTTTGGATCCTTTAGAAATTCTCTAATTTTTCAATGAATAAAAATATTAGTCTCAAATTTCATGGGAGTATGCATACCATAATCAAGAAGAAATTCTGAAACTTTTGGGGATGATTTTGTAATTTTTGGAACTTCCGGGGTAAAGATTCTGTAATTTTTATAACTTCTGGATTGATGTTTCTATAATTCTGAAATTTTTTGTGGTAGTTCTGCAATTTTGAAACTTTCTGGGATGTTTCTATAATTTCTAGAACAGCTGGGATGTTACTATAATTTTCTGAATTTGCTGGACAGTTCTTTTTTTTTTTTTGGCTAGTTCTAGAATTTTTTTTTCTTATGGTGATGAATAGTGCCACACGTGAATAGTGATTTCGGATGAACAGTGCACGCGTGAACAGTGAACATTAATTTTTTTTTTTTTGGATACGAATCAAAGTTGGGCTCTAATACCAAATTGATGTAAATCGTAATAGCTCTGATATCAAATTGATGTAGATCGTATTAGGGAAGAATTAGGGATGAGAAGGAAAAAAAAAGGGACGAGAAAAAAAGAAGAAGATGAGAATAGAGAGAGAATTTTTGGAAGAAAATTCAATATCAATAATCAATAATCAAAGTCTAGTCCCCCAACAAATATATATCCCCTATATATATAAGGAATTCATAAATCCTATATATATAAGGAGATCACAAACCCTAAAATAAATAAATAATCAAAATAACAACTAAACCCTTAAAAGTTAAAAGAAATTACTTAAAAGATAAATATTAAAAGTATCTAAATAACTATCATAATTAATTTATAATATCTATCCAATTCCTACACGATCCCCATCACATGGTTATGCAGATGGAGCATCACGCTATTCATATTGCTGATTTACAGATGGCCTTTGATAGCTACGTGGCCAACAACGATGCGAAGCTTGCAACGATGATGGAGGACATTCTATCCCTCATCGATGCTGTCAAAACCAATTTGAAGAATCTTGAGGATGAATCGACCCTAGTAAAAAGGGTCATGCATTCTCGTCCTGGTGCAGGTGAGACACCTTCAAAGATCAAGGTCCCTGAACCTAAAGCCTTCGGAGGGAGCCGAAGTGCCAAGGAGTTGGAGAACTTTCTATGGGACATGGAGTAGTATTTAAAGGCTGCTCATGTGCCTGCTGGAGAAAAGATGACCATTACCAGTATGTATCTTTTTAGTGACGCTAAGTTGTGGTGGCGGACCCAAAACGAGGATGATGCATTTGCTGGGCATGCAAAGATTGAGACTTGGGAGATACTAAAAATAAGTTGAAAGATCAATTCCTTCCTAGCAATACGATGTGAATTGTTAGGGAATTGCTCAAGAAACTCAAGCACACTAGAATCGTTTGTGATTATGTGACTGATTTTAGTTCTTTGATGCCGGATATCAAGAACATATTTGAGGATGACAAACTCTTATTTCATGTACGGGTTTGCAAGGCTGGGCACGGATTGAGTTGCGTAGGCAGGGGGTGTGTGATTTGCCCATTGCCATTGCTGATGTGGATGGCCTAGTTAACTTCAAAAATGGCGACAATCAAGACCTTTTCGAAAAGAAAAAGAGGAAAGGAGGCAACAAGAAAGGCTGGTCTGGTACTTCCAAAGACGTTGAGGAGGCGAATTGGAAGAAAAAGATGAACGGGGGTTATTCTAAAAATCCAGACAACCAGAAAAAGAAGAGCTTTGATTCTGATTGCTTTATTTGCAGCAGACCTCATCTTGGCTGGCAGTTCCACCCATTCAGTAACTGATGTGGAACTGCCCCTTATCAACATGCAGCTGGACCAAAATATGGCTAAGAACGCCCAAAACTATCTCTTTCAGACTAGGCTCTCTTTAGCAGCTGCCTTGAGCAAGTCATGCATCAACAACTGCCCACATCCTCCTAGTCACATGGATTAAACAGTCATTAGAGATGGCAGTAGACCGGGTAAAAATGAATATTCGTTCAAACCTGTCCCATTTGGACCGGGGATGGAACATACGAATTAGGCAATGGACGTATAAGAGAATACTCGTATAAACCCGTGCAAGGATGAAAGCGGGGATGGATTGACAGTTACCCTCGCCCCGCCTTCATCCCTCCCTGTCCCGCCCTACCCCGCTCCACTTTACCCGTTATTATTGTTATTTTATATATATACATGTAGCTATGAATACATATCTACATATTATTAAATATTTTTTCTTTTAAAAATTATTTTTTTTTTATTTTTTTTTTATGGTTTTGGCTTGTAAAAGTATAGATCTTTGTATTTTCATATTTTTTTATGTTGGATTATGATATATTACATCATATTATGTTGCATGATATTGTGTTAGATTTACAAGGAAGACAAACTTTTAATTATATTATATTAGATTATGTTATGGATAAAATTTTAATTATATTGGGCTAGTTTGGTAGACGTATTATGAGAGGATTAAATATTGGATTATACTATTTTTTATTCAATCGAGCCTAATACTTTGTTTGGTAAGCAAATTTGATACCGTATTAATTTCAAAAACGTATACTTATCGTATTCTTATCGTATATTTTTTATACAATAGACTTATATTATGGAGATTTTTTAATACCACTAAAAGAGGTGGTATTATAATAAAACTCAAACGTATTATTCTATACATTTACTATTATAACCCCCCAAGTGATAAATTCAAGTTGTCATCAATATAACAAATAATGATTGAAGGGTATTTTTATTAATTCAACATTAATATGATGAAATAATTCTCTAACCTAACAATCGATTGAAATAAATAACGACTATCCAATGATTATATTGTGTATTTTCAAACACTAGATAAAATTACGTATTATTCCAATACCTTATTTAATCTTACATTTTGTCCTTCCGTATTGTATTAGACTAAATTACTCTATGTAATCCATCTATTTCTAATACGGCAACCAAATAAGTCCATTATGTTGTAAATGACAAACTTTTAATTATGTTATGATATTCTATAATTATGTTGAATTATGTAAAATGTTAGATTTATTTAGAATTTTAGATTATGTTGGCTTGGACTTGGGCTTGGGCTTGGGCGGGTAAGGTGGATGGGGGTGAGGGCAGAGGTAAAGGCGATGGACGAGATAGGGGCAAAGATTACAAATTTACCCGTAGACAGAAATGAGGACAAAATTTTTTTAAGCAAGTACGAGGATGGAGACTACCCTCACAGCCCCTACTTTGGTCCATTGCCATCCCTAGCAACCATGTGCCCACATTCAATAGCCATACTTGCCTCACAAACCATTGTGCATGCTGGTCCAGCTCATGCCATGCAATCCAAAGCTATGTACCTATATTGCCTTAATTGAGCCCACCACGTGCTGCCATGCTCAGCTGGGTGGTCTCATGTTACCATGGTCCTCACCAACTTGTTGAACCCTTGGCCACATCACCTTAATTCCTTCTTATGGCGGACCTTAATGCAACGTGCCACCAATACTGCCATTATGCACCCAAATCAGTTAGGGTGTGACAAATCACCCCCACCTGAAGTATCCAACGACCTCGTTGGAATGGTGGCATGGTATTGCTTGATAAGATCCTTGAACTACCACAATGTTGTCTCTTTCTCCCAAGTGGCTTCTTCTAGTGCTTTCCTTTTTCACTTGACTAGGTAATGAGTCCTACTTTTCTTACTCATTTCCTCAATCTTGTGGTCAAGGATAGCTTCTGCTATCTCCGTAAATTACTTCCTGATTGTTGGAAGAGCCCGACGCCGAACATATCTGCTAGGATTCTCTAGGTCCTCAACTTATCGCTTCAAGAAGGCAACGTGAAAAACCGAATATAGCTTGAGACGACTGGGAAGATCCAACCTATAGGCCAACGTACCAATCCTTCTTATAATAAGCAAAGGACCGTCATAGCACCGGATTAGTCCCTTATGTGCAGACTTCCGAGTGATCTTCTTGTCACCCACTTTGCACTCTACTGCCCTCCTTTTCTTGTTTGCCCATTTCTTCATCCTCTTCACTGCATTAGTTGAGCAATCCTTTCCCTCGTTAGTCCTCTCATGATTGGCCCGAGCAAAGCGATAAGCTGCAAGACATCTCCCTTGAGACTTCTTGTCAACTCGAATAGGCTTATCCCAATGGAAGAGCTTTGCTGCAAATTGTAGTTAAATTGGGTAACATCAAATAAATCCACCCAATTCTCCTGGTTTGCTATGACATAGTGCCTGAGATATTCCTCCAGCATTGCATTAACACGCACAGTCTGCCCATCTGCCTGTAGATGATTATTGGGGGAAAGGTTGAGCTGTGTGTCCAATAACTCGAACAAAGCCGTCCAAAACCAGCTAGTAAAATGCATGTTTCTGTCACTAACTATATCAAGCAAAAGACCCCAAAGCTTCACAATATGCTTAAAGAACAGCTGAGCAATGACTTCAGCAGAACATACTTTCTGAGTCGCAATAAAGGTGGCATACTTCGAAAATATGTCTACAACCATAAAGATCATAGTAAAGTCATTCACCTTAGGCAAGCCATTGATGAAATCCTTGGAAACACTCTCTCAAGGTCTGCTTGGAATAGGGAGAGGCTCCAAAGTACTTACCATCTTCCTTCTATCCGTCTTGTTCTGCTGGCACACCAAACAAATGCACACATAAAACTCAATGTTTGCTTCCATGCGAAGCCAATAATAACTTTCCACCAGTAAGGCAAGGGTCAATTCCTGCCCTGGATGCCCTGACCATCGAACTTCATGAGTCTCTTTCAGCAACATTTGTCGAAGTCCGCCCGACTTTAGAACATAGGGTCTCTTTCCTTTGGTGTAGAGGACACCATCCTCTACCCAAAACAATCAAGTCACCCCCTCTTGGACCTGCTTCAATAACAAACTAGTCATGGGATCATCCTTTGTTTGATCCTGAATCCTTTGTAGCATATCCCTAGCAATCTGGCTAAGTGCAGCCATCACCCCATCAGCAACTGGGATTCGTCTAAGAGCATCGGCAACTTGATTTGCACTGTCAAGCTTGTACTACATCGGCAACGTAAAATGAAACTGAGTAAGAAAATCCTGTCATGAGACGAGAATTGTTTCACATACTCCTTCACAGTGCTTGTATGTCAAAACTTTCTCAAGACATCACGAGCTTGCTAAGTCGTATTGCTTGGAAGGAATTGCTCCATTTCAGCAGACAAAGCATCCCAAGTAGTGATTTGAGGACAAGACTTACCCTTGAATCGTGTTCGCCACCATAACTTAGCATCATTGGATAAGTACATGCTAGTGACATCTACTTTCTTAGCATTCAGTGTACAAACTGTTTTAACGTAATGTCCCATATCCCACAAGAAGTTCTCGAGTTCTTTGGCGTTGCGACTGCCTATGAAAAGATTAGGGTCAGGCACCTTTGCTTTCTGTATGCTTTCACTGCCAGAAGCCAAAGAAGCATTTTGCAATGCTTTCTTGAGCTTCGAAACATCCGTCTCGAGGGAACTTAGTTTTTCCCCCATATCATCAAGCCATGTAGAAATCATGGCAAACACATCAACAACTTTTTTTTTCAACTAGCTGAAGTGATCAGATTCAGCCTTTTGAAGTTGTTCTTGTGCAATACGCATCACCTCAAACCACTGGTACATCAACTCAAGTTGCACAGAAACAACCACAGCATCATCGGACTGTGGAGGGTCAACCAACTCCTCCAAATGTGTCACCCTTTCCCTCAAATCTGCATTCATTCCGCTAGCCATAGTCGATCTTTTTGTCAAAACCAACGCTCTGATACCAAACTGTCATGAGGTAACAACTCGTTTTTTTTCTTTCGAGGTTACCTGTAAAGGTGTTGCTACTGGAATCAGCCACATAATCTCAAGAACAGGGACACAAACTCACACAAAGGCGCACACAAATTTACTGGGATAACACTCTTAAACCTTATATATTGAAGCTCTCTACAATTAAAAAGGGACTCAAAGCTAGAACTCGCTCTGTCTCATTTTTTTGCGTGGCTAATACCAATTGTCACAGGTCAAATTTTTGCCTCGTGATGTAACTAAGATCCTACACTCAGTCTCAGCCAATGCACACAATCATTCACAGAATGCACACAATGAAAAGCATATAGGCACAACAAGCAAACACAACGCACACACGCTTTACAGGTCAGTAGCCCAACTTTTTCATTCTCAATAAAGCCTAAAGAAACACTCAGCCAGGGTTTACTTACCAAAACGTGCACAGCACTCTTTCGGTGCACTACAGATACCAAGGATGCCTATTTATATCATACAGAATAGCGGTTACAAAGCCCAACTGCCTAGGCAACTGCAAAGCAGTTCAAATTTGCCCTCAAAGCACCCACAGTTTGCTGATGATGGTTGAGTCCACTCCCACATCTGCTCGTCATGGTAAGGGACAATTACAACTGTTGGTTGTCCCAGCCAACAACTGCCCTCAACTACTGTACATATTGAGTGCACATGTCAGCAACCCTCATGTTATGCACATGCCAACATTCTGCACAGAACCGCCCCTACATGCCATGCATGCCAGTAACTATCTGGAACCGCCGCCATCTGTAAGGCACATGCGACAACCGCCTCACATGTTGTGCATTTTCTTTTCTTGTGAGCCCACAGCACCTGATTAGCCTTGTCTTCGAGCCTAGCCATGCCAAGCCCATGGCTTGGTCTTTTAAACTAGCATTGCCCCACAAATCGAACCACCTGGCTAGCCTTTGGTTGCATGCCTACTTGTGCCCAGGTGTCAATGCATTAACTGCTATGCTCAGACATGCATGGAGCTTCAATCACCCACTGATTGCATCCAATTGTGCCCATGCATGTGTCTTCAATCACCCATTGATCATGCCCAACGTGTCTATGCATGCGCAGCCTCCCTCAATCATGCATGGGGCTTCAATCAGCCACTAATTGCACCAAAGGTTTGCTTCCTTAAACGAAACCCAATTTAGCTAAGGTATGGGCGCCTTTACGGGAGGCTGCCCCATGCCAATACCGAGTAAAAAGCTAAGGGGGTAGCATCGGTGAGGGATAGAATGTCCCCCATCATTGTTGCAAGCTTTGCATCGTTGTGCCCACGTAGTTGTCAAAGGCCATCTGTAAACCAACAATCTAAAGAATCTTGTGGATGCATTGACCCTAGTGAAAAGGGTCATGCATTCTCGTCCTAGTGCTGGCAAGACATCTTCAAAGGTCTGCGTCCCTAAACCTAAGACCTTTGGAGGGAGCTAGAGTGCCAAGGATCTAGAGAACTTTATGTGGGACATAGAGCAGTATTTCAAGGTTGTTCATGTGTCTACTAGAGAGAATGTAACCATTATCAGTATGTATCTTTCTAGTACCGCCAAGTTGTGGTGGCGGACCCGGTACAAGGATAATGCTTCTGCCTGGCGTCAAAAGATTGAAACGTGAGAGATAATGAAAAAAGAGTTGAAGGATCAATTCCTTCACAGCAATACAATGGATTGCTAGAGAATCGCTCAAGAAATTTGAGCACACTAGAACTGCTCGTGATTATGTGAATGAGTTTAGTTCTTTGATGCTGGATATCAAGAAAATGTCCGAGGAGAACAAACTCTTTAATTTCATGTCCGGTTTGCAAGGTTGAACACTGGCTAAGTTGCATAGACAAGGAGTGCGTAATTTGTCCACTGCCATCGCTACTGCGGATGGCCCAGTTGACTTTAAAATTGGCGACAATCGAGGCCCTTTCGAAAAGAAAAAAAGGAAAGAAGGCAGCAAGAAAGACCGATCTGGTACTTCCAAAGACACGGAGGAGGCAGATTATAAGAAAAAGATGAACGAGGATGATTCTAAAAATCCAGACAACTAGAAAAAGAAGAGCTTTGATTCTGGTTGTTTTATTTGCAACGGCTCTCATCGTGCCAGGGACTGTCCCAGGCGGGAGAAGTTAAATGCCCTTATCGCTAAAAGCAGNCAGTAACTATCTGGAACCGCCGCCATCTGTAAGGCACATGCGACAACCGCCTCACATGTTGTGCATTTTCTTTTCTTGTGAGCCCACAGCACCTGATTAGCCTTGTCTTCGAGCCTAGCCATGCCAAGCCCATGGCTTGGTCTTTTAAACTAGCATTGCCCCACAAATCGAACCACCTGGCTAGCCTTTGGTTGCATGCCTACTTGTGCCCAGGTGTCAATGCATTAACTGCTATGCTCAGACATGCATGGAGCTTCAATCACCCACTGATTGCATCCAATTGTGCCCATGCATGTGTCTTCAATCACCCATTGATCATGCCCAACGTGTCTATGCATGCGCAGCCTCCCTCAATCATGCATGGGGCTTCAATCAGCCACTAATTGCACCAAAGGTTTGCTTCCTTAAACGAAACCCAATTTAGCTAAGGTATGGGCGCCTTTACGGGAGGCTGCCCCATGCCAATACCGAGTAAAAAGCTAAGGGGGTAGCATCGGTGAGGGATAGAATGTCCCCCATCATTGTTGCAAGCTTTGCATCGTTGTGCCCACGTAGTTGTCAAAGGCCATCTGTAAACCAACAATCTAAAGAATCTTGTGGATGCATTGACCCTAGTGAAAAGGGTCATGCATTCTCGTCCTAGTGCTGGCAAGACATCTTCAAAGGTCTGCGTCCCTAAACCTAAGACCTTTGGAGGGAGCTAGAGTGCCAAGGATCTAGAGAACTTTATGTGGGACATAGAGCAGTATTTCAAGGTTGTTCATGTGTCTACTAGAGAGAATGTAACCATTATCAGTATGTATCTTTCTAGTACCGCCAAGTTGTGGTGGCGGACCCGGTACAAGGATAATGCTTCTGCCTGGCGTCAAAAGATTGAAACGTGAGAGATAATGAAAAAAGAGTTGAAGGATCAATTCCTTCACAGCAATACAATGGATTGCTAGAGAATCGCTCAAGAAATTTGAGCACACTAGAACTGCTCGTGATTATGTGAATGAGTTTAGTTCTTTGATGCTGGATATCAAGAAAATGTCCGAGGAGAACAAACTCTTTAATTTCATGTCCGGTTTGCAAGGTTGAACACTGGCTAAGTTGCATAGACAAGGAGTGCGTAATTTGTCCACTGCCATCGCTACTGCGGATGGCCCAGTTGACTTTAAAATTGGCGACAATCGAGGCCCTTTCGAAAAGAAAAAAAGGAAAGAAGGCAGCAAGAAAGACCGATCTGGTACTTCCAAAGACACGGAGGAGGCAGATTATAAGAAAAAGATGAACGAGGATGATTCTAAAAATCCAGACAACTAGAAAAAGAAGAGCTTTGATTCTGGTTGTTTTATTTGCAACGGCTCTCATCGTGCCAGGGACTGTCCCAGGCGGGAGAAGTTAAATGCCCTTATCGCTAAAAGCAGATAGACCAACGACGATGATTACCCCACTCAGGTTAATCCTCTACAATTACAGATTGCAATGTCTTTGGGAAAGATTCAGCAAGCCTGTACAGGTCTAATATTTGTGCCGGATTTGGTGAATGGGAAAGAAGTTTTGGCCATGGTGGACACGGGTACCACCCATAATTATGCAGAGAGAAGTGGGAACATCTGGCTTACAATTAGACGAGAGCTCAAGCAAGCTCAAGGTTGTCAATTTAAGAACAATTATAGTGCGTGGAAATGCAGAGACAAGCCTAAAAATGGGTCTGTCGAAAGGCCGCGTGAGCATGACGGCCATACCCTTAGACAACTTTGATGTCATCCTCGAGAATGAGTTATTTATAAAGACCAAAGTATCATTGATGCCACATCTAAATGGGATGCTAATCTCAAACGAGGGAGCAACATGCTTTATACCTGTAGAAAAGGTGGCAGACCAAAGCAAAAGAGATAGCAAGTGGAAAGTGGAGATGTTCTCCGCCTTCAAGATGGATGCTAGGTTGCAAGAAGGCAAGATGACATATCTTTGAACCTTGGTGGGGAATAAACCTATTGAGAAGATTAAAATGCCCGAGTTAATGACAAAACATTTGGAGAAATGTGCTAAGACTTTACCTCCAAATATCCCCAAGGACCTTCTGCCCGGATGTGGAGGTGACCACAAAAACGAGTTAGAACATGGTGCAAAGGTTCTAGCCCGTATCCCTGATCGAATGGCAGCCATGGGATAACAACACTCTATTGCCTATGGAGGGGCGAGACAGAGGACTGGATGTTGTATTGCATATGGTGTTACTCGTTTTAAGTAAAGGTTGTTTGACAAGTCAAATGACAACTTTGTTAAGGTTGCCCATCGAAGGAAGAAATATGTTGATCCTGATAAGCTAAAGGGAAATCGTGACAACCTTTCAATGAGGGCGTCAAGCTTTTCTGGTGGGGGTGGTTTGTTACTCCCTTACCTTTTGACTCGGCATTGGTATGGGGCAGCTTCGCCCAAAGGCACCCATGCCTCAGCCAAATTCGGTTTCGCTTGAGGAAGCAAACCCTTGGTGTAATCAGTGAGTAATTGAAGCTTTATGCATGGTTGAGGTAGGCAGCGCATGCATGGGCACGTTTGGCATGATAAGTGGGTGATTGAAGACCAATGCATGGCTGAGTGAGGCAGCTCATGTATGGGCACGATTGGATGCAATCAGTAGGTGATTGAAGCCCCATGTATGGCTGGGCGTAGCAACTAATGCATGGGCACGTGGGCACAAGTAGGCATGCAAGCAAAGACTGGTCGGGTGGCTCGATTTATGGGGCAATGCTAGCTTGGAAAACCAAGCCATGGGCTGGGCATGGTTAGACACGAAGGCAAGGCTAATTAGGTGTTGTGTGCTCCCATGGAAAGCAGATGCACAATACGTAAAGCAGTTGTGGCATGTGCCTAGCAGATGATGGCGATTCCAGAAAATTGTTGGCATATGCATGGCATACAAGAGCGGTTTTGTGCAGAATGTAAGCATGTGCACAACATGAGGATTGCTGGCATGTGCACTCAACATGCACAACAGTTAAGGGCAATTGCTGCCTGGGTCAACCAACAGTTGAAACTGCCCCTTACCATGACTAGCAGATGTGGGAGTGGACTCAACCATCATCAGTAGACCGTGGGTGCTTTGTGGGCAAATTTGAACTGCTTTGCAGTTGCCTAAGTGGTTGGGATTTGTAACCGCCATTCTATATGATATAAATAGGCATGCTTAGGGTCTTTAGTGCACCAGAAGAGTGCTAAGCACGTTTTTGTATGCAGACCCTGGCTGAGTGATCCTTTAGGCTTTATTGAGAATGAAAAGGTTGGGCTATTAGCCTATAAAGCTTATGTGTGTTGTGTTTGCTTGTTGTGCCTATATTATTTTTATTTTGTGCATTCTATGAGCAACTGTGTGCATTAGCTGAGACTGAGTGTAGGATCTCAGTGCCATTACGAGGCAAAAATTTGAGTGAGAAATTTAACCCCGTGACAATTGGATTAGCCACGCAGAAAAACGAGATAGAGTGTGTTCTTGCTTTGAATTCCTTGTAAATTATAGAGAGCTTCAATATACAAGGTTTGGGAGTGTTGTCCCTCTAAGTTTGTGTGTGCCTTTATGTGCGTTTGTGTCCCTGTTCTTGAGATTGTGTGGCTGATTACAGTGGCAACACCTTCACAAGTAATCTTGAAAGAAAAATGAGTTGCTACCCCATGACAGTTTGGTATCAGAGCGTTGGTTTTAGCAGAAAGATCGACTATGGCTAGCGGTACGAATGCAAATTTGAGGGAAAAGATGGCATGTTTGGATAAGTCGGTCGGTCATCCACAGTCTAGTGATGTTGTGGTCCTTTCTGTGCAACTTGAGTTGCTGTACCAACGGTTCAAGGAGATGCGTGTTGCACAAAAACAACTTCAAAAGGCTGAATCTGATCACTTCAGCCAGTTTTAAAAACAAAGTCATTAATGTGTTGGCCACAATTTCTACATGGACCGATGATATGGGAAAAAAATTGAGTTCCCTTGAGATAGATGTTTCGTTGCTCAAGGAAGCACTGTAAAATGCTTCTTTGGCTTCTAGCTGTGAAAGCATGCAGAAACCAAAGGTGTCTGACCCTAAGCCTTTCACAGGCCAAAGAACCCAAGAACTTCTTGTGGAATATGGGACACTACTTTAAAACAGTCCGTACACCGAATGCTTAGAAAGTAGATCTCACTAGCATGTACCTATCCGGTAATGGTAAGTTATGGTGGCGAACACGATCCGAGGATAAGTCTCGTCCTCAAAACACTATTGGGGATGCTTCGTCTGCTGAAATGAAGGAGCAATTCCTTCCAAACAACACGGCTTGACAAACTCGTGATGCCTTAATAAAACTCAACATACAAGTACTATGAAGGAGTACGAGAAACAATTCTCGTCTCTGATGCTTAATATCAAAAACGTGTCGGAGGAAGATAAACTGTTCAACTTCTTGTCTAGCCTTCAAACTTGGGCGTAGACTGAACTTCGTCGGGAAGGGGTGAAGAATTTACCGGCTGCTATGTCTGCAGTAGATGCGTTAGTTAATTACAAGACGCTGGCTAACCCTCTAGAGAAGGAATTTAAAGGGAACAACCAAGTTTCCCAAGAAGGACAAGCAGAAGAAGGCCGCGAAGTCAGCCAGCACAGAAAAAAAGACTAACAAGGCCTGTGCGTCAAAAAGAGGTGCTAACTTAGGCTGTTTTATCTGTAATGGCCTTCGTCGTGCCAAAAATTGCCCCAAGAAGGAAAAATTCAGTGCCCTCATGGCTAAGGATACTAACTGTTCAGATGAGCAAACACGAGTCAATCTATTGCAGCTCCTTAATGCAATTTGCAAAGAAGAGACGGTGGCAAGGAGGGGCTGATGTTTGTGCATATGGGTTTGAACAATGTGGTTGTTCAGGCAATGATTGATACGGGTGCGACACATAACTTTCTTCTGACCATGAGGTGCAGCGACTTCGCTTGGCTTTGACAAAAGACTCTAACCAAATCAAGGTTGTTAATTCATAAGCAAAACCAGTTGGCGGCGTTGCTAGAGAAGTCTCTTTAAAAGTTGGTGATTGGCAAGGACAATGTGACTTTATGGTAGTCCCTCTCAATAATTTTCAGGTAATCCTTGGATTGGAATTTCTTAAGAAGGCAAAAGTGTCTGTTATGCCTCATTTGCATAGGATGTTCGTGATAGACATGCCCAGTCCCTGTTTTGTTCCCCTCATCAAGGCCAAGTCTTTGGGGGAAATATTGTCTGCCTTGCAAGTGAAAGATGGCTTACGAAGAGGAGAAACAACGTATTTGGCTGTTCTGTTTGAGGATGAGGAGTCCAAAGCATTGCAAGCCCCTAAACTAGTGCAATAGTTGCTAGCTGAATTCAAGGATGTGGCACCTAAAGAATTGCCAGCAAGATTACCACCTAGGCGAAAGATTGACCATACCATTGAGTTGATTCCAAGGGCAAAAATCCCTACCCAGGCTCCTCATCGAAGTCTCCATCAAAGTTGGCATTACTAAAGAAGCAGTTTGGTAGTCTATTGGACATTGGGTTTATTAGACCTTCGAAGGCCCCATATGGAGCCCCAGTCTAGTTTCAGAAAAGAAGGATGGATCCTTATAGCTTTGCGTGGATTACAGGGTCGTTAACAAAGTGACTGTCAAAAACAACTATCCAATCCTGCTTGTTGACGAATTGTTTGATCAATTGGGGAAAGCAGTATTTTTTCACAAAGATGGACTTGTAGTTCAGATATCATTAAGTCAGAATTGCAGAAGGAAATTAGGCGAATACTGCTTGTGTGACGAGGTGCCGATCATATAAGTTTTTAGTTAGGCCTTTCGGCTTAACCAATGCCCCTTGCCAAATTCTACAACTTGATGACCAATGTATTCCGAGAATACTTGGACCATTTCATGGTTATTTACTTGAATGATATAGTTGTTTATAGCTAGACCCTAGAGGAAAATGTTGAGAATCTCATGTTAGCTTTGACAAAGTTGAGGGAAGTACAGCTGTACTTGAAACCTGAAAAAGGCGAGTTTACCCAAAACGAAATCTCACTCCTCGAGCACATTATTTTTGCAGGTGTGGTAAAGATGAACCCAAAGAAAGTTTAGGCCATTGCTGATTGGATTGTCCCTACCAAGATTACTAAATTGCGATCTTTTTTTGGTTTGGCAAATTATTATCAAAAGTTTGCGAAGAACTACTCAAAGAAGGTCCTATGTTGACTGATCTTTTGTGGAAAGATAGGACATGGAACTGGTCCTACGAATGCCAAGAGGCATTCAATCGATTAAAGGCGATGGTGACGTCTAGTCTAATCTTGTAGCTGCTTGACTTTGACTTGCCTTTTGAAGCTCACACAAACGCATCAGACTTTGCTCTTGGAGGGGTGCTGGTGCAAAATGGTCATCCTGTGGTATTTGAAAGCAGGAAGCTGAATGATACCGAGAGACGGTACTTAGTGCACGAGAAGGAAATGATAGTAATCATTCACTGTATCAATGCATGGAGGCATTACCTACTGGGAAAACATTTCCTTGTATTGACAGACAATGTAGCTACCAGTTGCTTCAATTCCATGAAGAAGCTGACACCAAAACAAGCAAGATAACAGGATTTTCTTGCTCAGTTTCTTTTTACGTTGTAGTACAAGCCTAACAGTGCAAACCAAGTTGTCGATGCTCTTAGCCGAATCTCAGTTACTAATAGGGTGATGGCTACACTTAGCTAGATTGCTGAAAATATGCGACAAAGAATTCAGGATCAAACAAAGGATGATCCCGTGACTAGCTTGTTGCTGAAGCAGGTCCAAGAGGGGGTAACTCAATTGTTTTGGGTAGAGGATGGTGTACTCTACGCCAAAGGAAGGAGACCCTATATTCTGAAGTCAGGCGAACTTCGACAAATATTGCTGAAAGAGACTCATAATGCTCGATGGTCAGGGCATATGGGGCAAGAACTGACCCTTGCCTTATTGGCGAAAAGTTGTTATTGTCTTCGCATGGAAACAAACATTGAGCTTTACGTGCGCACTTGTTTGGTGTGCCAGCAAGACAAGACGGATAGGGGGAAGATGGCAAGTACTTTGGAGCCTCTCCCTATTCCAAGCAGACCTTGGAAGAGTGTTTCCATGGATTTTATCAATGGCTTGCCTAAGGTGAATGACTTTACTTTGATCTTTGTGGTTGTAGACAGATTTTCGAAGTATGCCACCTTTATTACGGCTCCAAAAGTATGTTCTGCTAAAGTCAATGCTCAATTTTTCCTTAAGCATATTGTGAAGCTTTAGGGTCTTCCGCTTGATATAGTCAGTGACAGAGACACGCGTTTTACTGACCGATTCTGGACGGCCTTGTTTGAGTTGTTGGGCAACACAACTCAACCTTTCCACTAGCAATCATCCGCAGACAAATGGGCAAACTGAGCGGGTTAATGTAATGCTGGAGGAATATCTCAAGCACTATGCCACGGCAAACAAAGAGAATTGGGTGGATTTACTTGATGTTGCCCAATGCAACTACAATTAGCAACAAAGCTCTTCCACTAGAATGAGCCCATTCGAGTTGGCAAATGGCCAACAGCCTCTTACTCTAGAGTTGTCAAGCAGAAGTCTTAAGGGAGGTGTCTTGCAGCTTATCGCTTCACTAGGGCCAATCAAGAGAGGACCGACGAGGCAAAGGACTGCTTGACTAAGGCAGTCAAGAGGATAAAAAAAATGAGCAGACGAGAAAAGGAGGGCAATAGAGTGTGAAAGAGTGACAAAGTGATGCTCAAACTGACCCCACCAATTTGAAAGGAGATCACTCAGAAGTCTGCACATAAGGGACTAATCCAATGCTATGACGGTCTTTTTCTTATCACAAGAAGGATTGGCAGGTTGGCCTATAGGCTGGATCTTCCCAGTCGCCTCAAGCTACATTCAATTTTCCACGTTTGCCTTGTTGAAGCCATACGTTGAGGACCCTAGCAAATATGTTTGGCATCGAGCTCCTACAACAGTTAGGAAGCAATTTAGGGAGATAGTAGAAGCTATCCTTGACCACAAGACTGAGGAAATAAGTAAGAAAAATAGAAGGACTCATTACCTAGTCAAGTGGAAAAGGAAAGCACTAGAAGAAGCCACTTGGGAGAAAGAGATGACATTGTAGCAATGCGAGAATCTTATCAAACAGTATCATGCCACCATTCCAACGAGGTCGTTGAATATTTCAAGTGAGGGTCGTTTGTCACACCCTAACTGACTTGGGTGCATAATGGCAATCTTGGAGGCACCTTGCAAAAAGGCACGCCATGAGAGGGAACCAAGGTGATGCGGATAAGGGTTCAACAAGTTGGTGGAGACTGTGGAAACATGAGACCACTCAGCTGAGCATGGCAACACGTGGTGGGCTCAATTGAGGCAATGTGGGTGCATAGCTTCGGATTGCATGCCATGGGCAAGACCCACCATGCACAATGGTTCATGAGACAAGGATAGCTGCTGAATGTGGGCACATGGCTGCTCAATGCTTGTGACCATGAGGATGTGGGCAGTTGCTGAACAGAGCCTAATCTGAAGGAGGCAGTTCTGGGTGTTCTTAGTCATATTTTGGTCCAGATCTATACTGATAAGGGGCAGTTCCACATCAGTTACTAAATGGGTGAAACTGTTTGTCAGGTGTCGCAAAGAGAAGAAATCTTACTGACCAAGTCTGCTTAGGAATGGACAAATTGTGTGTAACAACCCCTTGGCAGATGGGGGTGTCATCTGCCATACTCCTTGTAAAAATAAGCGTGCTTGGGCTTTTACAAGGAACTCAAAGTAAGAATACTCTCTATCTCACCAGAATGCCCAAGCACACCTAGTTATACAAGGAGCATGGCAAATGACACCCTCATCTGCCAAGAGACTATTACACACAATCTACCTATTTCCTAGCAGACTTGGACAACAAGACTGCTTCCTTATGCGACACCTGACAGACAATTCCACTCATTCAGTAACTGATGTGAAACTACCCCTTATCAACATGCACCTAGACCAGAATATGACTAAGAACACCATTGTGCATGTTAGGTCCAGCACATGCTATGTAATCCAAAGCTATGCACCCACATTACCTTAATTGAGCCCACCACGTGCTGCCATGCTCAGCCGAGTGGTCTCATACTACCACGGTCCGCACCAACCTGTCGAACCCTTAGCCGCATCATCTTAATTCCTTCTCATGGCATGCCTTGGTGCAAGGTACCACCAAGACCACCATTATGCACCTAAGTCAGTTGGGGTGTGACAAGCCACCCTCACCTGAAGTATCCAACGATTTCATTGAAATGGTGAAAACGCTGCTTAATTGCGAGAACGTGTGATTCATCTCGAAGATTTTTTTGGCGCCCCTGAAAGTGATGCTGCAATCAGTTTGGCTGTGCAGATGGAGCATCACGCTATTCAGATTGATGGTCTACAAATGGCCTTTGACAACTACGTAGCCAACAATGATGCGAAGCTTACAATGATGATGGAGGATATCTTGTCCAAGGATCAAAATGTCGTGTCGACACGTCCGAAACGTCCGAAACGTTTCGGAATTTCAACACTCCGAAACGAAACAGTAGTTGAATCACAAAATTCCAGTGTTTCGGTCGAAACGGTACTGTTTCGGACCGTTTCGGTCGAAACGG
>CAUOFW020004791.1:225297-336333 GCA_963454935.2 Ilex paraguariensis
TAATTACATTTAATACCCACTGCAATTACATTTAATTTTTAAGTATACATAAGTATCATTAATTTAATTTGATACCCTTCATTATTAGTATTATAATAAAATAGTATTATTAATTGGATTATATTACCGTAATAATATGATTTGGAGTAACTATTGTCATCATATTTATGTCACATATGGAGTTTCTCTAAGTAGCTACCCAGAGCCTACACCGATGTATGAGCCTGCTCGACACTCCACAGGGGAATGGATGTAACCATGTAAGTATGTACTCATTAGCATTTCATGTGTATTATAAGACCTTAATATTATGTAAAAATGTGTTTATTTCATAAAAATTAAGTGTTTGAAACTAATTTAAGTGACTTTCGCCTCAAGTCAAGCCTTTTTTTGCCTCAAATTTAAATTTATTCTGTATAAATTGATGTTAACCTAATAAATATGTTGAATTAATAAATTATTTAGCATATCTTTATAAATTAATGGATTGCATTTGTGTTTCTATGCGTTTCCATATTTTTTCTGCGTTTCCGAAATGTTTCCGAAACGTTTCTATTTTTGAGTTGACCGAAACGGTACTTCGAAACGAAATTTTGATCCTTGATCTTGTCCCTCACCGATGCTATCAAAACTAGTCTGAAGAATTTTAAGGATAAACTGACCCTAGTGAAAAGGGTCATGCATTCTCGTTCTGGTGCATGCGAGACATTTTCAAATATCAAGGTTCCTAAACCTAAGGCCTTCAGAGGGAGCCAGAATGCCAAGGAACTAGAGAACTTTCTTTAGGACATGGAGCAATATTTCAAGGCTACTCATGTGCCTGCTAGAGAGAAGGTGACCATTACCAATATATATCTTTATGGTGACACCAAGTTTTGGTGGCCGACCCAAAACGAGGATGATGCATCTGCTGGGCGTGCAAAGATTGAGACACGAGAGATATTGAAAAAGGAATTGAAAGATCAATTCCTTCCTAGCAATACGATATGGATTGGATTGCTTGGGAATCGCTCAAGAAGTTCAAGCACACTTGAATTGTTCGTGATTATGTGATTGAGTTCAGGTTTTTGATACTGGATATCAAGAACATGTTCGAGGACAAACTCTTTAATATCATGTCTGGTTTACAAGACTGGACACAAGCTGAGTTACGTAGGCAGGTGATGCATGATTTGCCCACTGTCATCGCTGTTGCAGATGGTCTGGTTGACTTCAAAACTGGTGACAGTCAAGGCCCTTTCAAAAAGAAAAAGAAAAAGAAAAAGGCAACAAGAAAGACCGGTGTGGTACTTCCAAAGACGCGGAAGAGGCGGATTAGAAGAAAAAAATGAACGGGAGTGATTCAAAAAATTCAGACAACCAGAAAAAGAAGAGCTTTAATTCTGGATTTGCAATGGCCCTCATTGTGCCAAGGACTTTTCCAAGCGGGAGAAGTTGAATGCCCTTGTCGCTGAAAACGAAGAGACCAACGACGATGATTACCCTATTCAAGTTAATCATTTGTAATTGTTGAATGCAATGTCTGTGGAAAAGATTTAGCAAGCCCATAAAGGTCTGATGTTTGTACAGGGTTTGGTGAACGGGAAAGAAATATTGGCCATAGTGGACACAGGTGCCACCCATAACTTCATTAAGCAGAGGTAAGTGGGAACATTTGGCTTATAGTTGGATGAGATCTCAGGCAAGCCCAAGGTTGTCAATTCAGGAACAATTCCAATGCATGAAAATGCAGAGGCAAGCCTAAAAGTGGGTCTGTAAGAAGGCCACATGAGCATGATGGCTATTCCCTTGGACAACTTCGATATCATCCTCGAGAACGAGTTCTTCGTAAAAGCCATAGTAAGGCAAGATGACGTATCTTATAGCCGTGGTGGAGAATAAACCTGTTGAAAAGGTTAAAATGCCCAGGTTAGTGGCAAAACATTTGGAGGAATGTGCTAAGACTTTGCTTCCAAACAAAACGAGTTCGAGCATGGTGCAAAGCTTCCGGCCCGTGTCCCCGGCCGTAGGACAACAACAGTCTATTGCCTATAAAAGGGCGAGAGAAAGGACCGAATGTTCTATTGCATATGGTGTTACTAGTTTTAAGCAAGGGTTGTTTGATGAGTCAAATGACAGTTTTTTTAAGGTTGCCTATCGGAGGAGGAAGAAGTACGTTGATCCTGATCAGCTCAAGGGGAATCGGAACAACCTCTCAGCGAGGACGTCAAGCTCTTCTGGTGGGGATGGTTGTTACCCCCTTAGCTTTTGGCTCGGCATGGGCATGGACACCTCGCCCAAAATCACCCATGCCTTCGCCAAATTGGGTTTCGCTTGAGAAAGGAAACACTTGGCGCAATCAATGGGTGATTGAAGCTACCATGCATAACTGAGGGAGGCAGCGCATACAAGGGCACGTTGGGAATGATCAGCGGGTGATTAAAGACCCATGCAGAGCTGAGTGAGACAGCTCATGTGCGGCCACAATTTGATGCAATCAATGGGTGATTAAAGTCCCAAGCATGGCTAGGCGTAACAAGTCATGCATGGGCACGTGGGCACAAGCAAGCATGCAAGCAAAGGCTAGCCAGGTGGCTCAATTTGTGGGGTAATCCTAGCTTAGAAGACCAAGTCATTGGTTGGGCATTGCTAGGCACAAAGACAAGGCTAATCAAGTGTTGTGGGCTCGCAAGGAAAATAGATACACAACATGTAAGGCGGTTGTGGCATGTGCCCTGCAGATGATGGCAGTACCAGACTGTGACACCCCTAAAACTGGAGGTCTTTTATTAACCATTGACAACTCATCAACCCGCAGAAATACTCGTGATTGTCGTCCAATCTGATATCACGTCAATAGAATCCCATTCACCAGGATTATTATCCACTCGTATAACACATACATATTTTGCCATTTGAGTCAACTGGGTCCAATATACCACAATTTGCACTTATTTTATGTTCATTTATATCCTTGAAATCAAAGAGCCCATAGCCTAAAGGCTTGACAAAGTAATTTTAAAATTTCAGATTTTTGAAAAATATACCGGTAGGCCATATCGGTACGAGTTGTCCACTGGAAAAGCTATACTGGTATGGGTAACCTTCTGAAAAAATCCATACCAATACGGATAACCCTCTGGACCTCGTCATACCAGTACACCATACCGGTATGCTTTGTCCACTTTTGCCTGTTTCACCTATTTTTCCTTTCCAATCCATCCCCTTTTCATCTAACACATGTGTAATGACTAGTTTTATGTAATACAAGGTCCATACCAATTTTATTACATGAATTTACATACCAAAACTAAGTTTTTATAACAATTTTACAAAACTCAAAACAAAACCACATCTCGACTTTCTTCATCCTTGAAGTCCCATATGAGGGCCATCTATCGGCGTATATCCCACATCTGAAATATTTTTCCGTATAGGGTGAGGTACGCTCAATAGAGTATTTCCTACAGAGGCTACTCTCTACTCTAGATGCATATAAAATGTGCATATGCCACAATCAACAACATTTATCCATTCCAAACAAGAACATATAATTCATGATTAGAATTTTTACCATGATATAAGATGATACTCACTCATACATTTTACCTCGAGTCTTCAACGACTCCTGCAATACAATGCAATGCATATGTATAATACATTTGTCATTGATGAAATACATCGAATGACTATTTTATAAAACAAAATCATGTGTCTTTGTTGAGTATCGAGTTTTGGAATCACACCACTGGCTCCATACGCCATTACACATTTCCTGAATTGCACCACAGGAGAATATATGAACCAAGTAACCGGGTATTGCACCCGAAGGAGAATCTATGCCTTCTTGGTATACCCGACACCAGTTTTTTTTCTTTCATGCAACCATGCGACTTAGTCGGATCTTCAATCCAACTTTATCAAACCCACTCATCAATCACCAAATATGGTGTTAATCAACCCACACACACACACCCATGTCTCATGCCCATGGCCGCAATGCCTCCGTGCAATTGCAATACCAATGTCATACACCACATGTAATGAATGTCATATAAGTCAATTTAACCACATATTTTAACATGTCACGGCAATTTATATCAATTTCATATAATTACCATAATCTATCACAATGTCAATACACCAGCTAGGACATATTAACATTTATATTCAACATAAATCACAAGCAAGTTATTTCATCATCAATGCCAATAACCCACTTCATTCACAAGGACACAATGTAAACACACAACATGCCCATATAATACCACATTCCAAGAAATTACACAAGTGATTTCCACATATCAATTCAAGCTAGAATTTGATTTAGGCCATTTTCATATTCATTCCCACATATCAACAACAATAGGCAAATGACGTATGTTATTATACGCACTTACCTATCCCATACAACATTTTATGTAAGAAATAAACCCGAGTAGGAAGAAACCTTACCTCTTGAAGCGTAAAATGAATGATAGAACCTTCAAGAATGCCTACCAAGTCTAAGAATACCTCTCAAGCCCCAAAAACCTTAATTTTTCCAAAAAATCTCCTTTTTGGATCTTCAATGAAATCCTTCGTTCTTGGTATGGTTGCGTAGCTCTCGTCGTAGTGATCGACTTTAACTCTTGATCCGAGAGATTCCAACCGTCAGAACTCCGTAGATCGAAGAAAGAAGGTGGAGATTTCTTTTCTTTTTCTCTCCTCTCTCTCTTTCTCTTCTAACGTGTGAAACCAGCTGATCAATTGTCTGAATAACTAATTTTCGCGAGACGAATCCAACGGTGAATTCTATTGCGTCATCCGAGCTCTATAAAAATATGTATTTTAATTTCGCATTATAATGACAAATTACCGTTTTATCTTTTTTCAAAAAAAATTCAAATTTATCCGAGTTTTACATTCTTTCCCATTAAAAGAATTTCGTCCCCGAAATTCACGCACACATACACATTCAATCACATGCATATGCGACAAGTATAACATACTCATAACTACAAAAATATACTTCTATCATCGAATAAGAAAGGATAACTGATATGAATAATGTCGTCGCGCTCCCATGTCACCTCCTCCACTCCTCAGTATTGACACAGTACCTTCACTAGCCTCACGGTCTTACGTCGCAAAACCTGATTTCAATTATCTATGATGCGCACCGGTCCCTCCTCGAATGTTCCATCCGCATCAACTACAAGCTCGCCCTAATCCACCACATGAGTTATATCTGGGGTGTATTTCTGAAACATGGAGACATGAAATACCGCATGAATACCTGATAAATTTGATGGTAACGCCAACCGATAAGCAACTATACCATCTCAAGCACTTTGAAGGGCCCGATATACCTCGGCGATAGTTTTTTCCGCTTGCCGAATCTAACCACTCCTCTTTTAGGCATTACTTTCAAGAAAACATGATCTCCCACCTCAAACCCTAGAGGTCACCGCCGTCTGTCGGCATAACTCTTATGTCGACTCTAAGCCGTGAGAAGACGCTTCTGAATTAAGTCCACCTTCTCCGAAGTGTCTTTAACCAATTCTGGACCTGTAGAGGTTCTCTCTCCTACCTCCGTCCAACAAACAGGAGATCGACAAGGCCTCCCATAAAGTGCCTCGTAGGATGCCATCTTTATGCTCACCTGATAACTGTTGTTGTAGGCGAACTCCACTAAGGGTAGATGCTCTTCCCAGCTACCCATAAGATCTAGAACGCAAGCCCATAACATGTCCTCTAAAGTCTGGATGGTCTTCTACGGCTGACTGTCCGTCTGGGGATGAAAAACAATACTCATCATCAACTGTGTCCCCGTGGCTCACTGAAAACTCTCTTAAAAGTGAGTCATAAACCTGGGATCCCGATCAGATACTATAGATACGGGTACCCCATGGAACCGGACAATCTCCCGTATATACAACCTACAGAATTACTCTAGTGTTAAGGTCATCCGCACAGCCAAAAAGTGTACCGACTTGGTAAGCCGATCCACTATCACCTATACCGCGTCATATCCCCGTAATGTCCATGGCAAGTGACGTGCTCCCACTTCCACGTGCTCACAAAATCCATCGTGACATGCTCCCACTTCCACTCAGCTACTTCCAAAGGTTGGAGGAACATTGCTGATCTCTGGTGTTCAACCTTCACCTGATGACATGTGAGATATCGGCTAACAAAATCCCCAATGTGTCTCTTTATCCCGCTTTAATAGTATTAGCGACAAAGATCATGGTAGATCTTCGTGCCACCTGGATGCACAACAAAACGGGAACAATGGAACTCTCTAAGGATCTCCTCTCTCAGCTCCACAGACTGGGAACCACAATCCTTCCCCTAAACCGAAGACTATCATCCGTATGTATGGTCCAGCCCTCGTCACCTATACCTGAATGTACTCAGTCCCTAATGGATAAAATCTCTGTGTCTTGCCATGATCACTTTGCTCAGTAAGGAAGGTATAGCCACCAAGCTCTCTAAAACGCCCTCAGTCTGATCCCTATAATGTAGTCCGAATTGTCCCACAGTCTAGAACATCTGCCACTCCTAGTAAACCACACTAGCCAAGACTCTTCGTAACTTCCGACTGAGTATATCAGCCACCACATTTGCCTTAACAGGATTGTAATGCAAAGTGAAGTCATAGTCCTCCAGATACTCCATTCACCTGCGTTACCTCATGTTGAGGTCCCGCTGTGTAAAGATGTACTTCAGACTTTTGTGGTCCGAAAACATCTTGAACTACTCACCATACAAATAATGGCGCCAAACCTTCAAGGCAAAGACTATAGCCGCCAATTCCATGTCGTTGTAGGATAGTTCTGCTCATGATTCTTTAACTGTCGAGAACCATAAGCCATCACCTTTCCTGATTGCATCAAAACACAACCAAGTCCATCCTTCGAGGCATCACAATACACTATGTACCTCTATCCCTTTTCCGAGACTATCAAAATAGGAGCTAAAGTAAGCTTCATTTTTAACTCCTGAAATGCCTTCTCACACGAATCATTCCACTCAAACTTGACCTCCTTCCGGGTTAATCTAGTCATAGGTGCAGCTAATCGGGAGAAGTCCTCAATAAACATCCGATAGTACGTTACCAATCCCAAGAAACTGCATATCTCGAAGACTGACTTTGGCCTCTCCCAATTCATGACTGCCTCAACCTTCTCCGGGTCCACGGATACACCCGAAACCGACACCATGTGTCTTAAAAATTTCACCAAAATTCACACTTGTTGAACTTGACGCACAACTGATGGTCTCTTAAGGTCTACAGAACAACCCTCAAGTGACCTTCATACTCCTCAGACTTGAAGTAGATCAAGATGTCGTCAATAAAGACCACGATGAACTAATCTAGGTAGGGTTCGAACACCCTATGCATGAGATCCATGAATGCTGCCAGGACATTCATCAATCCGAATGGCATCACTGTGAACTCGAAATGTCTGTACTACGTTTTAAACGCCGTCTTAGGGATATCTGTCTCTCTAATCCTCAACTAATGGTAACCAATGCGAAAATCTATCTTAGAGTAGACCCACACTCCTCTCAGCTAATCAAACAAATCATCAATCTTCGGCAAAGGGTACCTATTCTTGATAGTAACCCTATTTAACTGCCGGTAGTCTATACACAGTCGAAGTGTCTTGTCCTTCTTCTTGGTGAACAACACTAGAGCGCCCCAAGGTGAAGTACTCGGTCTAATAAAGCCCTTGTCCAATAATTCCTATAATTGGACCTTAAGTTCTTACAATTCAGCAAGCGTCATCCTATGTGGAGTCATAGAAATGGGTGATGTACCCGGGTGCAACTCAATCGTGAAATCTCATCCCTATGTGGAGGTAATCCCGGTAGTTTATCCAGAAAAATATCCTCACACTACTCGAGGTAGACCCAACTTCTGTCTTGCCTCAGCTTCCAAGGTAAGGCTTGCTAGCCAACCCATCAACTAACTGTGCCAATGAGAGTCATACAATACTTGGGGTAAAGCATCATGCTTTTTCCCCTGGAATTTGAAACAAACCCCATCTGGTGTGTAAGTAGTTACTCTCTTCTGATCACAGTCAATGATGACCCGATGTGTCGCCAACCAATCCATCCCAAACATAACATCAAACTCCGACATGTCCATGACCCTAAGGTCTACGATGAGTAGAATCCCCGAGATCTCTAACTCACAACCCCGACATATCTGACTAACATTCACCCTAACTCCTAGGGGAGAATTCACATACAAAGGCTCTTCTAAGGTTTCAACCTCTAAACCCAAATCTTTCACACATGATACAACAATAAAAAAATGAGATGCACTAGAGTTAAATAATACTCTTGCCCATAAGCGAGAGAGTAGAAATGTATCCTAAATAACCGACTGATTTGCTGGCTCAGACTGAGGCACAATGGTGTAGACACGTCCCTGAGTCCCTGAAGTCCCGACTTGTGAGCTATGTCCTCGACCTCTACCCATGCTCTGGCCCATCTACACAGGCCCCTATTACTTCACGAGCGAGGACTGCGCAATCATGCCAGAGCATGAAGTAGTAAGGGTTTGTGCAGTACCATGGAACTGGTACTGACTTCCCTGGCCCATGGTGGGGCAGGGAGGAACAAAGTATGTCTGTGACTGCCCCACCGATGACAGGGGCTAAAACGCCCCATAACTCTAGGATCCCTGCCTCTGAGAGTAATCCCGCTTCATGTGACCAGGTTGATTACAATTATAGCAAGTCCTCTGACCTGCCTGGTATGAAAGCCTATGATTTCTCCCACCTTGGGAGGATTGACCTTGGCCTTGGCTTTGATAGCCGCAATCCTGTAGAGTCAAAGTCCTTTGCCTTTTCCCCGAACTTGAAGAAGATTGGCCCTCCTTTTTCTTGTCTTTAACACCCGGTTCCTGGATGTTTCGTACATCATCTATCTCTCTCTCAATGGCCATAGATGTCTCAACCATTGAGACCAAGTCTTACAGGCGAAGGCCCACAATTTTACCCCGGATGGACAACTTCAAGCCATCCTCAAACTTCCTCACCTTGGCCATGTCTGTGGCCACAAAATCGTCATTGAAACAGGCTAATTCCGGGAACTTAGCCACGTATTCTAACACCGTCATAGTCTCTAGCCTCAAATTCAAGAACTCCCGAGCCTTAGCTTGCTAGACAGACACCGAAAAATATTTGCCCATGAAGAGCTCTCGAAATTCTCCCCATGTCGTTGCTTCCAAATTCTTCGAGGCTTTAGCCCAATCCCACCATCACTAGGTTTCCCCTTCTAGCTGGAATGCAACTAGCTTTATTTTAGTGGCATCGGAGGTGATCTCCATAGCCTCCAAAATCTTGTCAACTTGCAAGAACCAATGGTCGGCCTCCATCGGATCCGCCCCTCCCACGAAAATCGATAGCTTATGCGCCTTAAATTTCTGGAGGTTACTTGAGCCTCCTTAGCCCACATTTGCACTCGTCTGTGTAATAGTAGTAGTCACAGCACTACCCTGTGTAATAGTAACAGTCACAGCACCAATAACCTCCACAAAGGCCTGATGGTCAAAGGCCGGTAATGGTTGATTATTGTTCTGGCCATCGCCTCGACGTCCCTTTCCTCTATATGTCATCTATACACATGTTAAATAGTAATAGAGTCTCATATAGTATCCCAAAATAAGGACCAATTTTTTTTTTTAATCTTTGAGATTTCTCTCCTTGTCTCCCTAGTAATGCATGTGTCACCTACTAGTAGACATTTACACCTTGAACTATCTCGTTCATCCATTTTTCCGAACCCCAAGGTTATGTTTTCTAACTCTAGTATTTCTCCTTTCCATATACATTTCACCATGCACATAATCCACATAACACATAACATAAAGCATTTAAAACACATAACATGAAATACACAATGAATGCAATGGTCTAGACCCATGCCCATCAAGTCCTAGGTAAATCATATACCTAGACTCTGATACCAAACTGTGATACCCCTAAAACCGGGGGTCCTTTATTAACCGTTGACTACCCGTCAACCCGCGAAAATACTCATGATTGTCGTCCAATTTGACATCACGTCAATAGAATCCCTTTAAACGGTATTGTTATCCACTCGTATAATACGTATATTTTGCCATTTGACCCAATCGGGTCCAATATACCACAATTTGCACTTATTTTATGTCTATTTATATCCTTTAAATCAAAGAGCCCATAGCCTAAACGCTTTGACAAAGTAATTTTAAATTTTCAAATTTTTGAAAAGTGTACCGGTGGGCCATACCGGTACGAGTTGCCCACTGGAAAATCCATACCGGTACAGATTGCCCACTGGAAAAGCCATGCCAGTACGAGTTGCCCACTGGAAAAGCTATACCGGTATGGATAACCTTCTAGAAAAATCCATACCGGTACGGGTAACCCTCTAAACCTCGTCATATCGATATGTTTTGCCCAGTTTTGCCTGTTTCACCGGTTTTTCATTTCCAATACATTTCAATCTATCCCTTTTTCATCCAACACGTGTAATGACTAGTTTCATGTAACACAAGGTCCATACCAATTCTATTACATTCATTTACATGAATTTATATACCAAAACTAAGTTTTTATAACAATTTTACAAAACTCAAAACAAAATCACATTTCGGCTTTCTTCATCCTTAAGGTCCCATATGAAGGTTATCTATCAGCGTATATCCCGCACTTGAAATGTTTTTCCGTATAGGGGGGCTACGCTCAATAGAGTATCTCCTACAGAGACTACTCCCTACTCTAGATGCATATGAAATGTGTACATGCAACAATCAACAACATTTATCCATTCCAAACAAGAACATTTAATTCATGATTAAAATTTTTATCATATCATGTCATGATATGAGATGATACTCACTCATGTATTTTACCCTAAATCTTCACCGACTCCCGCAACACAGTGCAATGTATATGTGTAATACATTTGTCATTGATGAAACACATCGAATGACTATTTTACAAAATAAAATTGTGTCTTTGTTGGATATCGAATTTTGGAATCACACCGCTAGCTCCATATGCCATTACACTTTTCCGAAATTGCACCACAGGGAAATATATAAACCAAGTAACCGAGTCTTGCACCTGAGGGAGAATCTATCCCTTCTTGCTATACCTAACACAAGTTTTTTTCTTTCATGCAACCATGCGACTCAGTCGGATCTTCAATCCAACTTTTCTGAGTCCACTCATCAATCAGCAAATATGGTGTTTGATCAACCCATGCACACACACACCCCCATGTCTAATACCCATGGCCGCGATGTCTCCATGCAATTGCAATGTAAGGTACCATTGCAATATCAATGTCATGCATCACATGTAATGAATGTTATATAAGCCAATTTAACCACATATTTTAACATATGTCATGACAATTTATATCAATTTCATATAATTACCATAATCCATCACAATGTCAATACACCAACTAGGACATATTAACATTTATATTCAACACAAATCACAAGCAAGTTATTTCATCATCAATGTCAATAACCCACTTCATTCACAAGGACATAATGTAAACACATAGCATGCCCATATGATACCACATTCTAAGAAATTACACAAGTGATTTTCACATATCAATTCAAGCTAGAATTTGATTTAGGCCATTTTCATATCCATTTCCACATATCAACAACAATAGACAAGTGACCTATGTAATTATACGCACTTACCCATCTAGTACAACATCCTAGGTAAGAAATAAACCCGAGTAGAAGAAAACTCTACCTCTTGAAGCGTCAAATGAAGGATAGAACCTTCAAGAATGCCTACCAAGTCCAAGAATACCTCTCAAGCCCCAAAAACTTTGATTTCTCCAAAATCTCCTCTTTTAATCTTTGGTGAAATCCTTCGTTTTTGGTATAGTTGCATAGCTCTCGTCGCGGTGATCAACTTTAACTCTTGATCCGAGGAATTCCGATCATCAAAACTCTATAGATCGAAGAAAGAAAGTGGAGATTTCTTCTCTCTCTCTTTTCTCTCTTTCGTATGAAACCAGCTGTTATTTTTCCCTATTTATAGTCTTTAATTGCGTGGTCCACGTTGCACTGCACGTTTCTTATTTCCAGATCCGATTTTGTCCTGAAACAACTTAATTCTGTCTCAATTTAAGTTCAAATTATTTTTATTTAAACTTTCCTTCAATTATAAAGAAATTTTATAAAATTTATTTTTTTTGAGACGTTTGTGAAGTCATCCAACACCTAGTTGTCTCGAAAAACATAAAAAATTTAACTATCTCAGAATTTGATGAAAATTAATTGAGTAACTAATTTTCGCGAGACAAATCCAATGGTTAAGTCCGTTGTGTCATCTGGACTCTATAAAAATATGTATTTTAATTCTGCATTATAGTGACAAATTACCATTTTACCCTTTTTTAGAAAAAGTTTAAATTTACCCGGATTTTACACAGACGGTTGCTGGTATGTGTATACCATGCAGGGACAGTTCTGTGCAGAATGTTAGCATGTGCACAGCATGAGGATTGCTGGCATGTGCACTCAGCATACGCACAATGAAAAGAATATGGGCACAGCAAGCAAACACAGCACACACAAGCTTTACAGGGCAATGGCCCAACCTTTGAAGGCAAAGTCTTAGCACATTCCTCTAAACGTTTTGCCACCAACCCGAGCATTTTAACCTTCTCAACAGGTTTATTCCCCACCAAGGCTAAAAGATACGTCATCTTATATTCCTGCAACGCAACATCCATCTGCAAGGTGAACAACATCTCCACTTTCTGCTTGCTATCTCTTTTGCTTTAGTCCGCCACCTTCTCTACAAGCACAAAGCATGTGGCTCCTTCATCCAAGGATCAAAATGTCGTGTCGACACGTCCGAAACGTCCGAAACGTTTCGGAATTTCAACACTCCGAAACGAAACAGTAGTTGAATCACAAAATTCCAGTGTTTCGGTCGAAACGGTACTGTTTCGGACCGTTTCGGTCGAAACGGCATTGTTTCGAACCGTTTCGATCGAAACAGTACCGTTTCGACAAAACAGTGATATATTCGGTTCATTATGAATAATTATATTTAATACCCCATTATAATTACATTTAATACCCACTGTAATTACATTTAATACTCACTATAATTATATTTAATATCCCACTATAATTACATTTAATTCCCACTGCTCTTCTGTCTTTTATAATTTTTTTGTTATAAGAATAAATAATTACACTTAATACCCTACTATAATTATATTTAATACCCATTATAATTATATTTAATACATACTGTAATTATATTTAATACCTCACTGCTGTGCAAGTTTTTTTTTTTTTTTTTTTGTTATAAGTATTAACAATTACATTTAATACCCTAATGTAATTATATTTAATACCTACTGTAATTACATTTAATACCCACTGCAATTACATTTAATTTTTAAGTATACATAAGTATCATTAATTTAATTTGATACCCTTCATTATTAGTATTATAATAAAATAGTATTATTAATTGGATTATATTACCGTAATAATATGATTTGGAGTAACTATTGTCATCATATTTATGTCACATATGGAGTTTCTCTAAGTAGCTACCCAGAGCCTACACCGATGTATGAGCCTGCTCGACACTCCACAGGGGAATGGATGTAACCATGTAAGTATGTACTCATTAGCATTTCATGTGTATTATAAGACCTTAATATTATGTAAAAATGTGTTTATTTCATAAAAATTAAGTGTTTGAAACTAATTTAAGTGACTTTCGCCTCAAGTCAAGCCTTTTTTTCCCTCAAATTTAAATTTATTCTTGTATAAATTGATGTTAACCTAATAAATATGTTGAATTAATAAATTATTTAGCATATCTTTATAAATTAATGGATTGCATTTGTGTTTCTATGCGTTTCCATATTTTTTCTGCGTTTCCATTGCGTTTCCGAAATGTTTCCGAAACGTTTCTATTTTTGAGTTGACCGAAACGGTACTTCGAAACGAAATTTTGATCCTTGCCTTCATCTAAGATTAGCATCCCATTTAGATGTGGCATCAACGCCACTTTAGTCTTTATGAAGAACTCGTTCCCAAGAATGACATCGAAGTCGTCTAAGGGTATAGCCGTCATGCTTACGCGGCCTTCCCACAGACCCACTTTCAGGCTCGCCTCTGCATTTCTATGCACTGTAATTGCTCCTGAATTGACAGCCTTGAGCTTGTTTGAGCTCTCGTCTAACTATAAGCCAAATGTTTCCACTTTTCTTTGCGCAATGAAGTTATGGGTGACAACCGTGTCCACCATGACCAAAACCTTTTTCCCGTTCACCAAACCATGCTCAAACATTAGACCTTTACGGGCTTGTTGAATCTTTTCCAAAGACATTGCATTCAACAATTGTAGAGAAATACCCCAAGTAGGGTAATCATCATCCTGGTCTCTCCGCTTTTAGCGAGAAGAGCATTCAACTTCTCCCGCTTGGGACAGTACCTAGCACGATGAGGGCCGCTACAAATAAAGCAACCAGAATCAAAGCTCTTCTTTTTCTTATTGTTGTCTAGATTTTTAGAATCACCATCGTTCATCTTTTTCTTCCAATCCGCCTCCTCCGCGTATTTTAATACCAGACCGGTCTTTCTTGTTGCCTCCTTCTCTCTTTTTCTTTTTGAAAGAGCCTTGACTGTCACCAGTTTTAAAGTCAACCAGGCCATCCACAGCAGCGATGGCAGTGGACAATCACGCACCCCCTACCTACACAACTCAGCATGTGCCCAACCTTGCAAACCCGACATGAAATTAAAGAATTTGTCCTTCTCGAACATGTTCTTTATAGCCAGTATCAAAAAACTGTACTCAGTCACATAATCACGAACGATTCCAGTTTGCTTGAATTTCTTGAGCGATTCCCTAGCAATTCACATCGTATTGCTAGGATGGAATTAATCCTTCAACTCCTTTTTCAGTATCTCCCACGTCCTAATCTTTGCATGCCTAATAGATGCACCATCCTCGTTCCAAGTCCGCCACCACAACTTGGCGTCATCATAATGATACATACTGATAATGGTCACCTTCTCTCCGGCAGGCAGATGAGCAACCTTGAAGTACTGTCTCATATCCCACAGAAAGTTCTCCAACTCCTTGGCACTCTGGCTCCCTCCGAAAGTCTTAGATTCAGGGACCTTGATCTTTGAAGATGTCTCGCCTGCACCAAGACGAGAATGCCTGGCCTTTTTCACTAGGGTCAGTTCATCCACAAGATTCTTCAGATTGCTAGTTTACAAATGGCCTTTGACAGCTACGTGGCCACAATTATGTGAAGCTTGCAACGATGATGGAAGACATTTTGTCCCTCATCAATGCTATCCCTTTAGCTTTTGGCTCGACGTTGGCATGGGACAGCCTCGCCCAAAGGTGCCTATGCTTTAGCCAAATTGGGTTTCACAAGAAAGCAAACTCTTGGTGCAATCAGTGAGTGATGGAAGCCCCATGCATGGCTAAGGGAAGGAACACATGCATGGACACGTTAGACATGATCAGTGGATGATTAAAGATTCATGCATAGCTGAGTGAGGCAGCTCATGCATGAGCACGATTGGATGCAATCAATGGGTGATTGAAGTCTCATTCATGGCTGGGCATAGCAGCTAATGCATAGACATGTCAACACAAGCAGACATTCAAGCAAAGGCTAGCCGGGTGGCTCGATTTGTGTGGCAATGCTAACTTGAAAGACCAAGCCATGGGCTGGACATGGCTAGGCACGAAGGCAAGGCTAATCAGGTATTGTGGGCTCGCAAGGAAAACAGATGAACAATATGTGAGACGGTTGTGGCATGTGCCTTACAGATGGTGACGGTTCTAGACGGTTGTTGGCATGTGCATGGCATGCAAGGGCGATTCTGTGCAGAATGTTGGCATGTGCACAACATGAGGGCTACTGGCATGTGCACTCAACATGCACAGTAGTTGAGGGTAGTTCCAACAGTTGCATCTGTCCCTTACCATGACTAGCAGATATAGGAGTGAACTCAACTATCATCGGCAGACTGTGGGTGTTTTGTGAGCAAATTTGAACTGCTTTGAAATTGCCTAGGCAGTTAGACTTTGTAACTGCCTTTCTGTATGCTATAAATAGGCATGTTTGAGGTCTGTAGTGCACCAGAAGAGTGTTGGGCACGTTTTTGTAAGCAGACCCTAACTGAGTGTTCCTTTAGGCTTTATTGAGAATGAAAAGGTTGGGTCATTGGCCTGAAAAGCTTGTGTGTGTTGTGTTTGCTTGTTGTGCCTATACTCTTTTCATTGTGTGCATTCTATGAGTGACTGTATGCATTAGCTGAGACTAAGTGTTGAATCTCAGTGCCATCACGAGTCAGAAATTTAAGTGAGAAATTTGACCCCGTGACAACAATCTTGATCTGTCTTGTGGGGGTTAATCTGAGAAACCAATAGGGTTTGCATAGTAGCATATTCCTTTTTCTATGAAATATGTTCAAACATGGAGACAAAACTTAGAGCTTTGTTAGATGGGTTAAAGTTGTTAAGAGAGTTTTGGTTAATGCCTTAGAGAGATTCTTGTTGAATCTGACTCAAAAGTATTGGGGGATATGTTTAAGGGTGGTGCTCATAAATCTTGGAAATTTTGGTATTTGAACGTTCAAATTGCATCTATGATAAGCAAGTTTAAATTCCAAATCAAACATGTGTATCATGAGGCTAATTTTGCAACTGACTTCTTGGCCAACAAAGGGGTGGCCAATAGGAGTAAAGCCATATTAACTCCCTCAGTTCCCATTCCTTTTCCATTAAGATTGCTACTGATGCTGGATTAGAGGCAAATCAGAGTTTTGAGGAGAAAGGTTAGGACTGCTGAGGCTAACAGGAGGTAACTAAAGCAAGAGAAGGCTGTGGATTTTGAATAGGAGGTGTAGTGGATGGCTTTTTTGATCATTTCCTTACTGTAAATGTAAAAGGTTGTGCCTAAATTTCATTCCTTCTTTTCAGTGTAATTAGAATTACATTGAGGGGTAAGGTAAATGTTTTCCTCTCTTGGGTGTAACTTTGATCCAACTAATAAAACTTCCTCGTTTAAATATATATATATAGATCCCCATGCCTAGTCTACAAAAAGAAAAATATATATATATTAAAAATGAAAGAAATTTAAGTACTTTATCTCCTCACCCCTCTTCCACTGGATCAATTCCCACACTTGTTTTCCTAGGTACTCTTAAAACCATTGGTGGTTATCATAAATAATCACCAAGCCTCCACTTTGACTATAAAATCAGGATTATTTCCCGTGCCACAAAATAAACGAAACTAGAATTCTTCATTGTGATGCTAGGACAATTTACCATTACGGACATGTCTTAAGACCTAGGGTAAGGTAGCTTAACTGTGCCCTGGGTGTCAAGAGTGTGAATCACAGAAATAGTATTTTCGCATGCGAGAGTAATGATGCATACAAATCATTCATATGGTATGGTGAAATGGAGAGCTTCACCCATCAACTTGAGAGAGAAAAGAGAGGAGGGAGGGGGGCTATGACATAGTGTTAGTCCTACTTGTGCGAGTTTCTGGGACGACATCCTGGATACCTACATTTGGCCTTTTCTGTTTACTTTTTGCATTCGCAAAGAAGTAGCTTCTTTGAGACTCAAATATGTGTTCGCGTGATAGCCCGAGCATTTAACTATTCCTTTCAAGAAATGGCACCATCAAATAGTGGTGATCGGTACAAATGTATCTATACTACTTTAATATCACCATACTTGAAAAACATTTTTTTTCACCTTTACCCTTTGACAACAAAAGAATGCCATCCACATCCTCCATAATTAATGTCATCATAAACCAAAGTCATCTCCTTCACCCTTCCTTATTTTTCAGCTGTTACTCTCTCACTATTCATTCTCTATTCAAACGTTTCTCTCTCTCTCTCTCTCTCTCTCAGGCACCACTCGGCAAGAACAAGCTCCCTCTTCCCCAGTTCATCTGTCTATATTAAATTCTGTCTTACCAGCCTACAACTTCTTAGTGGTTGTAAAGTCTTAAGGGCTTCTCCACACAGCAACCTGAAAATCAAATAACTTTACATAGCAACGCCTCTCCTTCTACGAGCTTTCCACCGCTAGATGAGATTACTCGTATAGTACTAGGCTTGTTATGGCATTTGAGATTTCAGATAGGGGGGATGCTTCTGTTGAGGCATATAAGTTTGATTTCCGTCATTTTTTGGTGATTTTGGGTAATTTTTCTGTTTAATTTCGTTTAAGTTTTGGGTTTGATAAATGTAAAAACTTTATTGTACAATCAATCTCAATTGTGTCGTAATGAAATCAAATGATGGCAGTGTTAGCAAACTAACACTGAGCGATAGTTTTACAAACCAAATAGTGATTGAGATTGTTAGTCGAATATTGTATGTTTGCCTTTAGGTGCTCATTTTCAATGTGTCGGTGAAATAAGGGGTTTTGATGAGTATTGCTTCTTGGTAAGTTTGAAGGCATGGAAGTTGGGCTTACCTTGGGCTTGGAGAATCAACAAGGATCTTTGAAGTTGTCCCCTCTGGAATGTGGTTGTTATGTTAAAAATGTGTCCATCGTGATGGATGGAGGAGCATCTTGGTTTTATCAAGGGTGTCTTAATTTATTTTGGTGGCAGTAATTTATATATATAAAGATTCTTATTTCTTTTCGTACTGGAATCTGGGTTTCATTTATTGTCCGGTGCCTAGAATAGAACTTTTGGTAACATCAACACACCTAAAGGGCTAAAGTATGATTTTGCTCAGTAAAATAAGTAGTATTTAGAAATAAATATGTTGAATCTATGTGCTAAATCTGCTGTTTGTCTGAATTTTTCCTCCATTTAAGCTTGCATGGTTTTTTCGTTTAATTTTAATTCTCAGTACACCAGGGTTAAATATTGTTTTGTCTGGTGTGATCTCAAAAGTTAAAAAAAAAAAATTTACTGGCTTCAAAGGAAGTGATATTAGTTGGTTGCTATCAAAACTTCCAACTGAACAAATGAGGGTCATGCTCAATTGAATGCTATAAACTGCAACAAGTTAGGTGGTATTCTTTCTATTTAATGCTCATCAATTTCATGTGAATTATATGAAATTCACAATGAGAAATCTTGTCCTCTACATGCAGAAATCTTATCCTGGAGTGTTTTAGTTCATATGAATTATATAGATCACCCTGCTCTGTGTATGTGTTTTTTTTAAAGGGTGTAACCACCAACTGAACTCATCGATTTATGACTTTTACAACTCATGAGCCATTTGATAATTACCCTATATACTTGAAGGTTATCAAGAGATACGTGTATTCTTTATTCTTTGTTAGCGAGGGCAGCCCGAGACATTTTGGAGCCTAAAGTGCAAATAATAAATGAGGCTTTTTATTTTTAATATTAATAATAAATTTAATTTTTAAAGTTTTTGAAATACAAAAATATTAATTAAGTTTTTATATTTAAGCTTTTGTTATCATATTTGAACTTGATGGAAAGAAATAAGATAGAGATTGAAAAATTATAATGGTAAGTTTGAACTTGACTTTTTTTTAGGGTTAAAACTTGATTTTTCAGTATTTTTAGTTTTATTGTTAATTTTTTTCTTCTTTTTTTTTTTTCAAAAAATTGAATTTTAGGGTCTTTTACTTTCATGAGCTGAATTAATAGGCTCAATTTACTTATGTTGAAATCTTTTGTTTGGGCTTAAATCTATGTTTTTTTTGTGGGGCCTATTTCTTATGCATTCAGATTTTTTCTGTGCATAAGGATCAGTTTTCGTACATTATTTGTTAATTTCACTTGGTGGACTATGTTGTCTCTTTCTTGTAACAGGTCCAAAGGCACCAAGCACAGACAGTTGAGGCAATTTGACAATTGGTTTGGTAGAAGATGTCTTGTTCACAAAAGATCACGGGAGCTGGAGATATGTATTCGATGTTTGTAGTCCCCCCCCTAATTTTCCTTTGGCATTCGTNTTACAAACCAAATAGTGATTGAGATTGTTAGTCGAATATTGTATGTTTGTCTTTAGGTGCTCATTTTCAATGTGTCGGTGAAATAAGGGGTTTTGATGAGTATTGCTTCTTGGTAAGTTTGAAGGCATGGAAGTTGGGCNCTTTAGGTGCTCATTTTCAATGTGTCGGTGAAATAAGGGGTTTTGATGAGTATTGCTTCTTGGTAAGTTTGAAGGCATGGAAGTTGGGCTTACCTTGGGCTTGGAGAATCAACAAGGATCTTTGAAGTTGTCCCCTCTGGAATGTGGTTGTTATGTTAAAAATGTGTCCATCGTGATGGATGGAGGAGCATCTTGGTTTTATCAAGGGTGTCTTAATTTATTTTGGTGGCAGTAATTTATATATATAAAGATTCTTATTTCTTTTCGTACTGGAATCTGGGTTTCATTTATTGTCCGGTGCCTAGAATAGAACTTTTGGTAACATCAACACACCTAAAGGGCTAAAGTATGATTTTGCTCAGTAAAATAAGTAGTATTTAGAAATAAATATGTTGAATCTATGTGCTAAATCTGCTGTTTGTCTGAATTTTTCCTCCATTTAAGCTTGCATGGTTTTTTCGTTTAATTTTAATTCTCAGTACACCAGGGTTAAATATTGTTTTGTCTGGTGTGATCTCAAAAGTTAAAAAAAAAAATTTACTGGCTTCAAAGGAAGTGATATTAGTTGGTTGCTATCAAAACTTCCAACTGAACAAATGAGGGTCATGCTCAATTGAATGCTATAAACTGCAACAAGTTAGGTGGTATTCTTTCTATTTAATGCTCATCAATTTCATGTGAATTATATGAAATTCACAATGAGAAATCTTGTCCTCTACATGCAGAAATCTTATCCTGGAGTGTTTTAGTTCATGTGAATTATATAGATCACCCTGCTCTGTGTATGTGTTTTTTTTAAGGGTGTAACCACCAACTGAACTCATCGATTTATGACTTTTACAACTCATGAGCCATTTGATAATTACCCTATATACTTGAAGGTTATCAAGAGATACGTGTATTCTTTATTCTTTGTTAGCGAGGGCAGCCCGAGACATTTTGGAGCCTAAAGTGCAAATAATAAATGAGGCTTTTTATTTTTAATATTAATAATAAATTTAATTTTTAAAGTTTTTGAAATACAAAAATATTAATTAAGTTTTTATATTTAAGCTTTTGTTATCATATTTGAACTTGATGGAAAGAAATAAGATAGAGATTGAAAAATTATAATGGTAAGTTTGAACTTGACTTTTTTTTAGGGTTAAAACTTGATTTTTCAGTATTTTTAGTTTTATTGTTAATTTTTTTCTTCTTTTTTTTTTTTCAAAAAATTGAATTTTAGGGTCTTTTACTTTCATGAGCTGAATTAATAGGCTCAATTTACTTATGTTGAAATCTTTTGTTTGGGCTTAAATCTATGTTTTTTTTGTGGGGCCTATTTCTTATGCATTCAGATTTTTTCTGTGCATAAGGATCAGTTTTCGTACATTATTTGTTAATTTCACTTGGTGGACTATGTTGTCTCTTTCTTGTAANTGTGGGGCCTATTTCTTATGCATTCAGATTTTTTCTGTGCATAAGGATCAGTTTTTCGTACATTATTTGTTAATTTCACTTGGTGGACTATGTTGTCTCTTTCTTGTAACAGGTCCAAAGGCACCAAGCACAGACAGTTGAGGCAATTTGACAATTGGTTTGGTAGAAGATGTCTTGTTCACAAAAGATCACGGGAGCTGGAGATATGTATTCGATGTTTGTAGTCCCCCCCCTAATTTTCCTTTGGCATTCGTACTGTGCTAGGCATTCTACACCTCTAAATTAAACTTATTGGCAGCCACATTTTTATCTCTGGAATTTTGGGTTTATATTTTTTTATTTTAATGTGTAGCAACATCCTTCTAAATTATTGTGTTCACTTGGGATTATTCCATTACCTCTTTGTTGACACGGCTTTATTTTTACTTCAACTTTCCTTTTTTCAGCTCTAATTAAATTTAATGTTATGACATAAGAGTCAAACTTATCTATGAAAGTTGCGAAACACACCCATTCTATTTCATGGAATAAATGATCGATATAACTTTAGGATTTTTACAATAATAATATACGATACTTGATACCTAAAATAATTCACGTGCACCACACGTGTGCACCAACTACTATTTATGTCTCTCAATCTACAAAATGACATCACCAGAGTTATCNCGATACTTGATACCTAAAATAATTCACGTGCACCAACTACTATTTATGTCTCTCAATCTACAAAATGACATCACCAGAGTTATCTGTGTCTAACACCCTGGAAATCCAACCATTTGTGCATAACATCTCCGGAGTTATCTATGAAGATTGTTAAGAGTTCTTAGTTATGTCTAATACAGAAACTAAGAACTCTGACAAAGATAATTATTTTTTTTTCTTGTGATAACACATACAAGAGATTGCATGTAAATTTTGAACTTTCTGTAACCAACATCATATTGTAGTTGCAAGAACTCGAGAAGTAAAAAAAAACTAGTCACTAAACACAAGATTAAAAAAAAACTAGTCACTAAACACAAGATTTGGTTGGGGTTATCCTCCCCGGGAAATGAACTTCATGACCACCAAAATTCTGTATTTCTGACAATCTATATGTGCTTACACTTTTTATTTTTTATTTTTGTTATTCGTTTTAGCAGATTTGGATAAGTTGTGGTTAGACTTATTAGTAATAATCCACATGAACCTAAATGTAAGCTATTGCTTAACAAAGTCAACCAAATACACGACATATTACCTCGGTACCTTTGGGTATATGTTGCACAGCCCGCACCACTGCCAACCTGCCCTCAAATACTAGAACCGCATTGGGCAAGCAACTACAACATCAATAATTGTTTAGAAGCAAGAAAGTGGAAAAGCATAACATTTTGATATGTTAAAGCTGTTACCTGTGGTTGATAATGGAAATGACGGGAAATAGTCCTGTACCCAGTGGTATCAGTTCACTATCACAAATGGTATGCGCATTGCAGGCAAGCTGCATGTTCAGAAAAATATGAGGTGTGATAAGCATTCATTAGAATATCACTTGGTCAAGTAGAGACCATTCAAGTGACAAATCTGGCCCTGGTGCAGCAACAAGTATCAATAAGAACATAAAAAGTTACACTCAAACACAGGGTTCATTATATTGTTCGGATAGATGATCCCAGTCCCAGGGGAAGGAGGAGGAGAAAAAAGTTTTGTATAAATTCTTGTAGTACTTCGTCGTTGTCCCGCAAAACTGCAACACATAATGCAATTTATGCCGTACAATTCCAAATTTTAAGTGAAGTAGAAATGTTATGCAGAATCTATGGGGAAGTACAACTAATTAGACCCACTTTTAGATAGAATACCTTGGAAAAGTTTTCTGCAGTCTCTTTTATACTGATCTCTGGCCACTGGAGTATCAAGTTGACGAGGTTAGCCATCTGTGCGTACAACACCAATTGCTTCTCATTGATTTCAGACAGGTCTTAACTTGTTAAAGTCAAGCAATCAAACCTGGTGATATATATATATATATATATATATATATAAAAGAGAAAAAGGTATATATACATCTTTGGATACGAGATACCAAGGCCTCCACGAGATTGTGGTTGTCAGTCACAGTACTTGGGATAATCTGGCAGAGGCAAAACAAATGAATCAAATTTTGTGCTTGCCACATATAAGGAAACGAGTCAAAACTCGTCTTTATTGAAAAATCAAAGAAAAAGTCCTTTCATTACAGACCTAAAATCAATGTGTAGAGTGGAATCTACACATTGATTCGGGTTTTTTTTTTGCAATGATTTTTGAACCATACGCGTCAAAAGATTCATGTACAATTCTTAAGGGATACAACTTTACCTGACCTTATCAAGAAAGATGTTACTTTTTTTAGGCCAAGAGGTTGATAGCAAAATATCGAATCAACTTATTAGTCTTATGGTATATCTCAATATCGAGGATGATACCAAAGATTTATATTTGTTTATAAACTCTCATAGGGGATGGGTAATAATCAGAGTAGCTATTTATGACCCTATACAATTTGTGTGACCAGATGTACATACAACATGCATGGGATTAACCGCTTCAATGGGATCTTTTATCCTAGTCGGGGGAGAAATTACCAAACATCTAGCATTCCCTCATGCTCGGCACCAATCAGGTTTTCACTTGAGAGGAAAAAAAAAGACTATTCCTTCGCCATATGAATTATGAATATTAATTAATAATACCATTCAAAGTAATTAATACCATGGCACTTTGAATTCGATATGAGAAAGTTTTTTATTATTTTTTTAAAGCATTAGATTATGTATCGAAAGAGTAGTATGAGATCAAAGGTATTTCCGATTTTATTTTCTATTGGGAGTCCAGTTCAGCGTCACAAACTTTTTTATTTTTACACTAGAGGACTCTTAACATATGTCATGAAAGAGTGCGAAAATAAAAAAATAATAATAAGATTGTATTTTCCTTATTTTATTTGATCGGCTCAAAAAGAAGGAGACCATGACTACACACTCTATATTCTCCCACGAAAGAAGGCGAACAACAAATAGCTATAACTACGTTAAGGAATCAAAATTATCACAGAATGGAAGAGAAACAAAAAGGCAAAGTTTATGGACCAAGAGAGAGTCTGAGGCGACATACANAGACCATGACTACACACTCTATATTCTCCCACGAAAGAAAGCGAACAACAAATAGCTATAACTACGTTAAGGAATCAAAATTATCACAGAATCGAAGAGAAACAAAAAGGCAAAGTTTATGGACCAAGAGAGAGTCTGAGGCGACATACATTCTAAATCTGCATCTAAAATCATTGCTGCTAATCCTAATTCCTTACACATTGTACTCAAGTTGCTCATACCTCCTAGCCCCATATATATGAAGATTTTTTTTGATTGCTGAAACAGTAGTCAGTGGGATTTCATTCCTGCAGATTACATGCCAAATAAGATGTACCTACATATGCTGATAAAAATGGAGCACCAATTTGTCTGGGTTTTGAATTTCATTTAGGGTTACCATAGGTGTATATCATTTTATATTTTTAAAACAAGCAGTAAACACTAGTCTAATTTATTCATCCATGTTTATACCTGAAAAGGTTAGATTGCAAATGGCAACCTACATAGGTGAAAGAGTCGGAAAAAGTAGAAGAGCATAACAAAGTTCCCATACAAGTAATCTAGTCTACATCATTCAACCATTGTTATCCATGAAAAGAAAAAAGTTACCATTTAACTTGTCACTTGCTCAACTTCCATATTTCTATAGAGGACGTACTCAACTGCTCACTATTTGTACATGGGAACAGATGATACTATCATCAAAAGCACAAAACACATGATATCTTCAGTTAAGAAGTATAAGCTACATGACAGTACACATGAATGTGATAAATCATGTTTCCAAAAAAGTCATAAGAATATTTATTTCACCTTTGCATTTTGCAGCTTCCTTCGTAGGTAAACTTTCACCATCAAACGCACAGAAGGTGTAAGAGATTTCCGCCTATCCTTATCAAGTTTCGAATACAATTGGCATTCAAGGCGATGCAAATTCCAATCTGACTTCTGGAAATGATAACAAATGCAGATAGAATGATAAATAAAGTGGAGGAGAAGGTTACAAAGTTGTTCCTCTCACTCAGAAACCAATGAAGTAGTTGGAGTAACAAGTTAATATCAACCTGGACAACTCAAGTGGGCATAACAGATGGTTACTGTGACAGTCATTAGGACATCCATGTGATAGTTATTGAAACACATGCTACACACTAAAAACATTAAGGAGGAAAAACTGTTCCGTAAAGGTAAATAATCATACTGCCTCTGTCACATTTTCCTCTTTGTTTTAATTTGTTTGCAAATATATCTTCAGTTATGCTATGTTGAATAAATCCAGATAAAGCAGATGACATAATGTTTACGTGAAACTGTGTAGCTAAGCCCACATATCTGAGCTGGAAAAGGATTACCGAAACACAATAATATGTGAACATGATACATACTGTTTATCTTTTGCCTACCTGGCATGTACGCCCACAGTACCAAACTACTTGACAAGCAGAACACTTTTTAAGGTTACTTGATGTGAAACACCACTCACATCTTGAATCCAAAGCTTTGTTTGGTACAGAAACATATGGTTCTTCACTCGTAATCACATCCCCTGTAATATTGAAGCTGTGTACTAGTGAAAATCAGGAGAGTAATATTCAGCATGTATCAACAATAGCTGTAACTTGATCATTTGACCTGGGTAACAAGTGCAAATGTCACCACCAATCTGAGAATAATATATGCTATCATTCATAGAGCTTGTTTTCCATGCAAGGATTTTATCAACATCTACTCCCTTTTAATGTCAAGCTGAGCCAAGTAAAGAAGAAATAAAACATTTGAGATTATCCATATCCTGAACTTCAAGCAATCTCTATGTCTATTTTTCTGGTACGATCAATTTTACAAAACTGCCAAACTCTACTGTTCACAAAAAATGTTTTTCCTCTGAACACATACATTATAGGAATGCATGGTCTGCTCACAATTAGAAAGATATTTACATATTTCAAAACTGTTCACAACTAGAAAAAGTGATAAAGACATTAGGCTATTTAGATCAATCTTCCATTAGAAATAACTAAGTCATACTAGAGAAATCATCAACAAAAATGACACAATACTAAAAACCAGAAATATTTTTTTGCTCTTACAAGACCCCAAATGTCTATATGAACAACATGAAACAGACTTGACTAACGACTTAAATAACTTGGCGGCAAAGAACTACAGTAATGCTAGCCTAATTGACAAGCCTCACATTCTAACACTGAAGAAAAACTCACACAAGGAACAACTTGACACTACTTTTGTAAAAATGGATGACCTAGGCGGAAGTACCACTGATGAGGAGACACGATGACACTCAAGACAGGAATAGAACCACCAATATTTAAGTAATACAAACCATTGCTCTCATGGCCCAAACCAATCACCTTTTTTATCTTGAAGTCCTAAAAAGCATAAGAAGATGGAGAAAAGGTTACGGAACACTATAATGACTTAGTTAGTTGACTCACATATAATAAGTTAAAGGTAAAATTAGAAAGAAACAAACCAGAAGTTAATGACATAGTTTGACTGGGACAAAGATTGTTAGTCCCACGTAGTGGTCGAAAGAAACCATCNAGAACACTATAATGACTTAGTTAGTTGACTCACATATGATAAGTTAAAGGTAAAATTAGAAAGAAACAAACCAGAAGTTAATGGCATAGTTTGACTGGGACAAAGATTGTTAGTCCCACGTAGTGGTCGAAAGAAACCATCAACTAACACAATAAGTGAGATAGACGAACGAAAGTTAGAGAATAGGGATGACATATAAGCACTAGCTCCTAAATCAATGATCCAAGAAGACGAAGAAGGTTTAGCAACTCTATATGTTGAGTTACTTACATTAACAAAACTAACAGTTGAAGTAGACAACTTGTGAAGGAGTTGATTAAGCTAATAAGACAGATCATCATGAGAGTTAGAACTAGATGCAACTGGGTCATTGGTAGAAATCTAATGTACTATTGAACCCAAGGTATTATTAGAAGCTTGATTAGCATGTGTTGGTCTCCTATACTTATCTCTACAATAATTCTCAATATGTCCTCTACCACCACAATGAGTACCCTTCCACACATAACAATAATCACGACCACTAAAATGACCATGGTTTTCGTAATGACAAACTTGAATGGTGGTTGTGGTGGATCGTGGTGGTGGATGTGATCCACCCTATAATGTCGATCTTGGTGGTCGGTCCATCCAACACTCCGATTGCCTAAAATCATACACAAATTCTCTTCTTCTCTTTCTTATTTTTTCTTGTATTTTTTGCATGTATCCAACTTCTATTAGATATAAAACATCAACCTTCATACCCTTAATGTCATGTGCAAGCCCCTACACCTTTCTCCTTCAATTTCTCTAACCCTAGCACACAAGTTAGCAAAATTATCCCTTAAAACACTATTCGCAGAACAGTGCTGATTTTTGCCTATCACCGTTGTCGAACATAAATTTTGGTATCACAACGAAAGATCCAATGTTCCACAGGTTGAGTTATGGGCCTTATGGCATATGACAACAGAGATTTTAGATTTTGAAGGAATGGATGATCCTACAATATTCTCCAATTCGCCTACTTCTATTGAAGAGTATTTTGCTAGGTATAATATGCCAAACGATCAAAGAGTGAGGTTTGCCAAGATGAAACTTGTAAGCTTAACAAAATTTTTGTGGTTCCATCAATCAACGCATGGAAAGAAATGAGAGCTAAGCTTCAAGAGAAGTATATGCCTTCAAATTATTGTGACAAGTTATGCAAGCAACTTATTAATCTACAACCAGATAACCTATCTGTCGTGGAATATATTCAAAGATTTGAAGACTTAATGTTCAAAAATCGTACCGTACAAGGTCCTCGTCAAAAAATTGCTCAATTCATGGCTGGGCAGAATTGCTTTGACTGCCACCATATAGTCTAAAGCATGCATTCGAATGAGCTCTTGGTACAGAGATGTACCTAAGTTTTCTTAATTGAGTAAACACCTAGACAATTTCTTCATCCTAGAAGGCTAAAGCTCAAATGTGTTCGCATCCTCATGAGGACCCGGAGAAGGTTCATCACAAGCATCTCAAAGCAACAAGCAACCCTATAATTCAAGCGGAAGAGGTAATTATTTGTCCATATATGAAGGTAAAAAGAGAATACGCGGACAATATTTTTGTTGTAAAGCCTAAAAGGATAGAAGAAACACAACTGGTATGGAATTAGATTTGCCCTTAGAGGTGACTACGTTACTATTTGAGAGTTTTGATATAGTGCCAAAAGATTTGTTGACTGAAGTACCTCCTACTGATTACTTTCAATCAATAACATTAGTACCTCAAGTACTTGATTTTTTTGAATCCTCCAAGAATCTAAACAAGCGCGAAGAGCCACTAATGTTTCTTTCTATCCAATTTGCTCCATCAATTGATTTTGTCATTCCAAAAAAGTTCGACAACACAATCAAGGAGATCAATCTCCAAATCTCTGCTCTATTTCCTTNGTACCTCAAGTACTTGATTTTTTTGAATCCTCCAAGAATCTAAACAAGCGTGAAGAGCCACTAATGTTTCTTTCTATCCAATTTGCTCCATCAATTGATTTTGTCATTCCAGAAAAGTTCGACAACACAATCAAGGAGATCAATCTCCAAATCTCTGCTCTATTTCCTTAATTCAAGAAGAAGAGGAGGTGTACCATCTTAAGGCTTTTCAAAGACAGCTACATAAGCAAGTTCAAAGCTTGTGGACTTTCATACTTCAACACTTTAAAACTCAAAGTTGAGTTTTCTCCGACCAAGGGAGAATGATGCAATCCATAAGACGTTCGACAAAATACAAGCTCAAAGACTTGACAAATTATGGAATTTGGCTTACTATCAAGATGAAGATTCACATGGAACCTTATNAGCTTGTGGACTTTCATACTTCAACACTTTAAAACTCAAAGTTGAGTTTCTCCGACCAAGGGAGAATGATGCAATCCATAAGACGTTCAACAAAATACAAGCTCAAAGACTTGACAAATTATGGAATTTGGCTTACTATCAAGATGAAGATTCACATGGAACCTTATATAATTATATAGGAGTCTTATTTTTCAAATAATTTGAGTTAGTTTGTTGGTATTTTTGTTTTATGTGTCTTTTAAAGTTTTCTAGGGTCAAGGGTATTTTTGTAATTTCTAAATTTGTCGGAAAGAATCATAGTTAGACTCGAGGGTTGTTTTTGGGTCATATTCTAGTGTTGGATATGCTAACATTTAGAATCCTAGTTTTAGTTTATTTTAGGTTTCTAATTTTAAGTAAATGAGTTTTNAAGGGTTGTTTTTGGATCATATTCTAGTGTTGGATATGCTAAAATTTAGAATCCTAGTTTTAGTTTATTTTAGGTTTCTAATTTTAAGTAAATGAGTTTTTTGAGACTTAGAGACTTTGGAATCCTAATTTTTTAAGATTAGGAATACTTAAAAATCTAAATATAGTTAATGGTATTTTTAATAAAGAATGGAGAGAGATATTTTCTGAAAATTTCGGTAATTATATACTTTTTGAGTTGTGTGATGCACTTCATCAAACCTTAGGTGTGATGTAGAGTGATTCCTAGTTCTCTTTTTCTTCTTTTTCTTCTTTTTACTACATGTTTCCACCTTCTACCAGATTTGAAACATCAACTTTGTTCCCCTTCAATTTCTCTAACCCTAGCATAAAAGATGACACATTTATCCTCTAAAATACTATTCATAACTTTGAACTGTGCTATTTTTTGCCAATCACCATTGTCCTACATCACATAATCAACATCACCATCACTCAAAAAAATGCATTTTGTACCGCTCCTTCACTACTAAAAAGTACGGACACAAATTTTACACGACACGGACACGAACACGCAGACACAACATTTCTCAAAAAAGTAGAACAAAGGCACGTTAGGAANTGGACACGAACACGAACACGCAGACACAACATTTCTCAAAAAAGTAGAACAAAGGCACGTTAGGAATACGTTATAAAAAATTATATTTTATATATAACATTATATAATTTATCGCAAATATAGTGATAATGATATACAATTCATAAAAGAATCAGTCTTTTATAATAAGTAAATCTTATGTGTAATTATCTGTGTAAATTTTTAGGCTAGAGCATCATCATAATAGTCAATAATTATTATTTTTTTTTGTAAACAATGTGNATAATAAGTAAATCTTATGTGTAATTATCTATGTAAATTTTTAGGCTAGAGCATCATCATAATAGTCAATAATTATTATTTTTTTTTGTAAACAATGTGTACCTAATATATAATTTAAATAATTACTCTCATATTCTCAATCTCTCTTTTTTAAAACTTTTGTGTTTCGTTTATTTTTATTATTATATTTAGACTATAATTTTAACATGTCTAGTATTAGAAATTTTATGTTCTCAAAATTTTAAACTTTGTTAATCACATTTCAACACATATTTATTGTTTAGTAAAAGAAACGTTCTAAAAAAGTATTGAACAAATTACCAAAGAAGTGTCGGACACGTGTCCGAAATTAAAAAATTTTATTTAATTATGGACACGGATAAAACAGTATCGGACACGTGTCTGAAGAGTGTTGGTGTCCGACACGGATACATCACCTTCTCAAGAGTGTCCGTATTTCATAGTTTCACTACATCATGTGCCCACTTACTAAGAGCATCCGCTACCTCTTTTGAAGCCATGTATGCTTCAGAACACATGTAAACCAAAAAGAAAAGCTACTGGTCGGCATCTTTGTTACTTAACTTCTTTTGCAAATAAAAGTGCCCAAGGGCCCATGGTTTTAAAAATTAGCCGTTACGTAACAGTAACGGCATGCTCCGATTCCGTTACGGTCCGATATAACGAGAAGAATGAATTTCACAGTCGTAATGGCCGTTACGGTCCGATATAACGCGCCCGTAATGCCCATTTTAATCCGTTATAACCCAAAAAATTGATTTGAGTATAAAACCCAAATTTTAGCCCCAAATTCAACCAACTTCTCTCATCTTCCATCCTCCACTCAAAGAGTCAAATAAATGTTCAGATCTAGAATTTCTTTCAAATAAAAACTTAAAAACTCACCTGTGATTAGAATCATCAAATCTGTGCTCTCTTCCAAAAAATTTTTAGATCTTCCAAAAATTTCAGCCCTGGCTCGAAAGACTTGAACTCAAATTTGACCAATGATCAGATCTGTGCATTATTAATTGTCTGTATGGTCGCTGCTTGCTTCAGACGATCAAAGACGGTGAGTAGGTCTCTTCTCTTGGTAAATCCCACAGTCTCTTTCTTTCTTTTTTTTTTTCTTTTTTTTTTTTTGGTTTTTGTGGATATAATAACAATAACTTCACTAACTTGCCTACTTGTCTCTCCACTTTAGTTCAGCCATCGCCTTTACTATTTTTTTTTTTTTACTTTTTAATGATGTAGTGTTTGTGGATATAATGACAATAACTTCACTAACTTGTCTCTCCACTTCAGTTCAACCACCGCCTTTACCTTCTTTTCTTTTTTTTTTAACTTTTTAATAATGTAGTGTTGTCTTATCTCTTTAGATCTTTAGATATTATAAATTTATATTAGTGTGTTTGAGATATATTTTTGGTCAGATAAAACATGTGTTTAATTACATAATTTTAATAGAGTTTATTAATTATTTTAATAGAGTTTACATAAATATTACAATTAAGGGTGTCAATCGTGTCGTGTTTATGTCAAGAGTCAAGACCCACAAATAAAAAATATTTATTGTGTTCTAAATATTAAACATTAGTCTAGATTATTTATTATGCGTATTTAATAATAAAATCAATTTTATAATCGTTTGTGTCGGTTTCGTATCAATGGGTCAGAGTTGACACCCTTAATCACAATTAACTAATTTTAGTATAGGCATTAATCATTTTAATGAATGTTTTGTGGGTCTATAATTCATTAATTATTTTAAATAAATATTGTGTATCACTGTGTCTTACCATTCACTAATTTATTTGGAGTTGNTCGTATCAATGGGTCAGAGTTGACACCCTTAATCACAATTAACTAATTTTAGTATAGGCATTAATCATTTTAATGAATGTTTTGTGGGTCTATAATTCATTAATTATTTTAAATAAATATTGTGTATCACTGTGTCTTACCATTCACTAATTTATTTGGAGTTGATAGAACATACCGGTGGTAGAATAAATAACTATAAATTAATCTTTTAATCCATTTAATATATTGATTTATATTCCTACATGACGTATACTTTTTTTTGTGATAGAATTGAAAATGCCTCGACATGGCACAGAAGAAGGTTCACAAAGCAATCCCAATGATGATATCAGTTGGAACTTTGCGACAATGGTTATCAATATACATGATGCAGTATGCATGTTTTGTAACAAAACCATTAAAGGTGGTATTACACAAGTAAAAGAATATTTGGTTGGAAAAAGAGGAAATGTAACACCGTGTTCCGACGTGCCACGAGAAGTCAGGGAACAGATGATGAAACATCTTCAAGAAAATAAAGATAAGATAAAAAATAAATAAAAGAGGGAAGACCTGAAATTCCATCTGAAGGAGACCGAGGTATGTGGACTTGGGTGATGATTCAGATTCTGATCCAGAGATGGCATTCACGAGAAGAGAAAGTGTGACAAATATCAATTTGAAGAAAGTCACAGACGTAGAAGTGTACATGTGCCACAATATAATGTAGGAGGTAGTTCCGAAGGTGGGGGTAGTTTTAGAGGTAAAGATGAAGGTAGGTTAAGACGATCCCATTCAGTTCGTAAGCAGGATGTTGATGGTAGTGCTCGACACTAGATTAATTATGATACTCCTTAAGTTAGATTAAGGGAGATGGATCCTGATTTTTTGAGAAATAGAAGTTCTAAGTAGCCAAAGATAAATTCAAATCACCAGAAAATTAGAAGAAAACGGTTAGGAGATATGTTTTTCAAATTCATGTTATATAACCATTTGCCTTTTCATGTAGCAAACTCTCCTTGGACTCAACCAATGCTTGACATTGCTGCTGAAGTAGGTAAATGAGTTAAAGGTCTTAATTCTTATGAGGTGTCTGAGATATATTTGAATAAAAAAGTCAATGCAAAGAAGGAGTGGATTAAGTCTTTTCGGCCTACACGGAAAGAGATGAGAGTTACTATCATGTGTGATAGATGGACTGGTCAAACACAAGATCACATCAACTTTTTGATATATTGTAATAAAGATACAATTTTTCATAAATCTGTTAATGCATTTAATGCGGCAAGTAGGACTGTAGATTACTATTTTTGTTTGCTAGATATGGTTGTTGAAAAGATTGGACAAGAATATGTTGTCCAAATAGTGATTGACATTGAAACAGCTCTTAAGACTGTTGGAAAGAAGTTGATGGAAAAAATACTATATTTGTATTGAACAGCGTGTGCAGCACATTGTATTCTTTCTGAGTAATTGTGGAAAGGGAAGAACCATTGATGCCTTTGGATAAGAAAACTCGCAATTGGATGAATTCTTTTGGTGAAGATGATGATAATGAATACATACCTCTTTCTAAGCAATAATGATGGTGGTAGTGGCAATGATGATCAGTGTTTTGAAAAGTGCGCCTACGCGAGAAGCGAGGCGAAGTGAAGATATCTCGCCTAAAGCACTCCAGGCGAAGCAAATGTGACTAAAGCGAGAAAAAAGAGCGCCTTGCGCTTAAGCGAAAGGCGAAAAAGCAAACCCCTTAATCATTAGAGGCGAAGTTGTTTTATTTTTATTATGGACCGTTGGATTGGGCAATTAAAATAAAAATTATAAGATGTTGATACACCGAATTATCCCCTTATCCCATAAATACAATCCCAAACCCTAATTTTGCTCAGATTGCTTCGCTGCTCCTACTCCTACACGATCGCTAGACACAAAACAGACTCGATCGCTACTCCTACACGATCGACAGACATGATCGACTGAGTCGCTGCTCCTACACGATTGACTAAGTCGACAGATACGCTGGACTGGACAAAGACAATCGCTGGAGGCTGGACAAAGACGATCGTTGCTCCTTCCTCACTGATCTCGCTGATCGTTGCTCATTCCTCGCTACACAGGTCAGTCTCCTCTTTTTCTTCTCTCTTCCATTTCTTTTTTTTTCTTCTCTCTTTTGGTTCTGGTTCTAGTTCTTCTTCTCTCTTATGGTGATTCTTTTTTTTTTCTGCTTCTATTTTTTTTCTTGACTCTACTCTATTTTTTTCAGATTCTAATTCTACTCCTATTTTTTTTTCTAATTGTGCTATTGTTTTGCTTTCCTACTTCTGTTTTGTTGTTCTGAATTTGATAGTGTTGTTCTGTTTTGTTGTTCTGAATTTGATAGTGTTGTTCTGTTTTGCTGTTGTTTTGTTGTCCTGAAATATGATTCATTNTAGTGATTGACATTGAAACAGCTCTTAAGACTGTTGGAAAGAAGTTGATGGAAAAAATACTATATTTGTATTGAACAGCGTGTGCAGCACATTGTATTCTTTCTGAGTAATTGTGGAAAGGGAAGAACCATTGATGCCTTTGGATAAGAAAACTCGCAATTGGATGAATTCTTTTGGTGAAGATGATGATAATGAATACATACCTCTTTCTAAGCAATAATGATGGTGGTAGTGGCAATGATGATCAGTGTTTTGAAAAGTGCGCCTACGCGAGAAGCGAGGCGAAGTGAAGATATCTCGCCTAAAGCACTCCAGGCGAAGCAAATGTGACTAAAGCGAGAAAAAAGAGCGCCTTGCGCTTAAGCGAAAGGCGAAAAAGCAAACCCCTTAATCATTAGAGGCGAAGTTGTTTTATTTTTATTATGGACCGTTGGATTGGGCAATTAAAATAAAAATTATAAGATGTTGATACACCGAATTATCCCCTTATCCCATAAATACAATCCCAAACCCTAATTTTGCTCAGATTGCTTCGCTGCTCCTACTCCTACACGATCGCTAGACACAAAACAGACTCGATCGCTACTCCTACACGATCGACAGACATGATCGACTGAGTCGCTGCTCCTACACGATTGACTAAGTCGACAGATACGCTGGACTGGACAAAGACAATCGCTGGAGGCTGGACAAAGACGATCGTTGCTCCTTCCTCACTGATCTCGCTGATCGTTGCTCATTCCTCGCTACACAGGTCAGTCTCCTCTTTTTCTTCTCTCTTCCATTTCTTTTTTTTTCTTCTCTCTTTTGGTTCTGGTTCTAGTTCTTCTTCTCTCTTATGGTGATTCTTTTTTTTTCTCTGCTTCTATTTTTTTTCCTGACTCTACTCTTTTTTTTTCAGATTCTAATTCTACTCCTATTTTTTTTTCTAATTGTGCTACTGTTTTGCTTTCCTACTTCTGTTTTGTTGTTTTGAATTTGATAGTGTTGTTCTGTTTTGCTGTTGTTTTGTTGTCCTAAAATATGATTCAGTACATGTGTATAAGCTTACGAATATACATAAAAATAGATTTACAAAAACAGTTGTAGTTTATTGATATACTTTAACAAAAACACATGTGGTTGATATATAACTAAAATATTATGATTTTTTTTTAAATGTTTATGGTTTTACTTGCATTTAAATATTTAGTATATATAAAATTAAAACTTAGATGTTTAGAAGTAATTAAATTAAAATATTTACTTTTTTTTAAATGTTCACTTCGCTTCAATAAAACATTTCGCTTCGCTTCGCTTCTCACCTAAGCGTTAAGAGTCTTGGTCGCTTCGCTTCGCTTTACACCTTAAATAACACTGATGATGATGATGGTGGTGGTGCTGGTGATGGTGATTGGGGTCATCGGGTTGCTAGTCTAACCCAAATTTATGATTATAATTGTGAGGGTAGCCTTCCAGCCCAAGGTGATATTAGTGGTCATTTTCATTATTCAACGTTTCATGGGAATCATAGACATAGTGCGGTTAGAGTTAATCCAGAAGTTTATGGTCAACAATCACGACATGGAAAAAATAAGCAAAAATACAAAAAACTGGTATGAATATGAAGATTCCTCGTCTAGTGTTATGCAGAGTTTGAGTGATTTCACCCTTAGTGATTCATCATATGATAATGGTAATGAAAACTACCATTCATCAGGCTATCTAGGAAATTATAGACCCTACCCTCTACCTTTACATCCCCAAGATAATTCTTTAAGGCTTTTGAACCCTAACAATTACTTGACATTGCATACATATGGAGAGCAATCACGACCAGATAGAGTTGAATTTGGAACATTTACTTATACGTTGCCCACAAGATGGAACGATGATAGTGGAAGTAACCAAAATCAATCTCAATCTCACTGTTTGTATCCTCCGCGTTGTCCTTTTTAGTAGTGAAATTGTTGAAAGGTAATGCTATTGCTTTCTTTTTTTTTATTGTATTGTACAATTCTAAAAATCATGTTGGTTCTATCAATATGTTTCATTTAATAAATTGCTACATTTGTAATTGTACATTTCATTTGTTTAATTGTTGCTAATAGAAAGGTTATTGATGCATAGTGACTTAAGAAATATTATTAGTACTTATGATATTTTATTATCATATTTATGATACAATAAAATGCACTAAATCACTAAACACTCATATTTGTATGATTTTAAATTCAAACATGTAAACATTTATGTTCTATGAGAGGTTGTGAATTGAAAAAAAAAAATTCACGTATTCAGTTCCCGTTACCGTTACATAACGCCCGTTTCACCCCGCGTCTATTACACCATTACCGTTACGGTGACAGTTACCGTTATTCAGAACCATGCAAGGGCCCAATTATCAAAAAAAAAAAACAATATTTAGCCGATATTCCAAAATTTGAACCGGGCCACAAAGCTCCACTTCATATGTCGAGTACCCCTTGTGAACTTCACACAGTTTCTTGCTAATTGTTTTCACTCAAAAGCTACACAGGGGATCTTCCATATTCAATGTACTCTTTGCTCCGTCTAGGACACGTGGCTTAATTCTCCCATAGTAACGTTCTCTCTAATAAGGAACCATAAAGACATATGAAATACACGCACTGTTGAGATTAAAATATCTAACATATATAATGATTTTAGTTCAGTCATCAAATGTCATCATTTTTAACATGTATCTTGCAATTGTTCGCTCTGATGAAGATGTTAAATAAGACAAATTGATAATATCCAAAACCGAATACAATTAAGCATTTTTCCTTTTTGTTGGTCGTTGGGAATGTAATCAAGTGGACGCCAATGTACCGGTAAATGAGAGGATGGCAAGGTGCCCAACTCAAACTGGAATGATTCTTAGGAACTTATCCTATAATTATATGTTGGTGCTTGAGGACGAGGGGACTCAAATTGATAGATGAAGGTGCTCTATGAGGCGGTGGACATCTCCGCATTAGGGTTAATATAGCATTTTGTCAAATTTTACTTCTTATCTATTCTGATTATATTAAGTAATAAAAAGTCATTACCTTCAATTCGTTTGATAAATTCAATGATATTATCTCCTACAACAGATTATACAAGGTAAATTAATTTTAAGAATCTGTTAAAAGAAAGGCTAGCTATGTTACTTCTTCAAGGATAGTTATGCAAATTACCCTACTATTGATGAATGAAAGAGATGCGGTCTAAAGATGCTAGGACCCTCATGAACATAGGTGTTTAGAAGATGAACCTGTTGATACTTACACTATTAATAAAGGGAGAGATGATTTGATGTCCACCCCTAAAATGTCCATAATACCTTTTATTTCTTCCTAAATAACAATTCTAACTCCCTCTTTACCTCCATTCAACCAACTCTATTCATGAAACACCTATATTTCCCTTTATTTCTTCCCAAATAACAACCCAACTCCCTTTTTAACCACCTAATTATCTATTTACATGGCTAGGCATCTAGTTANAAAAAAAAATTCACGTATTCAGTTCCCGTTACCGTTACATAACGCCCGTTTCACCCCGCGTCTATTACACCATTACCGTTACGGTGACAGTTACCGTTATTCAGAACCATGCAAGGGCCCAATTATCAAAAAAAAAAAACAATATTTAGCCGATATTCCAAAATTTGAACCGGGCCACAAAGCTCCACTTCATATGTCGAGTACCCCTTGTGAACTTCACACAGTTTCTTGCTAATTGTTTTCACTCAAAAGCTACACAGGGGATCTTCCATATTCAATGTACTCTTTGCTCCGTCTAGGACACGTGGCTTAATTCTCCCATAATAACGTTCTCTCTAATAAGGAACCATAAAGACATATGAAATACACGCACTGTTGAGATTAAAATATCTAACATATATAATGATTTTAGTTCAGTCATCAAATGTCATCATTTTTAACATGTATCTTGCAATTGTTCGCTCTGATGAAGATGTTAAATAAGACAAATTGATAATATCCAAAACCGAATACAATTAAGCATTTTTCCTTTTTGTTGGTCGTTGGGAATGTAATCAAGTGGACGCCAATGTACCGGTAAATGAGAGGATGGCAAGGTGCCCAACTCAAACTGGAATGATTCTTAGGAACTTATCCTATAATTATATGTTGGTGCTTGAGGACGAGGGGACTCAAATTGATAGATGAAGGTGCTCTATGAGGCGGTGGACATCTCCGCATTAGGGTTAATATAGCATTTTGTCAAATTTTACTTCTTATCTATTCTGATTATATTAAGTAATAAAAAGTCATTACCTTCAATTCGTTTGATAAATTCAATGATATTATCTCCTACAACAGATTATACAAGGTAAATTAATTTTAAGAATCTGTTAAAAGAAAGGCTAGCTATGTTACTTCTTCAAGGATAGTTATGCAAATTACCCTACTATTGATGAATGAAAGAGATGCGGTCTAAAGATGCTAGGACCCTCATGAGCATAGGTGTTTAGAAGATGAACCTGTTGATACTTACACTATTAATAAAGGGAGAGATGATTTGATGTCCACCCCTAAAATGTCCATAATACCTTTTATTTCTTCCTAAATAACAATTCTAACTCCCTCTTTACCTCCATTCAACCAACTCTATTCATGAAACACCTATATTTCCCTTTATTTCTTCCCAAATAACAACCCAACTCCCTTTTTAACCACCTAATTATCTATTTACATGGCTAGGCATCTAGTTATTAGAAGATGATTAGACTTACTGGCATGAGCCGAGACACCAAGGGGCCAGGAGGCCACAAGCCCACCCTGGAAAAAACAAAGTTCAACCTATATATATTTTTGATATTTTTTAATTTCTATTGAATTGTGGTCCACCCTCAGTGCAAAAAAATAAAACAAATTAGGCCCATGCAAAACATATGAAGTCTTGAGCTAGAGCCAAACAAATAAGGTCGATATCTTAGCAAATGGTGATGTTGCTTAAAAAATAGTTGAGGTCGAAAAAGATATGGTATATCCACTACTTTACTTTCTTGTTGCTTTGCCGTTGATATTACCAATTGTGACTGTCACTGTCGAGAGAGTTGCATAATCTAATGAGTGATTAACGAATGACAAAGACATTTTTCAATGACATTGACAACGAACTTATCATGCAGCATTTTCAAAGTATGATAACTCGTCATGGTCAATTGTAAATAGCTATAATTAGTTTTATTTTTTGTAAAGAGTTATAATTAACCCGTTGTATTATTACTATCTTTTTACATAGACTATGTATACTACTTTGGGCCTTATTTATTCAATGATCCTTACCTAACAAATATGATGTTAAAAATATAAATGTATTAGATTTTTTTTATTTATTGGAGGAAAAAAAATTAAATCTTACAGTTAGAGTGTGTCCACCTTAGAAGAAATTTCTGGCTCTGCCCTTGCTTACCGGTAATTGAGATGGAAAAATGGAACTTATCTTTACCATTTCAAAATTATCCACTCTTTCACAACAATATTGCAATAAAAACATTCATCTGCCAACAATTATGGAACACAGACACATACAAACTTACAGCAGCGAAGGGCTAAATTGAATTGGAAAGCATAAACAACGCAACATCACACTAAAACGGAAAATGCGAAAAATGTACTAAATGAAGAACTAAGAAGTGATGGAAACACAAGGATTCTTGAATACTCAACGAACCCGAGAAATAGAGTTCTTATGCGAGAAATAGTGGTATACAAAGAGGAAAGCATGCGCATACACACACACACACACAGTAGAAACAGAAACCTGGACAGAAGTCTCTGGTGGTGAAGAGCGAACGACCTTTCTCTGGAAGAATTGAAAACGCTAAGTCTCTATTGGACAGAGCTCTCTGCAAATCCTCCATTGACAGACCAACAACAGAGAACTATGAGCAAGCTCTAGAAAATTGCCCAAGCTCAGCGGGACGGCTAAGCGCACCGGAAAAAATCCAAATTCGAATAACTCTAGCGTCTCACCACACCACGATAACAACCATCACATTCACAGGGGTGAGATCCTTTGCTCTGTTAGAAAATTAACGGCAGAGTCAACCGCCAAACAGCATCACAGACGGCACAAAAAGAGTTAGGGCTTTTCACACCCTACCATATAATTTTTTATTACCAAAGTACTTAATTTATCCTTTTTATACCCATATAACATCACCAAATACTATAAACATCTATATAATAAATAAGAAATCCACCTCATGCTATAGATATTTATTTAATAAATAAGAGAAGAGAACGAGAAAGAAAAATCTATTAAAACTCAAAAATAAATAAATAAAACATAAAATCAAGAAAACAAATGAATAAATCTATAACTAAAAAATGAAACAAACTTTCTAATTTACAAAAGCTATTTACAAACGACACAAGTTTGCCAAACGAAACAAGCTTTCTATTGAAATTACCTTTATTGTCACTTTTAAAAATAATCTGAATGCATATTTATACTACTATAAAATGTTAATAAAAATAAAAAAACTTTTGTTTGTCATAAATAATCTTACTAAAAGAACTAACTCCCCTTATATCTCACCCTTTCATATTCTCCACTTCAATTTTTCTCTAATATTACTTTTAAACTAAATTCATACAAATAAATTAAATACATAATACAAATTAATTAGCTATTATGCATCAAGACTCCCATTTTTCCCATAAGAAACGCCTTTCTTTCTCATATAGAGTGTACCTTTAAAAAAAATTCAATTTTACCTACAAACAATTATATAAAAATAATCATATCCTATTTTATAATTTAGTTCGAAGATCATTCTTATTCTAGGAATAACTAGGTTGGTGTGATACTCAAAGATTAAGGGTCATCATCAACAAATGGATAAGATGAAACAAACATCAAAATGGGGCTATCAAGGTCGGCTCCTTCTTGGAAGCACAAATTGTTGATGGGAATTGTTGAAGAAATGTGTCATTTTGCACGAGGAATGGGTTGAAATCGGGTATGACCTAAAGACAAGCAATATAATGTTGTCTAAGGAATGAGAATCACTGATATCAATGTACAAAGTTGAAGATTAAGACAACAGCACAAAAAGTAAGTTGATATTTGTTGTCATAATTGTTCATAGCTCAAATAATTGTTCATGTTCATCCAAGTTGTTTTATGTATTGACGTGTTTGCAGTTCTAGAGATTTATAAGTTTGGAATGTTGATACTGGAGATGATATTTAATAGGAGTCCCCAATAAGAGTTTGATGGAGAGTGAACCCGGTTTTATTGAGTGGATAAGAATGTATTTTTTTTAGTGGGACTGGTTTGAGGAACTTCTCAAGAATTGACATGCCAAAAAAAATTCTCAAGAATTTCTTAAATTAGGTCCAAATTATATGTATCGCATTTCTTCAAAATTACAAAGAGCAAAAAATTTGTACAAAGACAACTCTCCATTTGGCCATATAGATGGGCATGACATCTTACTTACATGTAAGAGTAAAAACATTTATTAGTCCATATTGTCGATCTACATGACTTGAGGCGGGCTGATTTTGTTCCAAGCACTCAGAAATGCCCAAACAAATGGTGATAGAAGTGACAATTTGAGTATAAAAAACAGACATAACAAAAGATTTGTGATCTCTTAACACTCCACATGGTCATTTTTTTCATAATATAATTCACACAGAATGTATATGAAAATAGGAACAAGATAGAATAGACTAAAATAGTTCAACCATGTCCAGTAAACTGTTAGTTGCACCTCTAAAAGTTGTGACATGATATAGGTTGAAGCAACTAAGGATGATTGGAGACTAGGAAAAATATGAGCAAGATATGAGAATGGAAATTAGCTTGTGAAAGAGTGTTTTGTAATTTTGTGAAAGAGTGTTTTTCCGAAAAAGGATAAAACAGTAATTTTTCATTATCATGCGAAATTAAAATACGTATTCTTCTAGATCTCGGATGGCGAAACGGACCTCACCATTGAATTCGTCTCGCGAAAATTAGTTATCCAGATAATTTTCGTCAAATTTCGAGATAGTCAAATTTTTTACGTTTTTACGAGACAATTAGATGTTGGGTGACTTCACAAACGTCCCCAAAAATAAATTTTATAAAATTTTATTATAACTAAAGGAAAGTTCAAATAAAATAATTTGAACTTAAACCGCGACGAAATTAAGTCGTTTCAAGACAAAAATGCCTCCGAAAATGGGAAATGTGCGGTGCATCGTGGACCATGCAATTAAAGACTATAAAAAAGGGAAAATATCTGATCTTCCCCACTTGATCAGCTGGTTTCACACGTTGAAGAGAAAGTGAGAGAAGAGAGAAAAGAAAAATTAAAACTTCTACCTTCTCCCTATGATTTACACAGTTCTGCCGGTCGAAATCATTCAGACCAAGAGTTAAAGTCGATCACCTCGACGAGGCTATGTCTACATACCAAGAACGAAGGATTTCACCACAAATCTAAAGAGGAGATTTTGAAAAAATCAAGGCTTTTGGGACTTGGGAGGTATTCTTGGACTTGAGAAGCATTCTTGAAGGTTCTACCTTTTATTTTACGCTTCAAGAGCTAGGGTTCCCTCCTACTCAGNAACATCTATATAATAAATAAGAAATCCACCTCATGCTATAGATATTTATTTAATAAATAAGAGAAGAGAACGGGAAAGAAAAATCTATTAAAACTCAAAAATAAATAAAAAAAAACATAAAATCAAGAAAACAAATGAATAAATCTATAACTAAAAAATGAAACAAACTTTCTAATTTACAAAAGTTATTTACAAACGACACAAGTTTGCCAAACGAAACAAACTTTCTATTGAAATTACCTTTATTGTCACTTTTAAAAATAATCTGAATGCATATTTATACTACTATAAAATGTCAATAAAAATAAAAAAATGTTGTTTGTCATAAATAATCTTACTAAAAGAACTAACTCCCCTAANCTTTGTGAATAAAGCATGTTATTGACATAGATTATGTAGTAATATGCTTTTGAAATGTTATTGAGTATGAATGAGTTAATATATGTTGTTAATATATTAGCATCATGATGATTATGGTAATTATATGCGTAGGATATAAAATATCATGGGATATGTTGATATGCAATTTAATTGCTCATTTGACATTCATTGCATAATGGGCATGAAATTGGCATTGCATTCATGGGCATTCGACGTGAGTGTGAGTGTGTGTGTGCATGGTGTGATCAAATGCCATACTTGGTGATTGATGGGTGGGTTAGAAAAAGTTGGATTGAAGATCCGATTGAGTCACAAGGTTGCACGAAGGAAAAACTTGGGTCGAGTATAACAAGAAGGGATAGATTCTCCCTCGGGTGCAAAGCCTGGCTACTTGGTTCATACACTCCCCTGTGATAAAATTTTAAAAAAGTGTAATGGCGTACAGAGCTAGGGGTGTGATTCCAAAATTCAATACTCAATAAAGACACATGATTTTGTTTTACAAAGTACTTATTTGATGGGCAATATCCAATAATGATTTAGTTTTATAAACACGTGCATTGCGTTGTGTTATGGGAGTCGGTGAGGACTCGGGATAAAATGCATGAGTGAGTCTCATCTCATATCATAACATGGCATGATAGAATTTCCATCTTGAATTACATGTTTTTTATTAGAATGGATAATGGTTGTTGATTGTTGCATGTGTACATTTCATACTCTATTGAGCGTAGTTCACCTTATACGGGAAAATATTTTAGGTGCGAAATATACGCTGACGGAAGGCCCTCATACAGGGCTTCAAGGATGAAGAAAGCCAAGATATGGCTTTATTTTGGGTTTTTGTAAAAATGTTATGAAAACTTAGTTTTGGTATGTAAATTCATGTAAATGAATATAATAGAACTAGTATTGATCATGTGTAATGTGGAAAAATTCATTAAACATGTATGGGATGGCGGTGGAATGGATTGGAAATGAAAAATAAGTGAAACAGTCAAAATTGGACAAAGCGTACCAGTATGACAAGGTCCAGTGGGTTACCCATACCGGTATGACTTTTCCAGTGGGCAACTCGTACCGGTATGGCCTACCGGTACACTTTTCAAAAATCTAAAATTTTAAAATTACTTTGCCAAACCTTTGGGCTATGGGTTCTTTGATTCAAAAGATATAAATTGACATAAAATAAGTATAAATTGTGGTAGATTGGACCCGGTTGGGTCAAATGACAAAATATGCATGTGTTAGACGAGTGGATAATAATCCCGATTAAAAGGATTCTATTGACGTGATGTCGAATTGGACGACAATCACGAGTATTTTCACGGGTTGACGGGTAGTTAACGGGTAATAAAAGACCCTCGGTTTTAGGGGCATCACAAAGGGTTACTCAATTTCATTGTGCAATACAGCTATTCTTCTTTGTTTTTGCTGCTAGGATTATAGCTTGGGTAAGTTTTGATGAAATAATTCTCAAGAGAAGTGTAAAAATCAAAACAATGAGTTTCATATGATCAAGAGTCGTTTGACTTACGCGTGCCAAAATTCCCAAACAATGAAAATGTGAATTGATCAACGCAATGAGAATTTTGGCTTCTGAGTATAGTGGAAACAAACATGAAGGATAGTATTATAACAATTCATTGCATAGAATACAGTTGTAGTGCTCCACAACCTATTCCAATGTTGCCGATACTTGTGTCCTTTACTTGGAGAGAGCATGTACGATAACTGTTGGAGGTATGTTCTTATTTATTTTTTATTTATTTGTTTCATGTTCACCTATTGTGACACTCTACAATATAATTTATTTTTGTGCATCTTAACATTGTCTAGCTCTCTTGTTATGAAAGTATATTTCCTTTTATTTGTCTGTGCTTCCTGAAGCAAACTTCAATTCTTTGAATAACTACTACTTATGTTTCATTTTAACGACTGAGAGGTTAGGAAAACTTATGAAAATTGAAAGATTATCACAGTTTTAGCTCTACTTGGTTGTGAGATTCAATATTTTATTTTTTCCCTTCAATATGTTTGCAATTAAATTAANTTGGAATGGATATTTATGGGGTGGGGATAGGCCCACCCCGGATAAGTTAGAGAGGATGACTATAGTAAGCACTGGAATCCACAATTTTTTAAGGTTGTTACACTAGTTAATTACTAGAATACCATAATTCAAAAATATATTAGCAAAATACATTAGTTGAGTTCACCCCGAACCTAACCTCAACTGAAAATACCTCAACCTGAGTACTGCCCACTTGGCTTAGATTGGGCTCGGGTTAAACTCTTGTTGAGCCCAATTTATTAAATCGGGTTCAATTTTTGTGTTAAATTTGGGTTCCTAAATATAAGTACTATTAACTCTTTTTTCAAGTGATAATTGAGGACCAATCCTTTTTTGAAAACTTATAATGATTTAAGTCCATGCCTTAAACATATTTGATATTGAGTCCAAAGTTTTCTCTTTTGACAAAAATGCCCTGGTTGTTCCCTATTGCTCTGTTAGTTTTCAAACTAAGAAAAATAGTTACTTATAAATCATTTTGAATGGGAGATCTTCCAGTAAGATTTTTTCCATCAAATTTGAAATTCATATTCAGGAGTAGTTATTGTCCATCTTATTCTTCTTTGCTTCATTTCTCTCTCTCTCTTACTATTGCTCTCATTGACAAAGAGATCTCTCACCAAATGTAATTGGTAAAAAGTTTTATGCTATGTTTTACCTTCAAGGCATGTTGGGCAGATGTCTTCATCTTCTGAATAAGTATAAATATGTGCCANGATTTCTGTATCACCAAAAATCACGCCCAACCAACAAACTACCCCCTAAGACTCACTGTTTTTCTCAAATAACAACCACAATTAATTGGAGGCAGAGCGTTTCTAATTGGAATTGGGTATTGTGCCAATCTTGTTATTATTTTATTTCCCCATGGGTTGCTGCAAAAGTCTTGAGGGAAATAAGTGTTCATAACTAGGGATGACTTAATTGCATTGTATACTTAAGGTATAGTTACATTTTTTCTATGAGATGAATATCATTATTCTTCACAAACATATCTNAATTTCAACACAACTTTCAAGAGCACGTATTTAAAAGATCAAGTGTGGAAGGCTGGGGCAACCCATCAGATTTACAAGTTTAATTTGATAACAGAAGAAATTAAAAATGCAAACCTAAAGGCATGGGAGTGGTTAGATAATATTCCAGCACAACAATGGATAATTGCCTATGATGGTGGCCGACGATATGGAACAACCACAATTAATGTTTTTGAGGTGTTCNATAAACCCTAAATAAAAAATTATTAAACTTGACTGAGATATCAAAATACAACAAAAATTATAGAAATCCACACAGGAAATTAAACATATAATTAAATCAAGAAGTAATACTAACTTGTATCTCATTAGAGAAATCAATATTGAAAAAGTATTTTTTGTGAGCGTATGAGGTAAAATAGAAAATGAAACCCTAATTTTGAGAAGATATAAGGTGGACTTACTTATTTAAAGGGGTGTATACAGCAAATGATGGATTTAGTTATTATTAGGGTAAGTATAGAATGAGTGGATTTAGTAGTTTGATAATAAAAAATTATATGATGTTGGAATGGATATTTATGGGGTGGGGATAGGCCCACCCCGGATAAGTTAGAGAGGATGACTATAGTAAGCACTGGAATCCACAATTTTTTAAGGTTGTTACACTAGTTAATTACTAGAATACCATAATTCAAAAATATATTAGCAAAATACATTAGTTGAGTTCACCCCGAACCTAACCTCAACTGAAAATACCTCAACCTGAGTACTGCCCACTTGGCTTAGATTGGGCTCGGGTTAAACTCTTGTTGAGCCCAATTTATTAAATCGGGTTCAATTTTTGTGTTAAATTTGGGTTCCTAAATATAAGTACTATTAACTCTTTTTTCAAGTGATAATTGAGGACCAATCCTTTTTTGAAAACTTATAATGATTTAAGTCCATGCCTTAAACATATTTGATATTGAGTCCAAAGTTTTCTCTTTTGACAAAAATGCCCTGGTTGTTCCCTATTGCTCTGTTAGTTTTCAAACTAAGAAAAATAGTTACTTATAAATCATTTTGAATGGGAGATCTTCCAGTAAGATTTTTTCCATCAAATTTGAAATTCATATTCAGGAGTAGTTATTGTCCATCTTATTCTTCTTTGCTTCATTTCTCTCTCTCTCTTACTATTGCTCTCATTGACAAAGAGATCTCTCACCAAATGTAATTGGTAAACAGTTTTATGCTATGTTTTACCTTCAAGGCATGTTGGGCAGATGTCTTCATCTTCCGAATAAGTATAAATATGTGCAAACCTAGTTGTTGTCTTTGTCAATGAGAGCTTTAGTGTAGACTTGGAATTATACTCTTTAGAGCTAGTACATGCTTAATATCAGATCGACATAAAGGTATAATCTCAGCGGTTAAGCAAGTTGATTATGGGTGGAATGAGTCATACGCCTATCACTGTTTCTGTCTTAGGCATGTACAAAGCAATTTCAACACAACTTTCAAGAGCACGTATTTAAAAGATCAAGTGTGGAAGGCTGGGGCAAGCCATCAGATTTACAAGTTTAATTTGATAACAGAAGAAATTAAAAATGCAAACCTAAAGGCATGGGAGTGGTTAGATAATATTCCAGCACAACAATGGATAATTGCCTATGATGGTGGCCGACGATATGGAACAACCACAATTAATGTTTTTGAGGTGTTCAATGGTGTACTCAAAGGTGCAAGGATGTTCAATAACGATCAAATGTTAAATATATATTTTACGCAATACTAAGTATTTATAAATTTGTTGAAATTTATAGATAGGATATAACATTTTCGGAGCAGCACACTCCTACCCATGTATTACATCACTATCAGGACCAGATTGACAAGATGAGACACAATCATGTTTTTCAACTTGACCATATCTTACTTACCCGGATGTTCGGTTTTAAAGTTTATTATTGTCTGTTGAGATGATTGCATTGAGTTGGGTGGAATTAGTGAATGCTGAGATGGTGGTATATTTTTATATATTACTTTATGTCTGCCATTGAGTTGGGTGTGTTGTATACAGGTTGAAAATTTTGGAAAGGTCCAATTAATAAGGAAAACTTTGCCCAATTTTTTTAAAAATACTCGTTCATTTATTAATGATTAATGAATGCCCACAATATGTATTGCAGATGATATGAGAGCCATATACTACTGAAGTAATGACTCGTCTGGCAGATTATTGCTTTATTGGGCAAGATATTTAGTGCACACACACTCTATTGATTTGTTTCGATGTTGCAGAGCGACATTTTTCAGATTGAGTTACTCAACAGTTCAGTCTTATTCAGCGCATACCACAACCATGCGATAATAGTAGGGCCTTGCATGCTGTCAACTGTCACCGTAGATCGGGTTGGGATTAGACTGTCGTTTATTGCCTATACATGGAGATGTGGGCACATCGTCGGGATACCATTGTAATCGGAGATCTGGCTNTGCTGTCAACTGTCACCGTAGATCGGGTTGGGATTAGACTGTCGTTTATTGCCTATACATGGAGATGTGGGCACATCGTTAGGATACCATTGTAATTGGAGATCTGGTTATTATACCGATGGATTCTACTGATACATACATGCAATGGTATTGTCGCATCACTCGATAGCTTGTCGGTCTACCCATCGCTAGGCCTATTATTGGTTTTCAGTTAGTTGGGAGCATCATAGAGCTGCTGGTAAGATATTAAATGATTTACTATTGGATTGGAAGGCAAAAAAGTGAAATTGTTTACTATAATTAATAATATCATGAAATGTTTTTGTAGAAAGAGACGCTTACATGGATATATCACACTTCATGTTGTATATATGAGGGTAGCCCAGATTTGACACTGTGCATGGATACTCTTGGATGTATTAGAGATTTGAGCTTCTCATGTTTGACATCCGTCCATGAGAAGCGATGATTTGTCGATGCTTCAGTCTTAGTAGCTGATGTTCCATCTACATCTACGTAGCCACCTCCTTCTCATGTTTGGACTACTCCTTTTTTTTCACCACCGTCGTCCACATTTGTGCTGTCATCACCAGGCCGCCCATCACCACCGGTACTTACCTTGGCACTAGCATCAGCATCAGCACCGACATTGGCATCAGTACAAACAGTGGCACTTGCGCTGACATCGACACTAAAATTGACACCGAGATCGGCACCTACACTGACCCCAGCATCCACACCGACACCCACATCAACATCGGCACCTGTACCAACCTCGACATCCACACCGACACCGACAACTACATTGACATCAGCATACACACCAACCCCAACATCCACACCGACATCGGCACCCACACGACCCCCGCATCCACCCCGACACCAGCACCCACCCCGACACCGACTCTAGTAGTGACACGGACTTCAGCACTAACACCATCACTAGTCATCTTAGGAGTATGGACCCCTACATTTACAATAACACTTTCACCTATACATGTGGATGTTTCCATTTTCACTCCACCAGTAGTGTCAACATGTATTACCATAAGGTCATCACACACATTCCCTCTTATCCCTTTTGTACAGCCTTCTTTACGAGATCCATTGTTAGATAAGGAGGGAGTGACATAGGATGTTACACTTGTAGGTATAGGTCATGTGCGAGCCCGATCACGAGTTCAAGGCAAACGATAGGGTCGGGGGCGAGGACGTGCACATCATGCAAATCACCATGATGTCGGTGTGTCACAAGTGACACAAGCTGCACCATAGGATGCTGAGAAGGAGATTTGGAGACAGTTGAAGCGATGTAGTCAAGCACCTCCAAGTGGGACATGATTTTGATGTATTTGTTAGTTTTTTTCGAACTATACAAAGTTTTTATTCTGTAAATGCATTTTCACATACACAATCAAGTTTTTTTTATTGTATTCTTTAATCAAGTTGGCACATACACAATCAATATTGTACACAATACATTTAACTCACTTTAACATTACACTTACATAACACTTCATATGTATATCTTAACATAACAATAATATGATCTGGAGACCACAAAACTAATATAACACTTCTTCACACAACACTAATATAACGTTTCTCCACACAAACACTAACACAACACTTGTTCCCACAACATTATCCCAACACTTTTCCACACAACAATAACCTAACACTTGTTCATATAATATTGACATAATAGTTCTCCACACAACAGTAACATAATAGTTCTCAACACAATACTAACATAACACTTCTCCGCACAACACTAACATAACACTTATCCATACAACATGTTTCATGGGTCAACATCTTTGTCAGACACATCGACATCAGAAATACATCCAACTTTTCTACTTAAGAGAAAACTTATATGTACTTTTTCCATTAACCCTTCTTCAGCACATTCTCATGCGATGAAATGGACATTCTAACGATTTAGTCAAATTGCCATGTGTTTTTTCTTAGCTCAAAAATGATACAATGCTAGCTCCAGCTATTGAGTTGTCTTAATTGGCATATGGATGGCAATTTTTTGAGGCCATCATAAATAATGTAAATGAGGATTCATTGGATAAAAGAACTCATCCTCTAAGGCTCAATGTTAACTTATATTTTCATATAACATTCTCACACTATAATTCATGGTTAGAAATGAGTTTTCTTCAATTAGTTGGTTACACACAATGAATATAAAGTCTTGAAGAATCAAGGTTTCGATGGACATATCAATTCACTAAGAAGGGACTGTCATGACTTGACAATACACTAATTGTTTTCCTATTAACCATAAATTGAAAAGCCACTGAATCAATGAATTTGCTAATGAAATGACAAATTTCTACAATTGCTGATCAACCATGTGTTGTAATGAATACACACATCTCCTAACTACTGAACATATCATTACAAACAATGTGCTGAAGTGACAAGTAGCTGCCCTTTGATAAGGCTGGAGAAGAAAAAGTTACTGCTTGTGACTACTTAATGTCAGGCACTAAAGTGACTAAACCATGAATGGATTTCAGTCGACCATGTGCTGAAGTGACTAATCCCGAAATGGGTTTCAACAAACAATGTGCTGAAGTGACTAAACTCTGAATGAGTTTCAGTAGACCACGTGCTCAAGTGACAACACACAGTTGATAAGGCCTAAGAGTGAAATGACCTTACACAAGTCTGATGCATGAATAAACCCTAAATGGCCTCATATGAATACACTGTCTTACTATTGACTGATGTGACCTGTCTAGCACACTAGAGTTTGCTCATTACTATTTGAACACCTTATTTGTGGTTGATATAGCAAACCCAAAATTATGTCTACATCAAATTTCTCTAAGAGATTTAATAATTGCAGACGTGAACATGTTTGGTTGTTACAAGAGCGAAACGATGATTACAAGACCAAGAGATTTTCTAATCCTAAAGAGTATTATGCAAGAGCACAACGAGAGTGGGAATTTTATGCTAAAGAATTGGACAAACTAGTCACACAACTAAGAGAACTTGGCATACCAATGCCTCTTAAACAATCATCATTAATAATGTAAGGCTAGAATAGAGACAACTACAAATCAATGGTAAAACATGTTCGAAGAGAGAATAATAGAATGCTCGTGTGTAGGTGTCGTTATTAAATGCTCCAATAAACAAAAGACATGGTGGGAATTGCATATGGATGAGAGTTGACACCAGTTGAACAAAACAATGTATTGTCTAGTGCACAATACCTATTAGATGATTATATGTCTGATAAAGCTTAACAAAATGTACTAAGTGTGTAATTATTTTTTCCAATGTCATATATTGAATAGTGATACTCATTGTTCATTTGAAAGATAGAAAGCTAGTGCAATTAATGTAGGGTCAAGTCATGTCAGTTCTTTGTAATTGAATTGTTATGTCTTTACTTTATCACTGTGAAATCATATCATTGCTCTATCAGTGTAGTGTTAAGCCATGTCAGTCATTTGTTATTGAATTGTTGTGTAATTACTTTGTCATTGTGAAGTCATATTATTGCTTTATCAGTGTCAAGTGTTGTTAGTCGTACGTAGTGCGTGTCATGTCAAATTTGTTTATAATTGCATTCTGTATCTATATAAAATATTCTTCTTAAATGTGTATATCATAACCCAAACAATGTCTAGGTGCACATCAAATAGACAATCCAATCAAACCACCCAAGGTTCTTCATCATGCAATGAACAACAAATTTCATCTTCAGCTAACGAATGTCAACACTCGACTGGCCAAGAAGCATTGTCGAACATAGTTCGTTCAATTGAATCCTACATAGATTCCAATACTGTAACTTGGTATGGACAAAAACATGAGTTCCATTATGAGCCCATCGACCTTTATCACTCATTCGCTCAAGTTGGCCACGTATTTGTTGGCCCTACGATAGACTATCCGCCACCAAGTGTTTGTATCGAACCCACATCAAGATGGCTATTGTTATATGACATTGTCGCTGACATGGACTAATGATACTTAAGACACGTTCGGCNTGAGCCCATCGACCTTTATCACTCATTCGCTCAAGTTGGCCACGTATTTGTTGGCCGTACGATAGACTATCCGCCTCCAAGTGTTTGTATCGAACCCACATCAAGATGGCTATTGTTATATGACATTGTCGCTGACATGGACTAATGGTACTTAAGACACGTTCGACTGATATATATGATCCACAAAATTCTAGCAACCATAACGAGATCATAGCAAGACTTGAACATGAAAATGATCAAATGCAACATCAACTTGATCGTTTGCATGAAATCGAGCATGAAAAAATTGAGCCTTTCGATCCTGAATATGCTGAGATTCAAATTTTAGGGGATCTAGTACTTATTTCTAATCTTGAACTTTCTGATTATTCTAATTTAAGTGATGATGTCTGACACTTTTATTCCATCGAGTTTATGTGTACTCGATAACCTTCTATGTTGTTTTCTACATCAACCACTATTTCTTACAATCTCATGTAATAGCATTGTTTTGTTTAACGTGAAAGTATATTTTTCCATATTTGCATGTTTTGTATANTACATTTTTCGATATTTGCATGTTTTGTACATTTTTGTAGGTCAAATCTCATTGTTCGATAAACTTATAACATAAAATTAGAATAGACAATTTTTTAACATGTACAAACAAATTTCTCAAAATTAGTCACAAAATTCATATACACACAAACAATAGTTTATGCATTTTTTGGTAATGTAATGCAATGAATTAATTTTTTTTTTAATTCATTACTTGATTTTTTAGTAGCTTTCAAAGTTTATAAATTTATGTGCCAAACATGCTTTAATAATTTATTTTTTAGTTAAAACAAAACACTGTTGAACTAAAATTTTAATATCATCAAAATACTTAACAAACTTGTACAGTTGTGTTATTAAGAAAAATAGAGTTAAATAATTTTGGAAAATGTCATTCTAAATGACGCTTTTACAAACAAGAATTTTAACGACTATTAATATGGCCGTTTTAATTTAATTTTTTAATGTCATTTTAAAAAGTGACCGAGTTTGAAAAATAAGTTTAAAACTGGCTGGGTTTGGGAATAAAGTTTTTGGGGAGGCTGGTTTTGGTCAAAAGCTCAGTGGACAAGCTAAGCTTCCGAGCTAGTGAACCACTATAAATTCTTTGTGTGTTGACCTTCATCCTTTGTTATCATCTTAAATCGATAGATCAACCCCCAAGAGCCTAGATGCTCTGACTAAACATCTTAGTAATCTCCATTAACGTCCACAACAAGATCCCCAAATAGTTCACCTCTGCTCAGCTGCGTAGAAGACACCATCAGTAGTAATCTCCATTAATGTCCATAACAAGATCCCCAAATAGTTCACCGTAGTTCACCTCTGCTTAGTCGTGTAGAACACACCATACATTGGTGCTATCTGTGGGAATTATTGTTTTAGATTCTTGATAAAATTCTATTGATCTATTCAGTAATTGATGGTCTCTAAACACAACATGAGCAAAAATCAGGCGAATCCCTTATGTTTATAGAACCAACAAGAAACCTTTCCTAGTGACAACACAAAATTCCCATGAATCCTCTACCAAACCTAGAAGTCAATCTGCCAATAGTAGATCCTCCTCCAAACAATGAACTCAAGGTTTTACGTCAAGCCAACAATTACCTCCTCCAACAAAACGAGGATCTATTAAATCTCATTCGCGCTCAACATCCCTAGAGGGATCAACTAGCCCAAGATGACCCCCAATGAAGGGAACATCATGATCAAAATCCCTTAAGGGAGATTACGGAAGAACATGAGCTTAGTCACTAGGTTGACAACATTTGCCATTGAGATCATAGAAATGAGGAGGAAGATGAGATCTAGAGTCAAAATAGAGGAGTTCCTAGAAATGAACGCCTCCTAGATCCTCTCTAGCAAAATGGAAGGGATCAATTCTGAGGGCGACGTTTCAAAAAAATCCAACAAGAGCTTAGTCACATGAAGGAGACGGTGAAGAGAAAAACCCTGATGACCATGGATACTCTGGTTTAGCAAATAGATTCTCCATTCACCCCTGAGGTGCTACATTTTCCTCTTCACCAAAAATTTAGGATTCCCCAAATTGAGACATTTGACGGGACAAAGGATCCTATAGACCACTTAAATATCTACAAAAATCAGATGGAACTACATGGATACCACGATCCAGTGCATTACTGGGCTTTCACCATCACTCTAAAGGGCTTGACCTTGGCTTGGTTCAATAGGTTGGCTCTAGCCTTGATTTCTTCTTTTAGAGAGCTCTCCATCTCGTTTGTGTCCCACTTTATAGGAGCTCAAACCTACCCAAAGTCGCGTTACCACATATTGAATGTAAATTAGGGTCTAAAGATTTGCTATCAGAGTTACGTCAAGAGGTTTAACTCGGAGTCCTTAAAAGTGGACGTCCTTGACGAGAAGTTTTCCCTCATAGCCTTTACCGTCAGGCTAGGAGTACAATCAAAGGATCCGATGTTCTCAATTGACAAGAATCCTCAAGCTAGTATAACTGAAATGCTGGCGAAGGTAGAGAAATATATCAATGGTGAGGAGGCTTTCCTCTCAAAAGATGGAAGTTCCACAACTCATAAAGAGAAAGAGAAGAAAAGAGATTGAAGTCCTAGAAAGGAAAAAAGGTGAGAATGATCTCCTAAGAGAAATAGGGATCGTTCCCCAAAAAGGAGAGGTGACATTAGAGACTGCCTAGGTCCTCCACCTCAAGAGCTACAACCAAATTATTCTCCATGATAGTTCACACCCCTTAACACCACGATATCACAAGTACTCTATGAGGTCTAGAACGAAAAGTTCTTGAGGTGGCTACCCCGGATAAAGGTAGATCTTGGTAAAGGGGATGCGATGAAGAACTATGAGTACCGTTGATACCATGGCCATTATACCAATGACTATATTCAACTAAAAAAGGACATCAAGTTCCTAATCCGATGAGATTAGCTACGCCATTTTATAGCGCAAGCCGATTAGAACCAAGCTAACCTTCCTCTTGCACCACAACAGCAAGTTCCACCTAAGCATCAACAACCCATGGGTGAAATTAGGGTTATCTCTAGAGGATTCGCTGGGGGCAAGGAGACGAGATCAGCAAGAAAAGCTCACTTGAGGAGGGCTCGAGCTGAAGATATAGTGGAAATCTAGTCCATGTCTAAGTCACCCCAACTAAGCATGGACATCACGTTCTCAGACTTGGATTTGGAAGGCTGTCAGCACCCTCATGACGATCCCTTGGTGGTAAAGCCATAATCGCCAATAAAACTATCCACTAAGTTTTTATTGACAATGGAAGCTTGACTGATATCATCTTTGCGTTAGCCTTTGACAAAATGGGCATCAGTAGAGACAAGCTTGAACCAGTAAGAACCCATTTGCTTGGGTTATTATGGGAAAAAGTACTCCCCCTAGGCTCTATCTAGCTTGTTCTTATGATGGGGGACCCCCCATGCCATTCAACAACTACTGTGTGTTTCCTAATCATGGATGCCCCTTCAGCTTACAATGTTCTCTTGGGAAGACCTTCCCTCAATGCCATACGGGCTATCCACTCAGCCTATCACCTGGTAATAAAGTTTCAAATAGAGAATGATGTAGGAATGGTTTGAGGAGTCTAGTGTAGAGCAAGGGAGTGCTACGTGGCATCAATGAAGCAGAAGAAGGTTGAAACCGTACAGTTGGAAGAACTCGACACGAGGGACCAGTTGGAGATAAGGCCCACACCTTCAAAGGGGCTGGAACATATTTAATTGGATGATGACCTAGGGCACCTAGTGTATGTTGGTTCCTGGTTGCTCAAGGAGGTCAAACACCTCCTTATCCAATTCCTAAAGGAAAATACCGAGGTGTTTGCTTGGAAGCAAGAAGACATGTAGGGGATTGACCCATCAATCATTGTGCATAAGCTTAACGTCGATCCGACCTTCAAGCCCATAAAATAGAAACAAAGAAGCTATGCCCTAGAATGCCACAAAGCCATAAACAAAGAGGTCTCTAAGATCTTCCATGCTAGATCCATCAGGGAAATAGATTATTTGACTCAGTTGGCGAATGTGGTGCTCGTTAAGAAGAGTAATGGCAAATGGTGGCTCTGTATTGATTTCATCAACCTAAATCCCCCTACCTAGGGTTGACTTGATTGTGGATGCCATGATGGGGCACAAGCTACTTAGTTTCATGGATGCCTTCTAAGGATACAACTAGATTAAAATGGACCCCAACAACTAGGAAAAGATGTCATTCATAACCAAGTAGGGGACTTACTGTTACCAAGTTATACTGTTTGGGCTAAAAAATGCAGGAGCAACCTATCAACGACTGGTAAATTGTATGCTCTAGGGGTAGATCGTACCATCTATGGAAGTCTACATCGATGATATGTAGGTAAAGTCACAAAAGGCCGAGCTCCATATCCATCACCTTGAAGAATCTTTTCAAATACTCAAGAAGTACAAGATGAAGCTCAATCCTATGAAATGTGCTTTTGGGGTCTTTGCAGGAAAATTCTTAAGATTCATAATCAACAACCAAGGCATCGAGGCTAATCTAGAGAAAGTCCAAGCGGTTATTGACATGTAGTCACCCACAAATATAAGGGAAGTCCAACATCTGGTAGGAAGAATAGAAACATTAAGTCGATTCATATCCAAATCAAGCGACAAATGCCAACATTCTTCAAGATACTGAAAGTAACTTTTTCATTGGAATGTGCGATGTGGGAAAGCATTCAAAGCCCTTAACGAGTACCTTAGCTCATCCTCAGTTGTAGTTAGCCCTCAAGAAAGGGAGGCTCTTACCCTATACCTTGTTGTCTCAGATTTTTCCATAACCGAAACATTGGTAAGGGAACAAGATAGAGCTCAACAACCAGTCTACTATTACAACAAAGCTCTGAGGGAGATGGAGGAGAGGTACTCAAAGATGGAGAAACTGGTTCTAGCCTTGGTAGCTGTAGCAAGGAGGCTCAGACCTTATTTTCAAGCTTATACAATAGAGATCCCCATGGATCAATCGATAAAATAAGTCTTGCATAAGACTAGCGAAATGGAAAATCGAGCTCAACGAGTTCGGCAATAGATGTAAGCTTAGAATTGCCATTAAAGGGTAGGTTTTAGCCGATTTTCTCATAGAATTCACCATTCCTGTGGGACAAGAGGCACCTTAAGACTTAACCCACCTTGTCCCCGATCTCCCGACATGGAAACTTTCAGTTGACAGGTGTCTAATGCACAAGGTAGCAGAGCTGGATTAATCCTGACCCTCTATAGATGGAATAGACCAAGAATACACCCTCAGATTCAAATTTAAGGCTTCAAACAACGAAGTAGAGTATAAGTAATGATCGCCTTGCTCAGGTTAGCTCATTCTATAGAAGTGTAACATCTCACAATACACAATGACTCATAACTGGTGGTGAGATAGATTGAGGAGACATACTAAGCCAGGGGAGAACAGATGGTGCTATATTTAAAAAAGGTACAAGATTTGCTAAAAAAATTTGTTTAGGTCAAGATTGTGCAAATCCCCTGAGCAAAGAATTCTAGGGTCGATGCTCTACCTAGGCTACCCACTGCCTTCCAAGAAAATCTAATCAGGTTTATCCTAGTAAAACACCTAGCCGAGCCCTCTGTGGGCTCCGAACTAGCAGAAGTTCTCCTTGTTAGCATACTGTCAACCTGGATGGACCCAATCTTAGCTTATTTATAGAACAGAACACTAATTGAAGATTCTAAAGAAGCTGTGAAGCTAAGAAATAGGTCCTCCAAATTCACCCTCATCTAGGGGAAATTGTACAAGAGAGGCTTCTCTTCGCCTTTCTTGAGGTGCGTCTGAGAAAACAAAGCAAATTATATCCTAAGGGAGATTCATGAGGGCACTTTTGGAAACCACATTGGAACTCAATCCTTAGACTATAAGGCACCGAGGCTAGGACATTTCTGGCCTACAATACTCAAGGATGTAAGGGAGCTAGTCAATAAATGCAAGGTCTGTCAACTTCATGCAAACATCCCACATTGTCCGCCAAAACTGCTCACCTCGGTGGCAAGCCCTTGGCCCTTCCGGAAATATGGGTTGGATATGCTTGGAACTTTTCCCAATAAGCATGGAGGAATGCAAGTTTTCTATAATTGGGGTCGATTATTTCACTAAATGGGCCAAGGTGGAGCCCCTTACGAAGATCATAGAGTAGACGGTTCAAAACTTTGTTTGGAAATCTATAGTCTATAGGTTTGGGATTCCAAGGGCCATCATCTTAGAAAATAGGAGGCAATTCAATAATTCAATGTTCAAAGAGTTTTGCATTAAGCTAGGTATAAATAACCATTTATTTGCACCATCTCATCCACAGTCTAACGGTAAAGCAAAAGTCTCCATCTGAACTATCAAGATATCTCTAAAAATTAACTCGAAGCCTCAAAGAGCCAATGGGCAAAACATCTACCAGGGGGTACTATGGGCATATAGAACCACTTTCAGAACAGCCACAAATGAGACACCTTTCACTCTTACCTATGGCACTGAGGTAGTGGTTCTTGTCGAAATAGGCGCTCCATCTCCAAGGATAGAGCTAACAGATCTAGAATGAAATTATAGATCCCTACTCATGAATCTCGCTCTGTTAGATGAGAAAAGAAGTAGCACCTTGCAGCGCATCGTAGATTATCAGGGGAAAACAACTCAGTACTACAATAGGAGGGTTAAGCAAAGAAGTTTCAAAGTAGGAGATCTTGTCCTAAAGAAGCTCCTCTTGGCTAGGAAGGACCCTACACATGGGGAAGCTAGGTCCTGACTAGGAAGGCCCGTACATAGTCACAAAGGTAGTTAGGCCTGGAAACTACAAGTTGCAAACTAAAGAAGGAAAATTCCTGCCTCACTCATGGAACATAGACCACTTGAAGAGATTCTACCAATAGAAGGGATGCGCTAGAAAACAAAGAGAGGGATCCCTTTTAAAAATCTTCATCAATAAATGAAAATTTCAGATCATTCCCTCAAAAAATGTGTTGAAAACTAAAGATAAGTTCCTCAACTCGTAAATAAATGATGAATTTTTTAGCTCTTAAATTAAAGATGAGTTCTCCAACTCATAAATAAATGATGAGTTCCTCAGCTTATAAACTAAAAATTCCCCAACTCATAAACAAACAATGAGCTCTTCAGCTCATAAACTAAAGATGAGTTTTTCAACTCATAAACAAACAATGAGATCTTTGGCACATAAACTAAAGATGAGTTTTTCAACTTATAAACAAACGATGAGCTGTCCAGCTCATAAACTAATGATGAGTTCCTTAACTCATAAATAAATAATGAGCACTTCAGCTCATAAACTAAATATGAGTTTCCAAAATCGTAAATAAATGATGAGCTCCTTAGCTTATAAATATAAGATGAGTTCTTCAACCCATAAAAAAATGAAGATCCTTCAGTTCATGAACAGAGCTCTGCAAGCTCAGAAATGGTTTATAAGTCCAAGTTTGGGGGGACGCACAAACCTCAAACTTGGCCTCACAAACAAGAAGTTCTAAAATAAACCACTTCCAAAAGACCAAATACCCTTCTTGAAGCAGGGGCAAGGAAGGAGACATATCTCCATACATCAAGCATACACGAAGAAAGGAGAAGTTGCTAAGACATAGTTTTTTAAAATCAATTATTATTCAAAACCAGAAGGATGTTACAGAACTGAAAGTTTGAAAGTTACAAGAACAAAAAAAGAAAAAAAGATAGAAAGACTAAGTTAGGAGTAGTGGCCTCTTTAGCACCTCTGGGTAGCTCAGGGTCAACAACGCTCACCTCAACTTTTGACAAAGTAGGAGCCAGGTCTAATTGTCCCCCAGGCAAGGAAACAGTTGGGACTGACTAATCTTCAAGTAAAGTGGGGGTTGAAGTCTCCACCTCATCAAAAGCAGCCATAGGGAGAGCAGGCTTAGAAGTCTCCAACTCTTTAGAAGAATTGCTAGGACCACATTGGAGGCAGCCATTGGCAAAAAAGGCTCAGAAGTCTCCACCTCAGCCATAGCTGTAGACTTTTCCTCGGCTCCTTCCTCAGCTGAGATTTCTTCTTCCTCTCTAAGGGGAGGATCAAAGTTAAAATCTAGCTCTGGGTACTTCTTTATAGCCTATGTCTAAAATATGAAGTAGCACTTAACCCAGGCAGTGGCACATTCATCCTTCAGCTCGATGATGGTAGAGTCCTTCTGTACAACCTTGGACCTCTCCATATCAATTTCTTTTAGGTAGACAACTTTGATCTCACTCAGCTCCTTCATGTCATCCTTCATTGTTTGGGTTGTTTCCTGGCTGCCAGCACATCCTTTTGAGCTTGGACGAGACCTTCTATCTTAAGCCTCTTCTAGGATGAGTGCCTTGTCGCATGTCCAGTTTCCTTGTTGAGTGCTTTGCCGTATGCCAAGTTACCTTGTTGATTGCCTTGCTACGTGTCAAGTTGCCTTGTTGAGTGCCTTGCCATGTGCCAAGCTACCTTGCTGAGTGTCTTGCTACATGCCAAGATGCCTTGTCGAGTGTCTTGCCAAATGCTAAGATGCTTTGTTGAGTGCCAAGATTTTTTAAATGTTTATTTGATTATTTCAATTAAAAATAATTATTTTTCACTTTGTTAATAATAACTTTTTCACATTTTGATTGGTGATTGTGAATAAAATGATTTTTATTTGAAGAAACCTCCATTATGACTCCTCAAGCATGGGATGTCTACTCAAGGCACTTGGTTTTTGCTTCCTAATGCTATTATAGGGGGGGTAGAGGCTTCCACAAGCCTCACCTGTCACACCGCATGGCCTTGCCCAACACACAGACGTGCCATGTTGCCTTGTCGCGTGCCTTGCCCGACACAGCGCATGGCCTTGACTAGCAACACGACGGGCCATGTTGCCTTGCCCGACACAGTGCATGGCCTTAACTAGCAATATGACGTGCTATGTTACCTTCTAGCATGACTCTCCCAAAACACTGCATGGCTTGGGAAAGCAACATGATGTGCCATGTTCCCTGGTCGCATGCCTCTCCTTTCTTGAGGTTGTTATTTACTAAGGAAAACTTGGCGACCTTGAGCTGAATAGCCTTGAAAGATTCCATGGCTACCCCTACAGCCTTCTCTGAAGCTCGAGCCCTGTTCACCATAGTTCCAACATGAATTGCCATCTAAAAAAAGAAACAGAAATAAAATCAAGTTTAGAAGACAACAAGAAAAGCTAAGCACAACAAATGAATTCTAATTAAAAGAAAATGTCATGGACTCACTGAGGTTGCCCCAAACAAGTTTGTGGCAACTGAGGTGGAGAGGGGCATCGAGGATGCCTCCTAAAGGTCAGCCTTAAGAATGATCAAGAACATGGCAATGGTAGCCAAGTTCACGTCTCCAAGAAGAGAACGTTTACCCTTGGCCATCTTAGTCAAAGAACTTCCTTGTGCACCAAAAAGTAATTTTGGAGGCGCCCCTTTAGTAGACTTCAACGGGGGAGGATCCTGAAGAGACGAAGCTATTGAGTCTAAAGCCCAAACCACTCCCTTCGGTGTAGGGGCAGTCTTGGCGACCTTTGCCAGAGATTTTTTGAGCTTAAAGGAAGGAAAAGAGACTGTGTGCATGTGTAGGAGGCTTGGGGGGGGGGGGGTAGGAGGAGCCTTCTTGGGAGAATCTTTCCTTGAAGCCTTATGAGGACACTTTAGGTCATCGCCAATATCGAGCTCAACCTTCCTCTTCCTAGAAACTTTAGATGTTTGAGTTTCTTTTGTCATTTAGGCCAGCTTGGTCTTCACGGCGTTAGTATCAAATGCCATAGCGTCAAGATCTAGAAAGAGAAGGGGTTAGTTGAGAAGTCTATGAAGTAGAGGTAGATTCATGACATAAGGCAAAGGTCTTACCAATAAAATCTTCTCCTCTGAGACCAGACAGAGGTACGATAATTTCAACTCTCACCTCCAATGATCCGAAGCCGTATCTATAAAGGATTAAGGGCATAAGAAGCCTGGTGTACTTCTTAGGTTTACACTTCTTGAGGTCTGTAAGAAGGAGAGATGAATACTTGAAAAAACCAAAGAAGATATCAACAATTAAAGGAAAATAAGGAAATAAAATTAGAAGAAACTCAACTAAAGCACCTCAGCATGAACAAACCCAAATATTCTAGGTCTGACCAATCCTGAGGTACTGGAAGTGTGTCAGAGGTGTTCTGCGGATTGAACTCACACGCCTTTCCAAACACAAAGAAGAAGTTATTTTTTCAACCTTTGTGAGAGCTCAGAAGGTTGTTGATTAAGTGTTGGGTCTTCACCCATTTTGAAATGTAAAGAAATTTGTTAGTAGGAGAGAAATTGGCATTGAAGAAATGCATGAGCAGAAGAACCGAGGGGAAGCTAGCCAAACCATTTTTCTTGAAGAGAACCTTGAGGCCTATTAGGATACCCTAGAAGTTGGGAGAAAGTTGAGCTGGGTAGATATTGAAGTGTTGGAGAACGGACTTCAGAAAAGGGTGTATGAGACCATTCTTAAAGGAAACAAAGAAGAAGCAGATCTTCCCAGGGAGCACGGTGTCATATCGATTGTCCACATTGGGACTCCAGGCACACATGTCCCTAGGGAGGCCAAACTTGGTAATATGTGCACCGAGAAGAAGAGGGGTGACTTTGCTGGGTCCTATGATGTCTGAGGTACTTGGATTGACCTCAGAATCCTCGACCGTGTCTGAGGTCCCAACCACGTTCTTCCTAGACCTTCTCTTTCGAGACTTCTTAGGATTTGCAATTGGGCTTGGAGGAAGCAAGGGAGTCCCAACCCCAACAACTTGAGTATCAATGATGTCAACCTTAGGAAAATTATTTATCTCTTCTCCTACATCTCCCAAATCACCAAGTTCGTTGGGATCTTTAATCCGTCTGCTACAACAGGATTGGACCTTGACCTTGGGAGACTTGTCAGCCATAATGAGGGAGACAGAAGAACCCATGGCCTAAGAAGAAGCATACATGAGGGTACAAGGGAAAAGTGACCAAAAGAAGCAGACAAAGAAAGACATTAGAGAAATAGTCTTCAAGGGCTCGAGGATCAAGACTCTAATGACCAAAGAGAAAAACCATAGCTGTAGAATAGGGATCCAAGAAAAGGGGAAGAAAGAGCAAAGAACAAGGTTAGCTGTTCTTGAATTCTTCTGTGGCTTCCTTGAGAAAATTTACTCGGTACTTTTCTGGATTACTAAATTAAGAGACTTAGAGATTGAATAATCTTTAAGCTGTCTTAATTCTTTGACTTGAGGTTTTGTTAAAAATTTAAATGTTATTGAGTGACCAAATGGCTTGGTAGACATGCTTTATATATCTGTAGTAAAAGGAGACAATAGGTATATGAATGGTACACCAAGAATGACTTTATTTGTCATACTTTGTACTAAGACAAATGATGTTTGAAGCACACACTATCTTGACAAATATGCACATTTGGTAACTTGTATTTTATACTTATTTTACTACCATTGGCTGAACTGAGTTTTTCAGTTGTTTTGTAATAATATTTGGTTGGTATAAGCCCTTCCTGAATACAGTTTAAATCTGCATCGGTATTAATAAGAGCTATGACTTCAACTTCATAATCATTGTCGATTATAATTTTAACTTTGGAATGCCATTTCTAAGGGTTTAACCTACTGATTAAGTTTGACCTGTTATCATTGTTACTAGTTTGCAAACATCTATTGTTAGATGATAGCTTCGTTACACCCAAGGGATCTGCATTAGAGGTGAATGTGATAGGTATCGGCTGGGAACATGTTATGATTGACAAAACTTATTTTTTGCTTTAAGAAGATTTAAATTTTCTTCAAACTTCTTATCTTGTAATTTTAGCTCTTTTATTTCTTGTTTTAACTTGTTAACTTCATATTGGAGATCTTGTAAGATTATTTCTTTCTTTTTATCCTTACTGAATTTCTCCATAGTTTTATTGAAACTAATTATTTGTTTTTCACCAAAAGATTGCTTAATGTCTTTTTTGACAAACAAATCTTTGAGTTTTTAATGTATTTAACTTTTAACTCAGGATTTTCAATTTTTCTTGTAAACTCCAAATAAATTTGAATTTTTTTAAAGGGATAAAATAGTAATTTGTCGCTACAGTACGGGTTGAAAACTTGAATTTTTTTATAACTCAGATGACGAAACGGACCTCACCGTTAGATTTGTCTCACAAAATCTAGCTACCCCTATCTATTTTCGTCAAATTTTGAAATAGTCAAAATTTTCATGTTTTACGAGGTGATCGGGTGACATCATAAACGAACCCGAAAATAAAATTTCAAAAATTAGATAATAATTTAAATCATGTTGAAATAAAAATATTTTGAACTTAAATCGAGACGAAATTTAATCGATTCGGGTCAAAATCGGACTCGAAAAAAGAGAACGCATGGCGAAATGTGGACCAAGCATTTAAAGGGTATAAATAAGGGAGTAAATCTAATTATCTCCCCATTTTTAGCTGGGTCTTCACGTTGGAGAGAGAAGATGTGAAACCCGAGAAAAATTTTAATTTTTTCTAAAAAAAAGGCAAAATGGTAATTTGCCATTATAGCGCGGGTTGAAAAATTGATATTTTTAGAGACCTCGTGTGATGAAACAGACCTCACCGTTGGATTCGCATTACGAAATCTAGCTGTCCTATCAATTTTCGTCGAATTCTGAGATAGTCGAGTTTTTCACATTTTTCGAGGCGACGGGTGTCCGGTGACCCCCAAAAACGAAATTTAAAAAAAATAATTTGAAATTTGGAAAATATTTTAAATAAATTTTATATAAAATATTTTGAGCTTAAACTGGTACGAAATTAAATCGTTTCGGGACGAAAACGGACCGAGCAAGTGCAGGACACATGGCGGGACTCGGGCCATGTCTTGGAAATTATAAATAGTGTTAAATATTATATATTTCAGCAGAAATATCTCTGTATTCTGCTGGTTCACATGTTGGAGAGAAAGAGGAGAGAAAAGAGAAAACAATTCTTCCTTCTTCAATATCCAGAGTTCAGTCGCTTGGATCAACTCGGACCAAGAGCCAAAGTTCATCTCTTCGACGAGGGCTACGCGTATGTACCAAAAAAAGTGGATTTCACTGAAGATCCAAGAGGAGACTTTGGAAAAAATCAAAGCTTTGAGGTTGATTTGGTGTTATAGAAGTTCTTACACTTCTATTGAGGTAGGGTTCCCTCCTACCTTGATTTTATTCTTACCTTAAGTGGGCTTTTAGTGGCTGAAATTGGTTTATATGTGGGCTGTCCAATTGGACTGTTTTGGTGCTGAAATTGGGGCTGTTTTGTGCACTAATTAAGGGCTGTTTTTGTGCACTAATTAAGGGTTGTTTTGTGCACTAATTAGGGGCTGTTTTGCGCACTAATTAGGACTGTTAAGGGGCTGAATTTGGGCTGTTTAAGGGGCTGTTAAAGGGCTAAATTATGGACTATTTTTAGGCCATGTTATAGACTGAAATTGTGATTGTTTTTGGACTATTTTTGCGGACTGTTTTTAGGCTATTTTGTGGGCTATATATGGGCTATTATATGGTGGTTTGTATGGGCTGTTTTGTAGTTTAGATAAGAATCGTTACGTGGGTTATTACATGGGCCGTTATGTGTTATATTATGCCTTAATGATTAGGTGTGTTATTAGCCTAAAAATTGTGATATCACTTGCCTATGATTATGAAAGTGAAATTATGGACTTATGACATGATTTATGATTGGAAATGCAATTGTTGGTATATGCATGTTATGATATATTGAATTTGTGACAAATATGGTATCTATATGCTTAGAACATAACTTATCATGATATGTTGAGATTGTTCATATGTCATTCATAGCATATTGAACATTGTATCATTGTGCATAGAGGCACCACATTCATGGGCATAAGTCATGAGTGTGGGCGTGTGAGATGCATGGTTGATCAAACACCTTGTTTGGTGGTTGGTATGTGGGTTTGGAAAAAAGTGGATCGAAGATCCCCTTTGAGTCGCATGGTTGCATGGAAGAAAACTTGTGTCGGGTATAGCAAGTATGGCTAGACTCTCTCTCGGGTGCAAGACCCGGCAACTTGGTTGTACACTCCCCTGTGGTGAAATTCTGGAAAAGTGTAGTATGGTATATGGAACCGGCGGTATAAAATCCAAAATTCGTTGCCCAACAAGACACAAGATTTTGATTTATAAGAAAATATTCATTTAATGAGTACCATCCAATAATGATCTAATTTATAAAACGCATGATTTTTTATTCAAAGCGATCATTGGATGAATTTCCGTCGAAAACGGGTCATTACACATTGGCATTGCATTGTGTTGTGAAAGTCAGTGAGGACTTGGGTTTAAGTGCATGAGTGAGTATTATCTTATTTCATGGCATGACATGGTTGCATTTCAACATTGAATACATATTCTTGTATGAATGGTTGTTAAATGTTAAATGTTGCTTATACACATTGCATATGCATTTAAGGTGGGGAGTAGCCCTAGTAGGAGTTTTTCTCTACTGGGCGTTGGCTCACCCTATACGGGAAACATTTCAGGTACGGGTCATACGCCGAGGGACGGCACTTACTCGGGCACTTAAGGAGGAAGAAAAGCCGACTTGTGGCTTTCAATCCATTTCTTTTGTAAAATTAGACTTGTAATTAAATTTTGGCATGTAATGTGTAAAGGAATTGTGATAGAATCTATATCGACTGTTTTAATATAATCTTGCATGTTTGTATGAATATGGATAATTGGACTCAGTGTGGCCAATGTTTACTTATAAATGGACCCGGTGTGGTCATTGTTGAATATAGGACCTCGGATGGGTCTTGTTATTATATAATGCACATGTTGTGTTTTGAGTAGAGTTCTCTTTACAAAGGAGACTCTGCCCAAATTTTTAATAAAGGATGGACCCCGGTAAATGGGGCATAATGTTGAGATATCGAGTTACTCGGTATCCACGGGGTATTCCGCGGGTTGATGAGTAATCAACGGACCCCCGAATTTTGGAGTGTCACAGAAGAGAAGGAAAAATAGAGATTTCCAAACTTCTCTCTACGACCTATGGCTTTCTGTCACTCAAATCAACACAAGCCAAGAACAAAAATCGATCTTCTCGTTGCGGGTTATGCGACCATACAAAAAAGGACGAATTTCACCAAATTTTCAAAAATGAGATTTTGGGAAAAGCTTGTGGATTAGAGCTTGTTTCGAGTTCTTGAAGCTTCCTGCGATTATTTTACGCTTCAAGAGGTAGGGTTTTCATCCTAACTAAGTTTATTTCAAACCTAGAGTTGTGATATGGAATGGGTAGGTTGTTAGATATCTTTAGCAAAATTAGTATTGAAATTGATGAAATTGATCAATGTTGTAAAATTAATGAAATGAGTATTGAAATTGGGTAAAATTAATTCTAGCTTGAATTGGTGTTGGGAAATTGCTAGATTGTAATTTCTTGAAGATTTGTGCTATGTGGGCATGTTATGTGTTTACATTATGCCTTGAAGAATTAAGTGTGTTAATTGCATGATTATATGATAACATGCTTGGGATTTGTGGTTGGATAAAATGTTGATATATGCTTGTTGATATATTGACATTGTGATGAATTATGGTAATTATGTGCTTGTGATATAAATTGTCATAGAATATTTTGATATGTGGTTGAATTGGTCCATATGAAATTCAAAGTATATTGGACATGATATTGATATTACAATTTTACATTACATTGCATATGCATGAAGACATCGCATTATGTGGGTGTGTGGGTATGGTTGTCATCAAACACCACACTTGGTGAATGATGGGTGGGTTCAGAAAAATTGGATCAAAGATCAATCTGAGTCACATGGTTTGTATTGAAAATTGGGTCGGGGTTAGTAAGAAGGGCTAGACTATCTCTCGGGTGAGATACCTGGTGATTAGGATGTGCACTCCCTTAGTTTAATCCATAAAGTGTGTCGGTGTACGCAAAATTGTTGGTGAAAGTTCATGAATTTTGTATCGATTGGATAACCGTTGGTGTAAGTCTATAAATACCCACCCTAATAAAGACTCGGAGATTTTAAATGGTCATTGGATGTGTAACATTAATGGCGGGGCTTGGAATGCCCAAATTTTCACGCATGACATTTGCATGTGTTGAGAGAGTCGGTGAGGGCTCGGGTTGAAGTACATGAGTGAGTCTCACCTTGTTTTATGGCATGACGTGGTGATTCCTATCCTTAAATTGCATATTCTAATTGGAATGTATATTGTTTGTTGAATTGTGCATGTGAACATTTCATATGCATCTAGGTTGAAAAGTAGCCATTTTAGGAGATACCCTATTGAGCGTAACTCACCCTTTATGAAAAAACATTTAAGGTGTTGGCTATACGCCGGTGGAAAGCTCTCACTCGAGGCCTCATGGATGAAAAAAAGCTTACTTGTGGCTTTTAAACCATATTTTGTAAAATGTTTTTGAAATTTAATTTTGAGCATGTAAATGTATGAAAATGATTGTAATAGAACTTGTATGGACCATGTTTTATGTGAAAACCACATTATACATGTGTTGGGTGGATATGGAATGGATTGGAGTGGATTGAAAATCGAAAATAGGTGAAATAGGCAAATTTGGGCACACCTACCGGTGGGAGGTTGAGCTCTTCTACCGGTAGATATGGTCCAGTGGGTATATCTACTAGTAGAATGTCATTTTTTCTGCGGTAGAAGAATTCCAATAGCCTTTTTCTACTGGTAGAACTTGCACCATTTCTACCGATAGATTTTCATAGATTTTCTAAAAATAGGAATCCAGTGCACACTTCTACTAGTAGGTTATTGAATGCTTCTATCGGTAGGTTTTCTTAAAACTTCAAATTTTTGAAACATTTCACAAAGCTCTTGGGCATTGTTTTCCTCTTGCTCAAAGATGTCTATGGGGTATAAATGACGATAAACTAATGTGTAAAGGACTACAGATGTGTGGGTGTGATCCCTGTTAAGGGATGCTATTGACGTGATGTTGGGTGGTGCGACAATCACGTGTACTTCCGTGGGTTGACAGGTGGTCAATGGTTGACAAAGGACTCTCGATTTTAGGGGCGTCACATTGGTAATGAGGTTAATGAGGACATTTTCTTTTGTAGTTTGCTTGGTTAAAACTCTAACTATTTTACAACAATTGTCTGTACAACCTAGCTTAATGTCAGGTTCATTGAAATTGCTAGAGATTGATTGATAATTTGAAGAACTTTCAGGATTGTGTGAATCAATTGAACTCTCTTCATTGGCTAAGGTTACTTAACTTAAAGATGGTTAAGATCTTAACTTCATCTTCTTAAGTTAAGTTTAATTGTTTTAACTTCTTTTTAATTGGACATTCTGGGTTGATATGTCCCTTTTTGCCACAATTATAACATTCAATTTCTTTGCTATTACTTTTTCCTGACTTTTCTTATGAGTTTTATGTTTATAAAATTTCTTATGTTTTTGGCTTGAATTTCCATAATATTGTTGTTTTGGAAAATTCTTCTTGCTGTATTTGTAGTAATGTTTACTTTTGCTATAAGGCTTGTGTGACTTGTGTTTTCTACGAGATGATGCTACTAAAGGGAGACCATATTGTTCACAAAAATCACCCATTTCATACTTAGCTTTGTCCTATCATCTTTCATTTGTTTGTTAATTTTCATATCACTACACATTTTCAAACCTTCTTTTTGAATGGTACTGATAATGTCTCCATAGGTTAATTGATCATATTCTATGATTCCTTTAGGTTTGCTTAATGTTTTCTAATCTAATGGGCAAAGAGATTAGGTAAGCCATTGATAAATTTTTCTTTCCAGAAAGACTTGTCACAGTTTTGTTTAAACATCACTCTTGAGATGAATACATCTTTGTACCATCTAAAATCACTTAATGTTGGACATCTTAAGTTACTTAGTTGATTATGGATTCTTGATGCTATGTTACTAGGTGTTCCAACAAAAATGTTTAATTATTGTGCAGATGAGTGTAACGCCCCAAAATCCCACTTGAACGAAATTACTATTTAAAACCATTCACATAATGAAAGCAACTAACAAGATCCATATGTAAAAAAAATTTCATTCATCATCCATAATATCTACAACATCATCCAAAAGAATTTGTCAAACCATGGCCATTACATCCAAAAGAATATGCCAAACTATGACAATAACGCCCAAAAGAATATGCCAAACTATTATCTCGCAGTGGAACAAGGAAAATATTAACTTGAACATTATCTCAAAATAAATCTCCTAGTCTAGAACATAAAAAGAACAATTCTAGACATCCCCATCTGGATCCACATGCCCATCGACTTGAGCTTCCCAAAGTACTTGCTTGTCCACTTCGAGCTTTTCCTCTAAACCAAAATCTGAAAAAAATGTTGTTTATAGGGGGTGAGCACTAAGCTCCGTAGGAAAATCCTCCCAAACTCGAACATGTTTTAAAACATATAAAACAAGTCAGTCTCATTTCACAAATATCATATATAACTTTTGAAAGAAAATAGTGGCAGTTCATCCGATCTCAAGTTTAAGAAATATCAATAAATAAAATAAATAAATAAAACTAATTCCCAACAATAAGCCATTTCCAACCATAAACCATTTCCAAAAATTTCTTGTAATAAACCCTTTCCATAAAAATAAACAATAACCCACAATTTATACCATTACCCACAATGTGTCTCAAGTATGATGTATGACATCGCATGAATAAACACATCAATAATATCTTGGCCCACACTCCCACACCCAATCCTTGCAAGCGTACATAACTTTAGGAAGGGCGTACATAGACGCATCGACAGGGACGATTTAACTTAGGAATAGTATACTAACCCTCAGCACCGATACCACGTGAGCGAATAGTGGTTTGGTCCTCGCAAGACACCAACCCCACAACGAGTGGTAGGGAACCTTCAAACCCACATGGAATAAGAAATGCATCTACCCACTCTATGATACATGTTCAATAGTCACCCATGTTCATCCAAACAACTACACAAGAGATACAATACCAAACCAAATTTTCAAATCACAAGTAAATTAAAAACCCCCAATTCCATATGTATTTTTCCAACGGGACAATTCAAGAAAAATATGCAAGAGATCATCAAACAAACATTTTTATTTTTCAAACAAAGCACTAGAGTTTTGAAATTAAGAACAAAGGAATATCAAGAAGAAAAATTCATATTTCTAAAAAATAAGAGTTTTGGTATCAAGAACAAGAATTCCATAACATATATCTAAGATTTAGAGTCAAAACATATACATATATAAACCCTAGCCTTAATGAACAAAAGTGTGAAGAAACCCCTACCATCCTACCTTAGCTTTTGTGTGAGAACTAGAAGATTTGATCTTTCCCAACTTGAATCAACACTTGAATCTCTTATTTTTCCCCTTCTTTCTTCCTCTCTAAGCCTCTCTAGGGTTAGAAATGTTGAAATGGGGCTAATGGAAGTGTCATTGTGTATTTATAGGAAGTGAAATGGTCCCTTGTGCGCGAATCTGAAACTCAGAATTCATAACTCATGTTTGAACATCATTTGGAGTTTGAACGTCAATAGTGCAATTTCCTGCTTCACGTTCGAATGTCACTTTGGCATTTGAATGTTAGTTGCTCCCAGCACTTTTAATTATCCATTAGAGTTCTATCAGACACAAAAGTACTGCGACGAACTGTCGTTCAAACGTTGATTCACATTTGAACAGACTCCTACTTTTTCTGAAACTTCCAGTGAAGTTTTGACCTATTTACAGGTCGATTTGAAAATTTTTTATGAAATATACTTTTGTAGCCTTGGAAGTCTAGTGTCTACTATAAAAATTTCTGATCAAACAGACATCAAGGTAAAAATTTATGGTCTAAATACTAAGACAATGTCAAAATTCTTTATACCGAAGTTCTATAAAAAAATGTGTTTTAACTCCGGATCACTTTCTAACTTCTACTTTTACAACCTATATAGTTCATGCTTCCCTCACTACATATATGAGTATTTCAAATTCATTACGTTATTATATAAAGACAAGAATGTAGGGGTTTACAATGAGAGTGTCAATCTCATCTGGTTTTGCTCTTCCAATTGTTTCATCAAAAATTGGAATAGTTTCATCATCTACTTGAACAACATACCTGATGCTATCTCGTAGTTCTTGACTAAGATAGTTATCTCACCAATTTTTTAACATTCTTTGAATCCAAAAGTGATTAGGTCAACTATTTCTGGTTCAGTGCTATCAAGATTGTTAATATAATTATTAATAACCATATATATGTGATTTACTTTGTTAATTATTTCTCGTTCACTTAATCCATCTTTGTTCCATTCATAGATTTTATTGGATAGGTCTTGACTTAGTTGGGATATTTTGTTCACTAAATCCTTTGATGTAAGGAAGTTTTACCAGATGTATATATATATATATATATATAGTCTTATTCTGTCAAACGAAGTCATGCACGAAATGAAAAAGATCCATTAGAGTATCTCGAACCTTAAGTCAAAATTTTACTCATTTGAGTAAAAAGTTTGATTTGACACAAAATACTTCAATGGAGAAACTCAAAGTTAAAAGTGGATAGAATATCACTATTCAATATTTAAAGGAGAATGCAATCTAACCATTGATGATATGAGTAAAGATTTGAGTTTCCTTTGATCTATTATGTTTTTGGGTATAACACTGAAGAGGATTTTTAAGAATTTTCTTTTACCAAAATTTAAATTTGAATTTAAAAAGGGAAAGGATTGGAGGTGATCTTAGATATATCCAATGGTCCTTATTGTTGTATAGTTTAGTATAAAATATAGGACTACACTCCAGTACTACCACCCTACTTTTTAGTACCATATTGAAAAGTAAGGGCCTCCCTTAATGGAGATGTGCCCACTAAAAAGTATATGACTGGTGAAACAAGTATATATATTGGAAGATGGCATCCAAATTATTAACTACTTCACCCCAAAAAAGTTGCAACTCTACCCAAAAGGTCATAACTTAATCCCAAAAATTGTAACACAACCCAAAAAGTTGTAACACCACCTAGAAGGTTGCAATGCCACCCAAAGAGATGTAGCTCCACCCAAAAGGTTGTAATGCCACCTAAAAGCTTATAGAGCATCTCCAAAAAGTTGTAACCCCACCCAAAAGGTTATAACCTAGCACAAAAAAGTTATAATCTCATCTCAAAAGGTTCTAACATAACCCAAAAAGGTTGTAAACCTACCCAAATGGTTGTAACACAACCCAAAAGAATTGTAACCCGCCCTTGTAACATAACCCAATAGTTGTAACACACCCAAAATGTTGTAATGTCACCTAAAAAATTACAGAGCAACACCAAAAATTTGTAACCCCACCTCAAAAGGTTATAACTCAACCCAAACAAGTTGTAATCCCATGCCAAAAAGTTGTTATCCAAATGGTTGTAAAACAACCCAAAAGAGTAGTAACCCACCCTTGTAACTTAATCAAGTAGTTGTAATCCACTCAAAAGATTGTAATCCCACCCTAAAAAGGTTGTAACATTACTCAAATTGTTGTAATGCAACGCAAAACGTTGTAATTGTAATGCCACCATGATAGATCATACTGCAACATGATTGATCTTGATAACTCACTATTGAACAAAAATTATTATTTTATTGTAAAATTACACTAATGTCCACTTTTTTTGGTATTATGACATTACTACTCCTTAAATTGGATCATGATCAATCATGCTTAAGTTTCTGGACCCATACTCCACCCAATATAAATTCTATTAGTTTCAAAATTGCACTCATATCCGACTTTTTTCTTTTGTTTGCATTTTGTTACTACTTTTGAGTGCATATTTTGTTATCAATTTATTCTGATATATCCTTAAATTAACAAAAAATTAGCTTTCAATTCATCAAATTAACAATAAATTAATATTCACATTTATCAAATTAACATTTAATTCATCAAATTAACACAAATATTCATCTAATTAGCATTTAATTCATCAAATTAACATTCAAAGTGGATTAGTTAATATTTAATTCATCAAATTAACATACAAATTAACATTTTGTTTCATTCAATTAATATTTAATTCATCAAATATCAATTTCATTAGTTAACATTCAATTCATCAAATTAATAAAAATTTTATCTAATTAACATTCAATTTATCAAATTAACATTCAAATTCAACTAATTAACATTGAATTCATCAAATTAACATCTAAATTAATATTCAAAATATTTATCTCATAATCTTATTTTAAAATGTAGATAAAATACATCTATAAATTCAAATTTTGTGGAAAAACTTCCTTTTCTACTGATGTTATCACTTTTGGATGAAGTTAACACTATTGTGGGGGTAAGGTTACCACTTTTTGGTAAGAGATTACCACTTTTTAATTGTCATTTGTTCAAGATCGATCATGCCAAAACATGATCAACCTTGCCATTTTACCCCTTTTACCTCATATTGATCATTGTAGTGCTTGAATGATCTTGGAATTTTACACATCTAACATAAAATATTATTTTTGTTAACAATTACACTATTGACCTCAAAGTGGCTATATTCCCTTGATTTCTTTTTGTTGTCATTTTAGACATTTAATCTTACATACATCTTCATCGAATCGAACCAAAACTTTGCCATCTTCGTTAATCTATCGAAGGCGAACCCCAACCCCAATTGATGTACCATAACCCATATCTCTACTCTTCCATCTAATCGAAAGGAAAAAATCTAACTCTAACTCAAAAATTTGAGGCATCCCAATCCCAGACCACAATCCATGAGTAATTCCAAACCCTAAAACAAAAACCTATTTACATAATTAGGCAATCCATGAGCAGAAATCATTATTGGTTTGTTCCATCGTATCTTTTATCTACAAGATCGATCTTGAATTAATGGTATCAATGGTAGGCGGGGTCGGTGGGAAAAGAAAATGAATCCAATCCTAGTTTCTTCAACACAAATTGTCAAAAGCTATATTATAGTATCTTTTCTAAGTGGCCTTTGTTATTGGAGCGTGGTTCTTCATTGGATAAGTTAACAAATGTGGACTTGCCTATGTTTCTTTATCTTCATAATTAGACTTCTTTAGTTGATATACAAAAAGCATTTGATACATTAGTGAGGATATTTTTTGCCATCATCCATGATTGTGATGATGAGGATGACAAGTTTAAGTCTTTTTGTTAGGAATAAAGAGTTTGAAGTTACACCAGATTTGATTGCAAAATTTTGAAGGTTCCTTGACACTTCATTGCTAAGGTTATGTTTACCTATCCATACCAAAATTCCAACCAGGATGAATGCAAGTTGGAAACTATTATTTGTGAAATATGTGGTAGAGCTGTTGTTTCTATGGACAACAATGTCAGAATTAACTAGAAAGAACTTACTTTGACTTATAGGATTTTAAACTGTATAATGGTTTGCAATATTAAGCCTAGAGGACAAGTTGTTGAATTTGGAGTTGATAGAATGCATTTGCTTTATGCAATTGCGAAAGTGTTATGTATAGATCTCCCATTTTTAATATTTGATGGTATTACTTATGCGTATGAGGTCTAATACAAGAGGCAAAGTCTCACATTTCCAATTTTAATTTCAAAAATTATAGAGATTTGTGGAGTTGTGCTTGAGTCAAGTGACACTTATAGTACTCCTATGATGAAACTAATAAATGATGGTACAAATTAAAAATTTTTTGGGGCATGCCAAGGTTTACTAGCCTTCTAAGAAGGTGATTCAACCACCATCCCAAGTTGAACACCGAACAGATTGTGATGGCTCAAGTTCTATAGCTTGTCATGGGCCAAGTACTTCTACATTGGATATGAATGTAGGCAATAGTACTCATGCATTTGATATTAATATAGTTGGACAAATGCTTCAACAAATTTTGGCTTAGTAGAAGCAATTGCAAAAGTCTCAAGAAGACACCAACGTGTCTCTCTAGTGGCTCAAGAGCAAGATTGACCAGATCGATGTTTATTTGAAGAAATATAAAGAATTCAAAAAGAAGTGGCAATTATTAATATTTTTGGTTGTATATATATGAAGTAGTTACAGTTGTTTGATTGTTCATAAAATGTTTGAATTTGTTCACTTTAAAAGTGAAGTACCAATGAGGATTATTTGTTTATTGTAACATATGCAAAATTTAATGGAACAAATAGATTATTTGAATGTTTATACACTTTTATTGGGATGTTATCCAGAGAAATGAAACAGTGTTGTGGAAGTCCCCTACAACAAGTTGTCCAGAAACATGATGTTTCACGGTAGTTAGCAAAGTGGACCATCGATCTAGGCGAGTTCGATATACAATACCAACCATGAACCTCAATCAAAGGTCAGGTGGTAGTAGATTTGATAGCAAGGTTTGCAACTAGTGAAGTCGAGCTCCCATGAATGGATCAAGACCTTCAGCAATCTGAATGGAAGATGTACATTGATAGGTCTTTGAACCAATTGGAGGAGTAGTTGGATTGACATTCATCTCACTGACCAAAGAGAAGATTAAGTATGCTTTGCCCTTCAGATTTAAGGCCTTAAACAATGAGGCTAAATTTAAAGCAATTGTTACAGGCTTGAAACTTGCTGAGGCATTCAAAGTAAGGCTTTCACAAGCATACAATAACTTATAGCTGGTGGTGAGGCAAATGCATATAGACTATGAAGCTAGGGAGCCTCAAATGAGCTCTTACTTATCTTTGGTGAGAAGAACTTGTCCAAAAGTTTGAACATTTTGAGATTGCTTAGATACCTTGGGCCTAGAACTCACTGGCAGATTCTCTAGCAAGATTAGCATCCACTTTGTCTGATGGCCTAGTGAGATTTATCTCCATCGAGTTCATACCAAGGCTTAGCACCTAGAGCTCAGAAATCCAACCAACGACCTAGGAGCTGAGCTTGATGGATAAAATCCTTGCATACCTTTAGCACAGTACTCTCCCATAAGAGGCTAGGAAGCTTTGCTGAAGGGAAGCTAGGTATTTTATACTAAACCAGGTACTTTACAAAAGGGGGTTCTCACTCCCAAACTTGAGAATGCTTAAATCCCAAAAAGGCAGCATATATGCTGGAGGAAATAGACAAAGGTATTTGTGAAAACCACCTAGAAGGGCAAGCTCTGGCCCATAAAGTGTTGAGCAAGGGTTTTTTTGGCCAACCATGAAGAAAGATGCCTTGAGCTATGTCCAAAGGTATGAGAAATGTCAAAGGTTTGCTATAGTTCCCAAGCAACCTCTTCAAGAACTTGTTCCTATACCAAGCCCATGGTCATTTGCTTAGTGGGGAAATAATATTATGTGACCATTCCCAAAGGGGAAAGGTCAGAATAAATTCATTGTTGTTGCCATAGATTACTTCATTAAGTGGGCGGAGGTAGAGCCCTTGGCAACAATTACTGAACAGAAGATCCAGGGATTCATGTAAAGGTCCATTATTTGCAGATTTGACATACCATATGTTATAATAAGTGCAACAGAAGAAAATTTGACAACGGAGGTTTAGAATGTTTTGTTCTAAGCTCAGAATCCTTTACCACTACTCCTCACTTGACCATCCATAGGCAAATGGACAAGCATAGGTTACGATCCATATCCTACTCAAGAGCATCAAGACTAGACTTGACCACTCTAAAGGGCTATGGCTGAATCAACTTCCAAGCATTTTATTTTGGAAATATAGGACTACTGCCAAGACCCCTATAGGCGAGACTCCTTACTCTCTGGCATTCGACACAGAGGTAGTTATCCTAGTGGAGTTCAGACTAGTCACTGAATGATTAGCAACTAGCCTACAACTTAGACTGGATAGACAAAAATAGGGAGAAATCATAGAGAAGGATTGCCACAAATTAGAGTAGGATGACAAGGTACTATAACTCCAGGGTTGAGCCTTGAGAGTTCTTGCTAAATGATTTATTCCTAAAAAAGGTTATTCCAGCTGCCAAAGATTCCAAGGATGGAAAGTTGAGACCAAGTTGGGAAATGTCATAAAGAGTTGTGAAAATTCTAAGGCCCAGAACCTACCACTTGGAAACCTTGGAGGGAGCCAACTTGTTACATCCCTGGAATGTTGAGCATCTGAAGAATTTTTTCCAGTAATTTCCAATGTTTTCTAGCTCTAATAAGGCATTATTGTTGCATAATAGTTAGCTTTAATAAAAGGCAATTCTTTTCAACCTAATTGTTAGTTTGAATGAGAGCATTATTTTAAACTACTTAATTTTTGTAAGGCACTTGATTGGCTTACTTAATGAAATGCGTAATTGAACTCTCGGTTGGTCAGGTGAGCATCATGGGAGGTCCGAAGGTAATGGAGGAATTTGTTTTTTGCTCATTATGGAGGACATTTGATTCACCCTAATCAACCTACAAAAATGACTCATGAAAGCATACCTAGCTCAGATTGGAGCTCAATAAGTGCATTGGCAGAATAAGGCATTTAGCCTAGCTTGGATTAGAGCTCAAGAAGCTCATTACAACATAAGACATTCAACATAATTCGGATTGAGCTCAAGAAGCTCATTGGCAGCATAAGGCATTCACCCTACCTTAGATTGAACTTATTTGGAGGTTAAGGCACCCATCCTAGCTCAAAGTAGGCCTAAGAGGGTCATCGGTAACTTAAAACACTCACCTAGTTCTGAGAGAGTCCTACAAATCATCTTTTAGCACAAGCTTAGCCCCAATTAATTAAAAACTAGCTCAAGAGCATTAGAAGATGTTTAGACTCAAAGAACAACATTCAGCAAAGAAAACAATTAAAAAGAAAACTTTCTATTAATGAACTAAAGGAGGGTAAACACATGATACTTTGTAAAAAAGAGAAGGAAAGAGGTCTACTGCCCTACTCAGCTTGGCTGCTTTATTTGAGCTTCAGGTCCTCTTTGGTTTATTTGCTGTCTTCAAATTTCTTGTCCTCTTTTCAAATTTCTTTTGCGACAAATGCCATATCATCACCAGTGCAAACTAGGAAAAGTTGAGCTCAAGCTACTCTTTCTTAGCACGAACTCTAAACTCCTCAGAACCATCAATATAATAGTCCAGGATCTCTTTCTTGAAGTCCAAAAAATCCTGGTACTTTTTGATGGCACTATCTTCAGTAGATTTCACTACAACAACCATTTTTGTGTTTTACTTATCCAAAGCAACGAAGTGTTTTGAGACTTTTAGGGAAAGAGCTTTGTTTTCCTCTTTAAGATCTTTGATCCTCATACTGAGCTACACAACCTGGACCCCAGAAGAGTTTAGCCAACCTTGCATCTCGCTCTTGGCCTTTAGGAGCTCACCTTGCTCCTTCTCCATCTAACCTAGGGAGATTAGGTCCTTATAATGATCTTGTACCACTTTCATAATTTTTTCATTTCTAGACATCAGCTTGTTGTCCCTTTCCTTGAGATTAGCATGAAGAGCCACAAACTTCTCCTTATAAGCTTTCTTCTCACCAAGATCGGTATAAGAAAGGCTATTAGTCAAGATGGGAAGCTGAGCAAGGAGAGGAAGTTAGGTACAACAAAAGGAGAGTTGCAGTATAGAATGACATAAAGGGAAGTACAAGGCTTACCTTTTCCATGGTCAGAGCAAGGATTTGGGTAACCTAAGTAGGCCCATGGTCAAAGGTTTCTTTCAGCTTCTCCTCATAGACAAACTCATGAAATCTAACCCTGGCTTCCTCCACATTGTCCCACATATTGTTGGGACGAGAGACTTTGGTGGGCTTAAGTGCAATTTCCTCTTTCCCCTCGCTAGCTTTAAAGACCTTATTTTCCCCCTTATCATTTAGAGGTGCAAGCGGAGTTCCCAAGTCTACCAAAGGGACCTTAGGCAAATTGTCCTTTTTCCTATAGGTGGCCATAAGGTTAATCCCCTACTCTACAACATCCTTGGAGGACAGGGGCTTCAGTGGTATAATGGGTGAGAATGGGTGAGAGTTCTTTTCCTTAGCCCCGGGGGAGGGGGGGGAGTCAGGCTTGGTTTCTTGCATAGGGGGTGAAGGGCCTTCAGAGATTCTCTTCACATGAAGTTCCTCTAGAAGCTTATTGTCAACATTTTTAGGAGTTGTGGCTAGTATAGAGCAAGAGAAGAGTCAGGAAAACTCAATATAGAAACAAGAACTATAAGGAAAGAGCCTCACCACTAGAAGGCAAGGGGCTAGCCACTTAAAAAGGTCTTAAAAAGTAGCCAATGTGGATAGATCCTTGGTATGATAGGCAAGAGCCTTATCAATTCGTTGTTTAAGCAAGGGGGACAAAGGGTTGGACTTGCCTGCACAAAAAAAGGAGTTTAATAAAAATAACAGAGAAAACAAGCATCATAGAAAGCATGATACTTACGAGTAGAATGAGGAGGAGATCCTCAAAGGCAAGGGAACAAAAGAGGTCTACTAGAAAGAACCTCAAAAGGTCCAAACTCCCAGTTGGGCTTAGAGAAAAAGAAAATTAGAAAATTTTATCTTTCCACTCTTTCACGTTAGAAGAATACATAGTTAGGTGGTTAGTTCTTTCTCATTTTGAGAAGTAAAATACCCCAAACTCTGCTCAGATCAAGGGCTAAGTTTGTAGGAATGGAGAAGCTTAACAATTGTTGGTTGAACATCGACACCATTGGCCCTAGCCCAAAGGACTTCGATGCCAACCAAGAATGTACAACTGTTGGGGTTTAAGAGAATGGGAAGATTCAAGAATTAAAAAGCTTCCCTAATATATTTAGGCATAGGGAAGCAATGGCCAACCTCAAATATGGACTCATAGAAATGAACCTTGTTAGGACCAACTAAATTAGTCGTCTCAACAAAAGAGGGGACCATAAGGTGAACAGGCTCATGAATTTTATAAAAAGCCCTGATCTTGTTCAGGATGCCCTCGTCAAGAGAGCTCAAGATCTTCTTGGCCCACATGACTCTAACAGAAGAAGAGCCAATCTCTAGTACATCATTGGAGTCTTTATTAGCTATATTGGCATCAGACACAAATGCAGAGGTGTTCTCTGAAAGGGCACACTACGAATCGCTCATCATAGAAATGAAGCTATCGTGATTGATGTATAAATTTGAAGGAAGGAGGAAACTTGATTTATGGGTGAGTAGATAAAGGCAAGAATCAAGGACTAATTTCATCAAAACACAGGTGGGCTTTTCTACAAATTACTATAGAGGACCAAGGTTATGACCCTTCCACCAAACAAATCAAAAATGGTGAAAATGAAATTGAAAGGCATGGATCCACTCTATATGCTCTAACAGAAAGTAAAAAAAAGAGAATTGAGATGAGGAAGAATAGGAGTACAAGAGTTCTTGAGTTTCTTGGAAACGTGTTGGAATGTGGTGGAGACGGGGCATTTAAATACATGCCCCCACAATGGATGTTTGACAGTTACGTCTGCATGCCTCACGTTCTCGCTTCCCTAGGCAATAATGGACAAATGCATTAAATGCGGGATGTGTGCAAGTCACGCTAAGCTAAATTGGGGGGCAACTAACGACAAGAATTTGAGCACCAGCTCGGTATGAGGAGCTCGATAGCTTGGCCACACCCTAGCTCGTCAGCTCTACAGTATCCAGCCTAATAGAGTCCTATTGTTTATGATTTTGACTAATTCAACTCATTTGAGACTCCTTGTCCAGCAAAGAGTCCACTCCCGCTATACCATTGGTACCGCCTCAATTCAAATCCAACATAAGAATCCTCCAATGTCCTAATCAATTGGCCTATAAAAGGGGAAACTAGAAATCATCAAGGTAAGCCATTCTAACTCTAGTTTGATACTCTCCTTCCTTAATTCTAGTCTAACTTAAGCATCAGAAGTTTGACCCCCATAGCCTCTTTGGACATCGACTTGCCGTTTCATGTGCTGTCCTTGGTCAGTCGAATAACGATTCCAATTAACCATGTGCTCGGTGAGGATTTTCTAGCATCAGCAATATCAACTACTATTGTGTTGTATTTATTCTAGTTTTGGGGTTATATTAATTTTTGTGAGGTACGGATATGTGCGGTGTGTGTGGCTGATGTTCAGTACAAAGGCCGAGGTTCCAATTATTCGTAGTTGAGGAATACAACAGTTAGTTAGTTAGGAATTCAAAATTTAGTTTTGAGTTTGTTGAGAGAAGTTAATAAAGTTTCTTACAAAGTTAGTTAGGGAATATTCAGCAGTTAGAATTAGTTACTTTTTCTGTTAAGCTTGAGTTAGTGATTTTGTGTATAAATACAAGAGATGTATTGATCAAATGCAATCAATGAAATTCTCTCTTCTTCTCAAAACTTAGTCCCAGCTTTTCATCTATTGATTCTTCGTTTTATCGTGGTATTATAGAACCAATAAACTTCCTCTATAAATTTGGCTTCTGCGAAGCTCATTCTTCACAAAAGGCATCGCAGACTTCTTCTCCTTCAAGCCTGATCAAAGATGCTTTTCCTCCATTCCACATTCATTATGGAGACAATCCTCTCTCAACCCTTGATAGGATAGACCTACAATTCTTGGATCTGATTGTTGTTGATGACATAGATTATATGCCAGGAACAAGGTAGGATTTATCGATGGAACTACTTCTAAACCAACAGATCATACTGATCCTTTCTATAATTATTGGATTCGTTGTAGTAACATGGTGATTTCTTGGATTCTAAATTTTTTTTCAAGAGAAATTGTAAAGACAGTTTTGTATGTAGATTCAACCAAAGAAATTTGGTACAAACTCACAAGCAAATGGACCACAAATCTTTCAATTACAGAAATCAATCTTGTCCCTGGTGCAATAGAAACTCTCTATAAGTTCATATTATACTCAGCTTAAAGGTTTTTGAGATGAATTATCGAGCTCTGCTGATATGTTCATGTGGAGCTTTGAAAACTTTGATTGAGTATTAACAAGAAGACTATATCATTAAATTCCTGATGGGATTGAATGATTTGTATTCTCATATAAGAAGGCAAATACTGCTTCAAGATCCATTACCATCAATCGATAAATGATTCATCAAGAAGAGAGGCAGCGAGAAGTGATTCATCCATTCCCTCCAGTGTTGATTCCACTGCTTTCTTAAGCAGATCAAACGACTTAAGACACCAAATTGGAAATAAATAGAATTCAAATAAATGTAGACCAAATTGTTCTCACTGTGGAGTTTTGGGGCATACTGTTGATAAGTGCTATAAATTACATCGCTATCCACCAGGTTTTCGTTTCAATAAAGCCCAGAATAAATCAAGAACAAAAAATCAAGTTATTTGGTAGATAAATGGCGAGAATTTGGTAACGAAATATAAATCCAACACAAGATCAGATCCATAACTATTGATTACATAAGAACAGATCCAGTAGCTATTAGCACTCTTAAACATCAATTTGACATTAGTGATTAATCATATGTGAATCAAATAAGAAGCTCTCACACTGAGTCATTATTAAATTTGATAGGTAATGCATCTTCATATGCTTCAACCACTGCCCATCATGCTTCTAGTTATTCAATCTTTTCTTCTTTGTATTCAACTAATTCTTCTGATCATACCAACATAATTCCTTAGATTATAGACATTGGTGCAATTGACCATATTGTATGTCCAATTTCTTATCTAAATTGCATAACTTCCATGGTTAATACATCTATCAAATTACCTAATGGAGTGTTGTGTTAGTTAGCCATGTTAATACTATCAAACTTTCTAAATCCATTCTATTAACCAATGCGCATTGTGTTCTTTTTTCAATTCTAACCTCATTTTTAAAAGTAAGCTTACTAAACATTCTTGTTGTTTCCTATTTCTTCTTGGATATTGTTTTATTCAGGAATAATTAACATGGAAGACAACTGGGATGGGTGAAGAGAGGGATGACTTATGCATTTTTCTGCACAGACTAGACAAATAGATACCTTCATATGTTTCATTTGTTCATTGCCAAACATAAGTTTTCTCCAATCTATGGCATTTTAGGCTTGGACCTTTATCTTCACAAAGATTGGAGTGATTACACATATATAATATGGATGTTACTACTTCTCATGATAATCATAATAGCATATTTCATTATGCAAAACAAAATATGTTATCTTTTCCAGTTAGTAGTATTGTTATAATTTTTCCCTTTCAGCTCATACACTGTGATATTTGGGGTTTATTTCCTATTCCATCTTTAGATGGTTCTCAGTATTTCCCTACTATTTGTAGATGAATTCTTGAAATGTACTTGGGTCTACTTGATGGAATCTAATAAAAAACTCATACTTTGCTATGTTAATTTTTTGTCTTAGTTGAAAACCAATTTTACACCAGATTAAAGACTATAAGAACAACTAATGGATCAGAATTTGCAATGCATTCTTTCTTTTCTTCTCAAGGCATTATACATCAACTTAGTTGTGTTGCAACACCTCAACAAATGGGCTGGTGGAAAGAAAACACCAACACCTTTTAAAGGTAGCTAGAGCTCTCAGGTTTCAAGCTCAGCTCCCACTTTTTTTTGGAAGATTGTATATTGACAATCACTTGATTAATTGAATTCCAACCCCAAATATTTCAAGCAAATCTCTATCTGAAATTTTGTTCTCTCAAAATCCAATCTATTCACATTTAAGAGTTTTGGTTCCTTCTATTATGCCTCCATTATTTCTCACAACAGAACAAATTCTATAGTCAGCTAATGTATATTCATTGGCTATCCTTATACTGTCAAAGCGTAAAAGTTGTATGATCTTAGCACCAAATCTCTTTTTCTATCTCGAGATGTAATCTTTTATGAATCCATCTTTTCTTTTTCTCATATAAATCTTCAACCTTATAAAGACTCTACAATATTCCCTTCTTCTATTGCTGATGCATATTTGTTGGGTCACCTGATGGTTCATCTTCCCCTACATCTTCATCCCATGATATTTCTTTTTCCACTCCTCTTCCTCACATTTCTAGGCACTCTACTAGAACTAGAAGACCTCCTAGTTACTTGAGGGACTATCACTGTGAGCTTATCTTCTCACACCCATCTACTTCATCTTCTTTGCGTACTTGTTAAAGGACATCATGTCCACCTTATAGTTTATCTTATGATAAGTTGTCCACTTCACACCGCATTTTGAGTTTTTCCATTTCATCCAATTATGAGCCTCAGTTTTTCTATGAAGCCATTTAATACCTTAAGTGGTGTGATGCCCTGAATGATGGGAGACAAGCCCTTGAAGCCAATAATACATGGACTCTCACTTTTTTACCACTTGGTAAATCTCCCATTGGATGCAAATGGGTCTACAAAATTAAGTATAAAATTGATGGAACCATAGAGAGCTATAAGGCAAGGCTTGTAGCAAAGAGGTCTACAGAAGAGAAGGGTTAGATTATCTTAAAACATTCTCACATGTTGCTAGTTCGCCACTATTAAATGCCTTTCGACTATTGCAGCTGTTAGAAGATGACATCTCTTCCAGATAGATGTCCAGAATGCTTTTACGCATGGTGATTTATCTAAAGAAGTGTACATGAGTCTTCTGTTGGTTATGCTAATAAAAGGGACAATCAAGTATGCCATTTGAATAAATCTCTATATGACCTTAAACAAGCTTGAAGACAGAGGTTTTCTAAGCTTTTTGCTACTATAGTTGGATATGGCATGCCCCAAATCATCAAGGCAACGTCGACCCCCGATCTTGACATAAACTTTTAGATCAACATTACCTTTGGCATGATTTTGTTTAAAAATCTATACTCGCCATCAAAATGGTCGTGTACAGAAGTACCCTTGAAATTCATAGGGGTCTTGTACATCTTCTTAACATACTTGAAGGAATCCTTGGTAGCAAAAGTGACATGATGTGGATTCGACCTCTGCTAGCTCAGATATTCGACGATTGAGGTCGGAGTAACATCAATCATCTTAACCCTGACCTTAGTCCTCAATACCATGAACTCTGCATCTACCTCACTTAAACCTANATCTTCAACCTTATAAAGACTCTACAATATTCCCTTCTTCTATTGCTGATGCATATCTGTTGGGTCACCTGATGGTTCATCTTCCACTACATCTTCATCCCATGATATTTATTTTTCCACTCCTCTTCCTCACATTTCTAGACNAAGAAACTCTCAAGCCCTTGGTCAAGAAGAACTCTAACTGTCGGAGTTTTCCTCAGGCTGACCACATCCACCATCCTTTCATACATCACCCCACACTTCCCGATAGTCTCCTTATACCCAGATTTCTTGGGCTTCATGGTTATAGAAGGTGAATTCTCTTCCTCCTCAGAACTTGGCTCAGCCACCTTCATTTTTCTCTTTTCCCTCATTGATATCCTCATGCTTGGAGAAGTCACAACCTTAGCCTGGGGTGTCCCTTGGCCTCTTTTTGTCATTGCCATGCCTGCCACTACCATGGAGGACATAGAAGCAAATAGAAGCCAAGCAAAGAATCATGTTGCCCAAGAGAGTTCATCAGGAGGCTTATGAGATGAAATCTTTCTTGGGGCCATTTCATAAAGTAAGATAAAAAAAGGAATCAAAGAGAAATTAGAGAGAATTGAGGGATTAGAGGGCTTTCCTAGGGTTTTTCGGCACCAATGGGAGGGTTTTGGAGAGATGGGTCTCAAGGCTTGGAGTGAATGAAATGTTTTACTACGATAGAAACCCTTTTATTTTTATTCAGGCAGAACAGGATTCTACCAGTAAGAAGCAGCATTCGACCCATCGGTAGTTCAGTTTAGAATTTCAAAAGTTTTTCCTATTTTTTGTTCTTTTTCAATATTAATTAAAAAAAAACTAATTAAAACCCTAAATCCTAAGACTCAAAATGTACCCAAAACAGTCTTTAATCATGTTCCATATTGCCAAAAATTCCAAGTATATACAATTCAATTTATGATAGAAAATAACAAATATAAAGTAAAAGAATTTAAAGAATAATGTATAATTAAATAAAATGTAAAATTAAATGCAAAATTAGAAATACAAAACCATTTTCGTAGGCAACACAAATGCATTTAGCCTATGCACTAAGCCTTTAAAACCCTAGGTTACCCCTAGTGGATGAATATTGTGTCATGAAGGTTTTCAGAAAAGATACCTAAAAACTTCAATTTGTCTATCCGAATTCAAATTATTGTCTCCTAATCACCATAAAATCAAAGATATACCATATTTACTCAAACTAATTAACACACGGTCCTTCCAAAGGCTATACAAGAATATTCACAATCATGTTAGTACCTAAAACTCGTGTGTGTGTGTGTGTGATATGATCATGTAATTCAAAAGATTCGTTAAAAAAAATTCATATCCCTATTAGCTATCTAAATCTAGTTTCAATGCCAACACTCACCAAATTTTTCACACTCAAAAAGAAATTCTGTGATTATAATGACTATTCCACTCATATGTGTATGTGAGGATCAAATTTATGTAATCAAACCAAAGTGTACACACATATGTCACAGAATTGAAGAGCACAGATGAAATGAAATGACCTTGGCATACTCTCATGATAGGAATGTTCAAAGACATATGAGCAATGCAATTGGTATATATATTGGGAATTAAAACATATACAGTCAACCATACTTCATAAAACTAAATAGGGCATTTTATGGTTGTAATGGGGCCTTGGGTGAAGGTTTTGAAGGAATTAAGGATTCAAAAGAAGTTATCCCTTAGATAATTTTTGTATTCAATACTTGCATTCTTCTTTTGATACAACACAAAAATCATATCCTCCATTCTCCCTTTACAAAGCCTTTGGCTTTCACATTTTTTTTTTCATGTTCTCATACCATTATATTCATTCTTTTCTTTTTACTTTCCTTCTTTTACTTTCATCATCCACTTTTCCATTCATGATTGAACAATTTACCACAACTTCCAACATATATCAAATGAACACACCTCTAGGGATAACCAAAGTAAGGTATATACTTATTTGCTTGGCTTGGTTATTTGTTGAGGTAGGAAAATGAAAAAATTGTCATAGCTCAATCATGGATACAAGAGATAATGCATTGAAAGAACAAGCTTAAGGTCAAATCAAATTCAAAGATGGTCAAAGATCATCTTCCAAGAAGCATAGACAAGTGTTGCTTATGGTTGAAATATAGCTAACTAATTACTCATATGCTCTTAACCAAAACTAGGTTAATGAGACTATTGAAAAACAATGGATCACGAAATGAATTTCCTATGAGTAAATTTATAATAACCCTCCAAGAATGATAAGCACAAGGCTCACAGGGTTTATACACGCATCTCTACTATGGATGTTAAGCTTTTTAGAACATAAATCTAATCTCATAAATCTGAACAGAAATTACATGCTTATTGTGAACAAAGTATTGAGTTTTAATACAAACATTGATATGATATTCAAGCATAGAATAAAAGTCTATAGACTACAGAATGCAACCAATTTGAATATCACATAGCATATCTAAATCTCACAACTCTTAAGAAAATAAAAAATATCATTCAAATAGATAATTTTTTAATTTTATTCACAAAACTACCAAAAATAAAAATAATAGCAAAACAATGGTGTAACCTCACCCCCAACTTAAAATTTGCATTGTCCTCAATGCAACAATGATGATGCAATGAGTAAAATGAAAAGAATAAGGGAAAGAGAACTCTTGAGCGAAGCTCCTAAACGAAACTAACTGCAAAATAATAAAAGTAAAATTAGCATAAAAAATTAAACAAAAATTATCTAAAAAGAAAAAGAAGAAGTTATCTAACTAAAATATTATACAAACATTAAATTTACTGAAAAGGTTTCAACTAGGCTTCAATTGCCCAATACTTGACTTCACTTGGGATTTCTCTCCACCAAAGAACAGTTTTTGTTTAGATTTTCTCTCCACACTACATAACTCTTGCAAATTGTTTAGAAGTTTAGTATAAAATATAGCCTTAGAGTTGTCTTCGTCACATACAAAATTAAACAAACATAGTTGTAAAGGATTAGAACACACAGAAGTTTTAAACTTCTCATCTACACACTTATCCACCATGTCTGCCTCACAAAACTCTCCCTTCCTCCCCGGTTGCTTATCTACATGAATAATATTAACTTTGGCAGTCAAATTCCCAAAAGAGCATTTCATCACACCAATCCTACAATTTATTAATTCATTTGATGTTGTAAGGAATGGGCATCCTAAGATTATGGGAATTTGTGCAGCGGNGCTTGGAGAAGTCACAACCTTAGCCTGGGGTGTCCCTTGGCCTCTTTTTGTCATTGCCATGCCTGCCACTACCATGGAGGACATAGAAGCAAATAGAAGCCAAGCAAAGAATCATGTTGCCCAAGAGAGTTCATCAGGAGGCTTATGAGATGAAATCTTTCTTGGGGCCATTTCATAAAGTAAGATAAAAAAAGGAATCAAAGAGAAATTAGAGAGAATTGAGGGATTAGAGGGCTTTCCTAGGGTTTTTCGGCACCAATGGGAGGGTTTTGGAGAGATGGGTCTCAAGGCTTGGAGTGAATGAAATGTTTTACTACGATAGAAACCCTTTTATTTTTATTCAGGCAGAATAGGATTCTACCAGTAGGAAGCAGCATTCGACCCATCGGTAGTTCAGTTTAGAATTTCAAAAGTTTTTCCTATTTTTTGTTCTTTTTCAATATTAATTAAAAACAAAACTAATTAAAACCCTAAATCCTAAGACTAAAAATGTACCCAAAACAGTCTTTAATCATGTTCCATATTGCCAAAAATTCCAAGTATATACAATTCAATTTATGATAGAAAATAACAAATATAAAGTAAAAGAATTTAAAGAATAATGTATAATTAAATAAAATGTAAAATTAAATGCAAAATTGGAAATACAAAACCATTTTCGTAGGCAACACAAATGCATTTAGCCTATGCACTAAGCCTTTAAAACCCTAGTTTACCCCTAGTGGATGAATATTGTGTCATGAAGGTTTTCAGAAAAGATACCTAAAAACTTCAATTTGTCTATCCGAATTCAAATTGTTGTCTCCTAATCACCATAAAATCAAAGATATACCATATTTACTCAAACTAATTAACACACGGTCCTTCCAAAGGCTATGCAAGAATATTCACAATCATGTTAGTACCTAAAACTCGTGTGTGTGTGTGTGTGATATGATCATGTAATTCAAAAGATTCGTTAAAAAAAATTCATATCCCTATTAGCTATCTAAATCTAGTTTCAATGCCAACACTCACCAAATTTTTCACACTCAAAAAGAAATTCTGTGATTATAATGACTATTCCACTCATATGTGTATGTGAGGATCAAATTTATGTAATCAAACCAAATTGTACACACATATGTCACAGAATTGAAGAGCACAGATGAAATGAAATGACCTTGGCATACTCTCATGATAGGAATGTTCAAAGACATATGAGCAATGCAATTGGTATATATATTGGGAATTAAAACATATACACTCAACCATACTTCATAAAACTAAATAGGGCATTTTATGGTTGTAATGGGGCCTTGGGTGAAGGTTTTGAAGGAATTAAGGATTCAAAAGAAGTTATCCCTTAGATAATTTTTGTATTCAATACTTGCATTCTTCTTTTGATACAACACAAAAATCATATCCTCCATTCTCCCTTTACAAAGCCTTTGGCTTTCACATTTTTTTTTTCATGTTCTCATACCATTATATTCATTCTTTTCTTTTTACTTTCCTTCTTTTACTTTCATCATCCACTTTTCCATTCATGAATGAACAATTTACCACAACTTCCAACATATATCAAATGAACACACCTCTAGGGATAACCAAAGTAAGGTATATACTTATTTGCTTGGCTTGGTTATTTGTTGAGGTAGGAAAATGAAAAAATTGTCATAGCTCAATCATGGATACAAGAGATAATGCATTGAAAGAACAAGCTTAAGGTCAAATCAAATTCAAAAGATGGTCAAAGATCATCTTCCAAGAAGCATAGACAAGTGTTGCTTATGGTTGAAATATAGCTAACTAATTACTCATATGCTCTTAACCAAAACTAGGTTAATGAGACTATTGAAAAACAATGGATCACGAAATGAATTTCCTATGAGTAAATTTATAATAACCCTCCAAGAATGATAAGCACAAGGCTCACAGGGTTTATACACGTATCTCTACTATGGATGTTAAGCTTTTTAGAACATAAATCTAATCTCATAAATCTGAACAGAAATTACATGCTTATTTTGAACAAAGTATTGAGTTTTAATACAAACATTGATATGATATTCAAGCATAGAATAAAAGTCTATAGACTACAGAATGCAACCAATTTGAATATCACATAGCATATCTAAATCTCACAACTCTTAAGAAAATAAAAAATATCATTCAAATAGATAATTTTTTAATTTTATTCACAAAACTACCAAAAATAAAAATAATAGCAAAACAATGGTGTAACCTCACCCCCAACTTAAAATTTGCATTGTCCTCAATGCAACAATGATGATGCAATGAGTAAAATGAAAAGAATAAGGGAAAGAGAACTCTTGAGCGAAGCTCCTAAACGAAACTAACTGCAAAATAATAAAAGTAAAATTAGCATAAAAAATTAAACAAAAATTATCTAAAAAGAAAAAGAAGAAGTTATCTAACTAAAATATTATACAAACATTAAATTTACTGAAAAGGTTTCAACTAGGCTTCAATTGCCCAATACTTGACTTCACTTGGGATTTCTCTCCACCAAAGAACAGTTTTTGTTTAGATTTTCTCTCCACACTACATAACTCTTGCAAATTGTTTAGAAGTTTAGTATAAAATATAGCCTTAGAGTTGTCTTCGTCACATACAAAATTAAACAAACATAGTTGTAAAGGATTAGAACACACAGAAGTTTTAAACTTCTCATCTACACACTTATCCACCATGTCTGCCTCACAAAACTCTCCCTTCCTCCCCGGTTGCTTATCTACATGAATAATATTAACTTTGGCAGTCAAATTCCCAAAAGAGCATTTCATCACACCAATCCTACAATTTATTAATTCATTTGATGTTGTAAGGAATGGGCATCCTAAGATTATGGGAATTTGTGCAGCGGGATTAGTAAAAGGTATTTTGTCCAGTATTATGAAATTAATGGGGAAGTAAAACCTATCTACCTAAACCAACACATCTTCTAACACCCCTTTTGGTATTTCACACTCTAGTTTGCCAACTAGAGAGTAATTGAAGTGGACTTCAATTCTCCCAGGTCAAACTACTGGTAAACCAAGAAAGATAGGAGATTCACACTCGCACCCAAGTCTAGAAGTGTTTGTTTGACCTGGTAGTCCCCAATGGTAATAGAAATGATGGGATAACCAAGGTATTTATACTTGGGTGGAGTGTTGGTTTGGAGAATAGTACTTACTTGTTCCATTAGGAATGCTTTCTTCTAAACATGTAACTTCTTCTTGACGGTATACAAGTCTTTTATGAACTTTGCATAAGATGGCACCTATCGAATTGCATCAAGAAAATGAATGTTAATTTTTACCTGCTTAAATAAATCAAGTATCTCAACATTATTAGCTTGCTTTGCAAGAAATTTCAAACGATGTGGTAGGGAGTAGGAATGGGACAAACAACCTCATCAGACTCAACAACTTAGGCAACTCAAGTGACTCACCATCCTTGAGAGTGCCCTAAATCTCTTTTTTTGTAGGCTTAGAGATCCTAAGTAGGATGGTTTTATCTTCCTCCTTACCATTTTGAAGAGTGGTGATGGACTTGAGTTGATGCTCCTTATTTGTGAAATCAGAGCTTTGAATCCTAGGTTGACCCTTGGTATTTTCTTGGGGTTGCAGAAAATGAGAATTTTCTACTATGTCAATCCCATTGTGTTGGTCAACTTGGTAATTTGAGACCTTATATCATTTAGATCTTAGTTGGTTTGGTTGTTCATCCTCGATGTTTCTCTTATGAGGAAGTTAGTATGGAGATGCACTGGTTTGTCTCAAAAGAGCAAACCATTGTGTAGAAGGGTTTTGAATAAACCCTTATGGTGGTGGGTGCAAAGACTAGAGACCTATAATATAGATTAGACTTGATACTAGTTGATTTGAAGGGACATATGACATAGAGGTGGAGGGTTAAACAGTGGTGTCATTCCTTAAACTGAATTTTGGGTGGCTATGCCATCCCGAATTGTAAATCTTAGAGTATGGAGAGTTTTGCTACCTTGTCTGCTTAAAGGCATTCACCTACTCGTAATGGACCTCTTTAAAAACTAGTAAGGTCTGGAAATCCTTTATAGAATGCTCAATCGACTCACATAACGAACAAGGCTCCTGCTAAGGCACTCTTACCACCTTGTTTACCTTCCTCACCTATAGGTTTTCAATTTTTCTTGATAGATGAGAAATCTTGGCTAGCAACTCATCTTGCTCTCTCAAATCATATTTTCCACCCCTGACAGACTGGGATGGAGTAGATGCTTCGATCGTTTAACAGGATCAGAGATATTCCAAGATTGGGCATTCTCCACTAAACTATCAAAGTAATCTAAACTTCCTCAGGATCTTTACTTAGAATTCACCATTACACTTCATGTCTACGAATTGGAGATGAATCAGTGTATTTCCTTCATAGAAGAAACTCACCAATTGATATGGTTCAAATCCATGATGTGGTACAACATTCAAGAGATCTTTGAACCTCTCCTAACAATCATATAACTATTCATAAATTTTTTCAAAAATTTTGTGTACCTACTTTTTCAAAGCTGTAGTTCTATAAACTAGGAAGAATTTCTTAAGAAACTCTTGTTACAAATCAGCTTAAGTAGCCATAGTTCAAGGCTTAAGAGAGTTGAGCTAACTCTTTGCTTATCTTTCAATGAGAATGGGAATAGTTTCATTCTTGAAACTTCTTCTCACACATTTTGCTTGAAGAATGTACTAACTATCTTTTCAAACTCCTTGATATTGAGGTAGGGGTTTTCCTTCTCCACACCAAGGAATTGGGGAAGCAGTTGGAGCATTTCATGTTTTATAGTAAAGTTTTGTGCTTGCATTGGTAAGAGTATACATGAAGGTGTAGAAGAATGAGTAGGTAGAAGATAATCTCTCATTGCCTTCACAGGAGGAGCCGATGGGAGATTATTTCAAACATTCCCATTATTTGATCTGGGGGAAATGAGGGGAAAGTTGTGCCCCAGATTGCCCACGTTTTGTTGATTCTTATTATTTACTCCATCCATTTCAACAGTGGGGGAAGGGTCAAGTCTTACAACTCTATTATGCAACATGTCTCTTACCCATATACAAGGAAAATAAAACTATGACAAAAAAAGAAGAACAATAAAATACGGTGAAGAATGCACTTGAGCCTGTGATGTGAATCATAAGGCTTACCTTGACGATCTTCGAATCACCTTTGAATCACCTTGCCTTCCCTGATAACGGCTCCAAAAATTCTTGCTCATCAGAGTGGTATTAAATTGATAAGGAATTCTCAAGCATAGGAAATGTATCATTTTTGTAACTCGATCGATTATCGAGGTNAGTGGTATTAAATTGATAAGGAATTCTCAAGCATAGGAAATGTATCATTTTTGTAACTCGATCGATTATCGAGGTTGTCTCCTCAGGAAAAAGGGTTGGCTCAAAGGGTGATAGGAAAAAAGAAAAATAAAAATCTTAAATTTTGAGAACTTTGGTTTGGAAAATTATTGAATACGAAATAACAATTAAAAGAAAGAATTGGTCAATCGATAGAGTTCAACTCACCGTGATCAAGTATTTTCACTCAAATCCTATAACTCATTTGTGATTGTACTCAAAAGTACTGAAACTATAGATATTCATCAAACACTCAATTGAAAACAACAAATGCATATTCAAATTAAGTGATTTGATTTTGAAAGAATTAAACCCAATTTGATTGTAGTGATTCCAAGAATTACCTGTACCAAGTATTAGTTGTCTACGGGTAAGCAAGAAGGTATACATATCGATAGTGCTTTTAATTTAATCTATCAAAGGACGCAAATACTAATTCATTAGAAAACCCAACTTTGAGTCAAAATCCCCAATTCACGGATGAGACTCCCTCATCTGATCAAACCAGAGTAGACTATTCATTCATGACGGAATTGAAATTCAAAGCAATTAAAGATCCCATCATCATAATTGACAGCAAAGAAACTTGAATTGAAAATTGCAAGAATTAAAATTTCTAGAAAAATAAATACCTTGAATTGAATAACAGTAATGTAAATTTTTCACAAGAAGAATCAAAAGTAATGTGTTATAGTAATGAAATACTTGAAAATAAACAAAGCTTGTAATCTAAAACAATGGAGAAAACTTTGAAGAATAAGAAATTCTAAAATCCTAGGAGAGAGAAAAGAGAAGAACAGTGAATTGAATGATGGAATGGAGCTCTCTAACGATGCCTTCTCAAGTGGCTAGGCCTTGGTATTTATAGGAGATTTTCTGCTGAAAATCCTCCTCTATATTCACCAATCATGACCCTTGAAATATTAAGCTAATTCACTTTCTTTAGGAGTCTTTATTCTTGAATTATAGGAACCTACCAGTAGGACTATTCACTGTTTTGCTTCTATTGGTTGTCTTGCTCTCTTACCGGTAGAACACCTTTCTATATTTAACCGACCTTTAGAAAAGTGCTCACCTACCGATAGAATAACTCTTTATTTGTCNTACCAGTAGGACTATTCACTGTTTTGCTTCTATTGGTTGTCTTGCTCTCTTACCGATAGAACACCTTTCTATATTTAACCGACCTTTAGAAAAGTGCTCACCTACCGATAGAATAACTCTTTATTTGTCTTCTACCGGTAGGAATGAAATCCTAATAGTAGGACGAACTTCTGACTTCAGTTGTACCGATAGAAGAACTACTGGCATAAAGGGTCTNCTACCAGTAGGACTATTCACTGTTTTGCTTCTATTGGTTGTCTTGCTCTCTTACCGGTAGAACACCTTTCTATATTTAACCGACCTTTAGAAAAGTGCTCACCTACCGATAGAATAACTCTTTATTTGTCTCCTACCAGTAGGAATGAAATCCTAATAGTAGGACGAACTTCTGACTTCAGTTGTACCGATAGAAGAACTACTGGCATAAAGGGTCTTTTTTGTCAATTATGCTTGTTGTGGCCTTGGCTTCACTCCTGGACCTTCTTGCTCATTCTTTAAGTCCCCTATGCCATTGAAACACACACAAATCCGTATCCTTACACCAATTTACCTATAAAGACACATTTTTCTCTATAAAATACAAAAGTCAACTAAAACAAAGGAATTAAGTAACTAACACAACTAAGATGGATGATATGAGGCCAATAATATTCAATATTATGCTCTCACCACCTAAGCGTCTGCATCTCATCCTGAGAAAAGGTAGTGCCACTAGACTGGGATAGAGTCTCTAAAGATTCAATTATGTGCATGAGATCGCACATTACCACCTAGTCCTACATCTCAGCCACAACCTCTTCCATGTGTAGGACATCTAGTCAACTTCCAAAAAAACTCCCTTATAGGCTTCTTGTAAAGTAGAAAATGGACTACGACCCAAAATTTGAACTGGAATTTGATCAAAGTTGTTGAGAGTATACGTATTATATTGTTTCTATGGGTTGTAAAANGTCCTACATCTCAGCCACAACCTCTTCCATGTGTAGGACATCTAGTCAACTTCCAACAAAACTCCCTTATAGGCTTCTTGTAAAGTAGAAAATGGACTACGACCCAAATTTTGAACTGGAATTTGATCATAGTTGTTGAGAGTATACGTATTATATTGTTTCTATGGGTTGTAAAAAGTATACCTCTCTAAGGGTGTACTAGTCTTTTATACTTTCCTAGGTAACTATAAATATAAGTTGAGAGTGAGAGGTAACTCAATTGACTACTCTTAGCCTCTCATATTTTTTTACTCTAATATTTGCTTTGCTCTCCATACTCAAAACTTAACATGGTATCAAAGCAATTGGATCCAAATTTGATCTAAAATTTACTNTTCTATGGGTTGTAATAAGTATACCTCTCTAAGGGTGTACTAGTCTTTTATACTTTCCTAGGTAACTATAAATATAAGTTGAGAGTGAGAGGTAACTCAATTGACTACTCTTAGCCTCTCATATTTTTTTACTCTAATATTTGCTTTGCTCTCCATACTCAAAACTTAACATGGTATCAAAGTAAATGGATCCAAATTTGATCTAAAATTTACTTTTTTTTTTGTGTTATACCTTTTCTCGTTTCCTATGCACCCCACCATCATGGTCTAGGGTTTTTGTCTAACTAGTGGTCGTGGATGGTATTTCTTGTGAAAAATCGTATTTGAGTTGGTGATGGGTTCTTGGTCATTTTCATAGTTTTTGGTTATCCACGCGTCAAAGTTGAACCTTTGATGATCGATCATGGCTGGACAGATCTGGTTTTGTCATTGTGATTGTAGCTTCACAGGTTTGGTGTCTTGGCTTAATCGACCTTTGTTTCATGGTTATGATGGTCGTTAGAGGTTTTCTTTTCTTTGGTTGTCGTTGCCAGAGTGAATCATTGGCGTTAGTGGCTATTTTGTATGTAGCTAGGCTAGGGCTCCCTAGCCCCTGACCTGAAGCAGATGAAGTGCATGGATCTAGGTCTAGGCTACAGGTTATATAACATAACAGGGTCAAGGGCTTAGTTAATTAATACAACCTAATATCATTTGGGCCTAACACAAGACCACTACTCAAGTCAAGCCACTAGTTCAGGTGGGCTCATCTTAACAAGCCCAAACCAGCCCAGCCTAGCAAGACTGGTTCATATGGTCGGGTTTAGTTCAACTAGTTCTCACCCGTTTTTGTCTAATTCATTTAGTTTTAGGCTGGTTCAATTGTTTGTACCACTGGTTCACTTTGGTCCCATGGCTTTTTGAGTGGTTGAACCCATGTTCTCTTTTCTATAGTCTGTTTAGCTGCACATTGAGGCAAATTAGGCTGGTTCAGTGAATTTTTTGGACCGATTCACCCTAAATTTTCTTGGTTTTGCTTCCTTTCGTAGTAGTTCAGCCTCCAACTTAGCAGATCTATGATGGTTTTGCATCATTTCCTCCATTTTTCTTTGTTTTGTCTCAAAATTTGTGTTTTTTTGGGAGGGGAACTTGATGTGGATCTTCACTCATGATTATACAAGTGAAGTTATAAACACTTTAGAGGGAGTGAATAGAATTTTTCAATTTTAGCTCAATTGATTACCAAGAAAAATCTAAATTACAATAATTACCTCTTTCCACAAAGATATAATAATTAATGTGAGAACCCTTGTAGTCACCACAATGCATTTCATAGATGATGATTGATTTTAATTAATCTTCAATTAATTCACTTACAATAAATCTCACTTTGATCCCAAATCTCAAACCCAAATTGCATAACTATGTCTAGATGGATAGTCAAAGAATCATTCTAACAAACACATGGTGCGCGTGTGTGCTCACAATCTCAAATGAATGTGATTAACTCTAAATAATACAAGTGATTTATTGACGTGAAAAATCCTCCTCGAGAAAAACTATGGAAAACCACTCCAGATTCAACAAAACCTAATCCACTACTTACTAAGTCAACATACAATTACTCGAGTCTTATACCTCAACCATTAACATTGTTAGATGCTCATTTCCTTATTGTCTCTCTACTAAAGGCCCTCCTTTGACGTCTAGCATAGCTTCACTTAGACTTCTCTGCTACATGGTTCATCTAGGCCTCGATCAATCATGGGCATGCCAATGATTCTCGGTATGCACATACCAATGAATGTGGTTCTAAACCATCAAGATCTTTAGCACCAAGTTTTGTGGTTGGGTAGAATCTTTAGTGGTAGCCTTTAGGTTTAGGGTTTTAGGTTAGTGGCAAAAGCTCTTAAGGTAAAAGATGTATTTTCTCTCTTAGAAATCTCACAAGAGGCTTAACCTAGTTGTGGGATGACGGTTATAGGGTGGTTGGCATTAGAATGAAAATCACCACTCGAGCGACCATGAAGAACCACTCGAGCTTGCTTTGTGCACTCCTCTGTGGCTTTTTCCCATCTTATTCCCTAAGTCATAAAGAACCCGTTGCAGCGAAGGCTGATGAGCATAGATTGGTCCCTACCAGTTTTAAAGCATAAAACCAAGAAAAAACCTTGTCCTTTTGAGTACTAAAAGGTGTTGCTCACGAGAGGTTCGATAATGGCTCAATATAAGTTTTCAAAACACAAAATAATTTGGAAAAAATTTTCTTTTCAAAATACCTAGGAGCCATACTTGGATTGCTTCTAATTTCATTTTCATCCTAAGTTAAAAGTAACTAAGGGTTCATCTTATGTGTCTAGGGTATGACCTTTGTCCTAAGCATGAAGATGCATACATAGTTTGAATGATGATGCTTTAATGCTTGATCTCCTCCTTTTAAAGATACTTTTGGATCATGACCATGAAAAGGTTGAGATTTACAATGGAATCTATGGAATTATCCAATTTCAAAATGTGATACTCCACCTCTTAACCCAATCTTTCCCTCCACACTTTCCCTTCTTAATGCTCCCATATCTCTAGTCAAGCTCAATGCGACTAATAATGTTTTATGGTCCAGATCTATTTATGTATTTCTTAAATGCAAATGTCTTGACAAGTATTTGGTGGGAGAAAAACCCAAGGAAAGTGAATCCACCCTAGATTCAATCAGTGAGAACAAGAGGATGCACAAATTATTTCAATACTATTGAATAACATTGAGTCTCGTATTAGCTCTACATTGTTTATCTCGATATATGGGATCATTTGGTAATCATTTATTCTAGTACAGGTAATATTACTAATGCTTATGAGGTTTGCAAACAATATTTTTTCCTTGAATAGTGTTCTCTGAGTTTAGAAGAATATTATTCCCGAGTTAGGGAGTGTGTGAAAAATTGAGAATTTACCATTCGTTCACCACTGATGCTACACTTAGGCAGTGACATCGTGAGGATTTGAATGTTGTTCGCTTCCTTGTTAGTTTGAAGCCTGAGTATGAGCCTATCTGTGCCTAAATCTTGGGTGGTCCTAGCCTTCCATCTCTCTAAGAAGTATTTTTCCGCTTACAACGTGCTACTTTGTTCAAAGAACATTCTACTTCAAGCATTGATATTGATCATCGCTCCCTCCAAAATATGAATTGTCAAGTTCCTAGTCTTAGGTATGTGTTGTCTACGTCTGGTGAAGTTTGTCAAATTAGTAGCTTCATCACGTGGCCTTTCTGTCTAGAGTCAATAATCGTGTGTCTAGTCCATTTGAGTTGGCATATTCTAATGTAATAAAAAATATTTCATCTAATAAATGTTCTTATTTTGTGTCATTCGTGGATGATTATTCTCGTTTGAATTGGTTATTTCTTATGAAAGCTCATTCTAAATTATTTTCTATATTTGAGATATTTTGTGAGGAAATTAAAACCTAGTATGGTTTTCATATTCACATTTTACGTTCTGACAATGCTTGTGAATACGACTCTGAACCCTATTCTACTTATCTTCATAAAATTGACATTATTCATCAATCCTCATGTGACCACACACCCCAATAATATGGTGTGACTAAGCATAAAAATTACTATCTATTGGAAGTAATTCGTGCATTCTTATTTCAAATGCATGATCCTTGATGTTTTTAGAGTGATGTTGTTCTTACTGATTGTCATCTCATTAATTGTATGCCCTCGTTTGTGTTAAATGGGCACAATCTATATTATATTTTTCCCCACTTTCCTTTATTTTTCTTACCTCCTATGCTCTTTGTGTGCGTGTGTCATATTCACAACTTGGGTTCTAGATTTGATAAACTCGCCCCTCATGATACAAAATGAGTCTTTCTTAGTTATTCTTGCACATAAATGGGGTATCGTTGCTTTAGCCCCATACTTTGTAGATACTTCATTAGTGCTGATGTTACCTTCAGTAAATCAGCCCCATTTCCTAACTCCTACTCATCCTATGGACTTTGACTTTGAGTAGTCACCTCCCCCCTTTCCATTACAGTTAGTCATTCCATTGCCTACTACAGTACCATCTACTTTACAACCCTCATCCTCTTCTGCCCACTCTGTGTGTATTCTCATTATTAATGATCATTGCATGTAGTGCCCCTACTGCCTTGCTTGTCGTCTTTTGATCCTGGTTCCCCTATTAGTTTTGACTCCTTACCCATTGCCCTCCATAAAGGTACTTTGTCTTGTATTACTAATCATACTATTACTAATTATTTTTCTTATGATGGCTTGTCTTCTGCTTTCTATTGTTTTATCTCTTAGTTTTCTATTGTCTCCATTCCTAAGACTTTACATGTTGCATTATTTGATCTAGATTAGAGTAAAGCTATAGAAGTAGAGATGGATTTCTTACATTATAATGGGACTTGGGACCATGTTCCCTTACCCCATGGTAAATAGATAGTTAGTTTTTGATGGGCGTATGCAGTCAAATTTAATGCTAATGGTTCTGTTGAATACCTCAAAGCTTGCCTAGTTGCTAAGGGATTTACCTAAAACTATGGCATTGATTATTAGGAAACCTTTTCTCCAGTTAACAAAATTTCTTCTATTCCTATAATGATTTCTTTGGCTGCTAATCTTCTAGCCTTTGTTTTAGTTAGCTTGGAAAAAAAACCTTCTCACACGATGACCCACCTGAGTTTATTACGTGCTTGAAGTCCAAATTGGTAAAATATAAATGTTGTTTCCTAAGTGTAAGAAATTATATTGAATAGTCACTCAGTTGATTATCGAGGTCGTCTTCTCAGGGAAAGCGTTGAACAAACTCGAAAGTGGTGGGAAAACTAAAATTAAAATATTTTTAATTTTTTTGAAAGTGATAAAAATTAATAAACCTAAATAAATGATATTAAAACTAAACCATGATAATCGTAGGGTTTCATCTTACCATGAGTAATAATTTCAACCTAATTTATAACTCATCTAAGATCATAATCAAACTCACTTAGACGGATGACATTCAACTAAAAATAATAATTTAATAAAAGATGTAATTCAATGATCAAATTAATTTATGAAAGAATTTATATCTCAATGATAGTAGAGGTTCTAAGTATTAATCATGCCAAAATCAATTAACCGTGAAAAAATCAATTGTCTACGGCAAATCAAAGATATTCAGAAATCAATAATGTTTCAAAATCAATTAATTAACTTAAAACTTTGAAACCCTAGTTAGGTTGAAACTACCCACTCACAGATGAGAATCCATCCTTCGATATCCTAGTTATAAAACTACTCACTTATGTTCAAAATAAAATCAAAATTAGTAAATAAAGACATGGTAATTAAAAGATGAACGAAAGATTGAAATTAAAATTGAATTAAGAACTTTGTATTGAAACTAGAAATTGAAAAGAAATTACAATAAATTAAATAAAATTGTAATTTTTCAATTGAATTAAAAACTATGAAGTAAATAATGAAGAACCTTGCTTATAAACTAAACCTAAGTAATGAAGAAGAAGAAGAAAATAGGAAGAACAACAAGGAGAAAACATGAAAACCCTAGGGCGCGATCCTCCTTTTCTCTATCTTGCAATCCTATTTATAAAACGATAAGGCGATTCTAGAGAGTTCCATCCAATTAAAATAGACTTCTAATTTTCCTCTAATCAACTTTAAAGAAAATGGCTTGAAGAATAGATGAAATTCGCATGATGCAGGAGTTTTCGCTGAAGTAAAACACTGATGAACCGGTAAAAAAGAAAACCCCGACCTACTGGTAATAAAGTTTCTGGTCACGATGTACCGATAGAGCATTAATGATGAACCATTAGATATTCTTCTATTTTAGATGAACTGGTAGAAATTTAGGAATGAACTGGTAGAACTTTGATTTTCAGCTTGATGAACTGGTAGAACACCTACCAATTCAAGCACTCTTTACTTGAATTTTTTTGTGACTCTCCTCGTTCCAAGTCCAAAGCTCCTGGCTCCTTCCCATGAATCTCCAAGGCATCAAATCAAATCTAAAGCGTCTTCATTACAAAGGATTACCTGTAGAATACGATAATTCCTAATAAAATGCAAACTAACTAAAATAAAGATAAAACTACTAAATAAAACCAAAGTATGAGGTTTAAGATATAAAGACATGCAAAATAATGCACTCAACACTGCTCAAGGGGAATATCATAAGAGTGTTTTCGGCTAAAGAAATTCTTGTATGGTTTAAAGCAAGAGCTAGTTTTAGAGTTTGGTCCTCTTAGATGTCGAACAGACCATTTTGTTTTCCACAGATATTCTAATTATAGGTACATTATATTGGTTATTTATGTGGATGATGTTATAAATATTGGTGATGATTTTGAGGGTATTGCAAAGTTGAAAGACTTCTTGGAGGATTGATTTCATACTAAAGACCTAGGTAAACTTAGGTACTTCTTGGATATTGAAATTACTAGATCTAATAGGGAATTTGTTTGTCTTAGAGAAAATATGTACTTGATATGTTAGAGAAAGTACATTTACTAGGTGTTAACCAATCGATGTTTCTACGGATCTGAACCAAAAGCTATTGATGGATGATGATGTATAATTTAAAAATTTGGGTCAGTATCACAAATTGTTTGCGAAGATACATTATCTCACTATTACCAGACCCGATATTGCATATGTAGTTAGTGTTGTGAGTTAGTTCATGGGATGCCCTAGAATACTACATTGTGATGCATCCATTCACATTCTTTGATATCTTAAACATGCTTTGAGTTATTGTATTAAACCAATGGGCACCTTAGTTTGGAAGGTTTTACAGATTCTGATTGGATTGACTCTCCCTCAGACCGAAGATCAACAACTGAATATTGTACTTTCTTGAGAGGTAATGTGGTTACATGAAAAAGTAAAAAACAAATAATGGTAGCAAAGTCTAGTGCTAAAACTGAGTATAGGGCAATGACACATACGACTAGTTAGTTGACATGGTTATGACACTTTCTTTAGGAGATTGGTTTTCTAGTTCAACATCCCTTACAATTATTTTTTGACAATTAGACATTCATTCACATTGTTGTTAAAACTTTCCTAGGTAACTATAAATATAAGTTGAGAGTGAGAGGCAGATCAATTGATTGCTCTTACCTTTCTCATATTGTTTTCCTTTGATATTTGTTTTCTCTCCATACTCTAAATTTAACTATAGTTAATATTAATACCAATAAGGAAGTCATATACTTGTTCCTTTTCTACCAAATAATAAAATTTAAAAGAATCTACTGTGGAAATCTGGTAATAGTCAAGCTTCTACCACAAGTTAGTTAACTCTACATAATAAACTGTAAGGGTCTTATCTTTCTAATTAGTCTCCCAGATNAAGAGAGGAAGAGAAAAATTGTGAAAATAGTAGTGTGTTAGTGTTACACAACTATATATATATAACCGCAAAATACCAAAATTATTTTTAAGGGTTACATCCAATATAACATAACATAACAAAAAATTCATACAATGAATGATTGTCATTCCATTTGTGCTTTCAGAAAATAGGCGACAAAGGGCGTATAAAGAGGGGGTGCTTATCTATTGTGGTCTGATATCATACTGGTGTTTTTCTTTGTGGTGATGTTGGGACGGTAACTGCACATTCCCCCTTTGTAACAGAAGCATGGGCAATTAGACAGGCATGTCTGGTTGCAAAGGAAAAATGATATCAAACCAATCTCATTAAGTGTGACTCTACTCAGGAAAAAATAATTGAATCTGACTCAAAAATATGCATTGATGCTTTGATAAAGGGGCAACCATGTTATATAAGAGAGATATCTGGCAGTGTATGCAATCTTGCTTTGAGATTCAATTGAAAGCTATGATAAGAAGCTGTAATAATTTTGCTCATTGGGTGGTAGGATGAAGATGGAAGGGTCTTTGCCCGAGAATTGGGCATATAGTTTACCTCCAAAACTATTGGATATATGTTTGGAATAAGCTTGTATTGGTGTAGGATAAATGTTTGTAATTGGTTGATTCTTCATGTACTTACCCTATATTTATATTTCATATTAATAAAATTGCAATTTGTCCAAAAATAAATTAATATTTCTTTTACATTTGAGATACATGTTCCAAAGAAAATCGATTTGGAGTTACTATTACAATTTAGGGTTGAAAATTTATGTGATCTAGATTATGACTCCACCCTGTTTGGGATCACTATACCCAGATCTCCAAAACTTTAGGATATATGTTTGGAAGATGCCCTTATTGGAGTAAGATAAAGTTTGTAATTGGTTGATTCTTTATATTCTTACTCTATATTTATGTTTCATATTAATAAAATTGCAATTTGACCAAAAATAAATTAATAGTTATTTTAATTTGAGATACATGTTCCAAAGAAAATCAATTTGAAGTTAGTATTACAATTTGGGGTCGAACATTTAGGAGATCTAGATTACGAATCCACCCCATGTGGGATCACTGCACCCAAATCATGAGTCATCAATGGTCTAGCGGTTTTGTGGTAACTATAGACCAGACTTAGCAAAGTAGTGCGTCAAAGCGAACCCACTGCTTATCGTCAACCATAGCCAAGAACCCACAATTTAGAAGCCAAAATAGGGAAAAACAACAACACACTTGGGAAAGAGACAAAATCTGTACAAAAAAAACAAAAGAACCAACTCACCAAAAAATATCAATTCAAGCACAAGTGACCCTAATTAACCCTAAATGCTACATTGTTTATAAAATTTCAAGGGTTAATCGCGTTAATTAAATATTTAAATGACTAAAATTTGAATTGATATTTGTATTGATGGGTGAAAACATGTTATTTGAAATTACTGGGTCTAAAAAGAGATATTGGAAGCAAAGGGGTTAATGTTCAAAAAAAGAATATATTGGAGCCACACTGCTAGCATCCGGATGGCCTTGCACCATCCGAATGGTTGGGCCTTGCATTAGCACAAGACCCAAGGAGAAAACTGTCGAAATTCTAGTGAAGGAGTACCGTCTACATGGTGGAAGCTGGCGTTCAGAAGATTGTTAAACCGACTTTGATGCTTCTCTCCCATTGGGTTGTCTAGCCTACCCTACTCTCCTATTGGTCTATCTTGGAAGCTGCCGCCTAATGACCTTCTATAAATACCCATTCCGGCCAGTTTTTTAATTCATTCTTCATTCTTTTTTTTTTTTTTTTTCAGTTTTAGTTTAAGGCTTACCTAGCCTATTCTCTCTTCTACATTTCTTGAAGACCTCCTCCTACTTGGAGGGTTGAACCTCTCTTAGTTTTCCTAGCTTGTCTTGGCAAAGAAGGGTGATGGTGTTTCAATCTAACGTCATGAAGGAGTTAGGAGTTTTATTTATGTTTTATTGTTTTGTATTGTAATTTCCAATCTTACTTAGAGGAATGAACATCAACCACTTTTCTAAATTGTCTATGACTATGAAGATTGAGTAGTTTTTCATTAGGTCTTTAGTGAGTAAGGGAAGGACTTGTGTAATATTGCTTTAGTTATGATAGTTGAATTTTCAGTTTATGTTTTATTATTATATACCTCCCTTAATTAATGGATGATACTTTCCTTTAATGTTTTGTACTTTGTATTCCTAATGTGTAACTTAGGTTATGCTCATGGTTCATGCAAGTACGGAGCTAGGTTTATTGTTATTTTCATTCCATTCTTTTTATATTATGTACATCATGTACAATTGAATGAACCTCTAAGTTGAGTTTTATGTAAAAGTCAGGAGATTGGTTATAGACTGGTTAAGTCTTGGCATATCCAATACTTTTGATTCAATGCATAATCTAGAGCTATATTTTTCATTAAATCATAAAAATTTTGATCAATTATCAAAGTAAACTTTTAAACGGTTGTATACCTTCAGGTTTACTAGGGTCATTGATTGTGGTATGGTGCATATATCTTCTAGTAAACCTAATAGTTACTGTGTTATACTTTTATATTAAATACCTTTGGATTAACTTACCATTAACATGGGGGTTAATTGTAGTATGATATTAATATCATAAATGCAAGTAACTACATGCATGTTGTACTCCCTAATCTCCAGACATCATCTCTCAATATGCATGTGGCTTATCAGGATAGGGGAGTATCATTCTCCCTCCGAATGATGCAAGAAATAGGGAAATGGAATGATGTGGTGGAATCAATCAAATGTGTGTGTGTGTGAACAAAAATGCTCCCCAAGCACAGAGAGACTTTTGTGTGTCATGTTTTACTTGGAAACGTATTTCAAGGTCGTCTCCTTAGTGAAGGAGGTGAATCGTGTTGAAGGTGATTTTGGTAAAAGGAAAAGTGTAAAAATCATTTGTTGTTTGAGGGTTGTGATTTTCATCTTGATGGTATTTGAAATAAGAAAAACAAATGTTGGCTAATCTGAAAGGTTCACTCCAATGGGATTGCCAAGTCAACTCGAAACCTTCCTCCAATGGTGCATAAATGCTTAATTGATTTGTGGGAAGTGAGGGATGAGATGAAAGTGAGGATCCAAGCATAACCCATGACAAGTCTATGGGATATCAAAGACTCACAATCACATCCACACTCAACCCAGTTAAACCGAACCATCGTACATTGAGAAGAGGAAAGAAAATGATTAGAAATGGCATACCCAAGAGAAGGTCTCCCTTATATTAGCCAACTTAAAAGCTTAGCTACTCATAATGTAAGCAAGAACATAAACACAATGAAGAGGCTTTGTAAGAAATGAAGCTTGGAACTTAAACTAATGTAAGAAAACACAAAACTACAGAAAAGTGCATTTAATGCCCATTTGAAGAGCTTTGAGATAAAAACTTAAATGCATTAATGGTGAAAGCTAGAATGAGAGACTAAGCTTGAAATGAACTTGCAATAAATGACTTTGAAGACTTTAAACAAAGCTTAGAAGATCCTTACAAGAAATTAAAAGACAATGTATTGAAGAAAATACAAAAATATTAACTTCTCTCTCTAGCACTATTCATCTTCTTCCTTGGACTCTCTCTCTCTCTATATTACAATGTATATGGAATAAAGCTGAATAATGGTGTATATCTTTGCCAAAAACGTCCATGGAGAGCTCTCATAGGTGTGTGGTAGGCCTTACACCAAAAAGGGGCTGATAGGGATGGATTGGTGCAAGCTAGGACAAGCCTAGCCTTTCTCTCTCGCCATGCCTCTTCTCTCTCCTCCTCATAAATGCACAAGCCGTCCAAGTCCAATTTAAGGTGAGGGGAGACCTGTGGATGTTCTGGAAGGTTTCACTCTAGTAGGAAAAACCTTCTGGAAGGTTTAATCCGGTAGTAAAAACTTTTCGGAAGGTTTTGGCAGTGCAAAAGAAGACCAACCGGAAGATTTTTACCCAAATCTTTCGGAAGGTTTTCAACCAACTTGCATTTTCTTGGTATCTTCACCCACCAAACCTTCCTTTAAGCTATCCCCTCATCTTCATTTACTTCAAAAACTTCAATGGGCACTTAACCCATATCATTTACATCATTTTACCTACATTCACACAAAACTCCATCAAAACAAAGATTAAATGCATTTTTCCCTAAATTCATGACAAAAGCAACCGTAAAAGGCATATTAGCATACAATATATGTCATGTTTTTGTGCTACTCACACCCACCAACTTGAACTTTGCTAGTCCATAGCAAACATTATTTCTAACCAGAAGCAATAAATTAAAACACAACCCATTCATACAATCACACCACCCATAACATTCAAAAAATCATATTACAATTGCATAAATAGCATTTGGGCAATGATTAAACAAAAGAAATGTGGTATTTTATTGATCATTTCAAAAATTTCTTTACAATGGGTTCAAGTTCCAAAACAAAAAATGACCAAAACCTAAAGATTCTTCTACTGGCTGATATAGGAACCTAAACTATGTACAACCCACAATTCAAAGCAAAATGCAAAAGTCTTCAGTCCTCCTCCTCATCGAACTCATCCTCTTCCTTGGTCTTCGACTCCTCGGACTTGGACTCTTGATCCTTGTCATCCTCATCATGGACCTCAACATTCGTGAAGGGCATTGAGGCTAAAGTTGACGGACCAACTGGCTGTGATGGTGGTTCTCCGAAGATAGGCTCACCCAGGAATGTGTGCTGGAACAGTCGAGTCACCATGACTGACAGCCCATGCATGGTGGACTCTAATGCATCCAAGCACTGAGGTATAGTGTGGGCTGGAGCTGGGGCAAGGTGGTGGAGGTGCTGAAAGAGATGGTCCGACAACTAATGACTCTGGCTTCCTACCTCTTAGTCTCTCACCCCCAATCCTGGCAGCCCTCTTTTGACTGCTAAACTGCCTATGACTCTAGTCTCTAGGGGGAGCAGTGTATCATGGGCATACTGTTTTACCTTAGCCAAGTCGTAGAGCTTAGTGACGAGGCTGCCAAATGG